>JASVEL010003990.1:0-93468 GCA_032618575.1 Nicotiana noctiflora
ATATTGTTTGTTACATGAGGGGGAGATGTATATATGAGGTCACTACACCATTTTAGGCCTACAACCACCCTAGAGAAGTGTGGTCTAAAATGCCAAGAAGTGTAGCATTTGAGAAAAGGCAACACTTTATGGCTTTAGGCAACGCTTTTGTGTGTGGGGGGGGGGGGGGGGTGGCCTAAAGTACCGTAACCTTTGATTATTGGCCACGCTTTGTAGGCGTTGCCTTAGAAGCCACGCTTTAAAAGTGTGGCCAATACGGTACAAAGGCCACACTTATATTTTCTAATATAGCCACGCTTTTTTGACATAAGGCTACACTTATAAAACGTGATTATTGTTACGTTGTAGGCTACACTTAGAAAGTGTGGCTTCTAGAGCAACATTTACCAGATTGACATTTCCCATTGGCCACACTTTATAAGCATGGACATTTTGTCTACACTACAAAATTATTTTATTAGCCACAATTTTGTGGTTAAAAAACTATATTTGTTTACATCAAGCTCGCTCTCTCTCTCTCTCTCTCTCTCTCTCTCTCACACACACACACACACACACACACACACACACACACACACACACACATATATATATATATATATATATATATATATATATATATATATAAAGCATTAATTTAAAAGATAAGTAATAGAATAAAAATAATTCAAATGCATATACTCGAAATAAATTTCAATAAAAGAAACACACTGTATACTTTAATTTCTATAGTATTAAAGCAATATTCTGAGCTTTAATTTGTCCTTTACACCTGCCACACATCCTAAAAATGCCATTCAAAATATTTACTTTGGATTAAACAAGAAAATTCTCCTCCATTTCATTTTACACCAAAAAAGCTAAGCAAATGAAAGACTTAATCAAGTCGACTCCACAGTACCCACTTGGAGCAAAAAGCCAAAACAATCAACGGTATGGAATATGACCCAAAAATCGTCTACCAAAGTCCCACTTAATTCCAAGAAAAGCACAAAAATAAATAGCTTGTTCCAAAGGTCTTCAACATTCACTTTAATGATTCAAATTGATTTCTGGCCACCATTTCCAATTGCATCATCTATATTTTCCTACACATTCAAAACGGAAAAATTAGGAAGAAATGCTTGTAACGAGAACAAGGATTAAAAAAAATGAAAATACTTGAAACTAATTGGTAAAACCAACAATCTAACACATTAGTGCCACAACCACAACTCAACAAAAGCTATGGTACTACACGTGTTTTCTGATTCATCTCAACCAACTATGGTAGTTGTGTGTTGTGAGATGCCACTCGGAGAAAGAATTTGTTAATCAGGATTGCTCTCACACATGGCAAAACAAGTATGAACTCACTAACCGTTAGCGAATGCCTATATGCCTGTTCACAAGAATTCTTAGAATCTGTTTCTGATTCTTGACGTATAGGCATTCATATAGATTAATGCTTTATATATGAATTCCTATACACCATTAATGCCTATATGGTAATCAACATCATTCATCGGATTAAACTGCAACATGTGTAGAACCTAAGACGTCAAATGAGCACAAGTTCACTAGGTCAACAGGCTCGACTAAATGAATTACCAGCATACAAATGAATCAGGATAATGTGATCAGCTGGCAGTGAGAAGAGAGAGAGAACATTGTGTCTAGCGAGCACTAAGTATCTGCTCAGTGCCCCCACTCTAAGCCTTAAGAGGAATGCAGTAATAAAGTTGCAAACTGTCCAATTAGCACACATTCTATTGTGCCCCATTTAGTGTTATTCGCCTGCACCATATTGATATTAGCCTTCTTTCTACAAATGTACCAAATAAAACATCTCAAGACTGCAACTTCTAGACTTGCACTACCTCAAGTTCGATTCAACAGACCTATTAGTATTCAATGACACCAAAAAATGCTTCTCATTTTACTGGAATATCTATGCATTGAAGTTCAGATGAAACCCCAATAAAGTGGATATTAAAATCAACAACGGATTAAATAAACTAGGCTTAAAAGCTAGGGGACATATACATATCTGTTTCGGTATGTATAGAAAAAGGGAAACTGCTTAAATTAAAGGTAAAGAATTGAAGACTGAAGACTGAGGTGAATTATTACTACATTTTAGTCAACTGTTTGTCTTGATCCACATTGAACCAACCCCCTATTTTAAGACAAGAGGATAAAACATTAGAGAATCAAAACAGTGAATCCACGGAATTCATGTGATCAAATAGAAGAGGAATTATATATGGCTGGGAGCAGCTAAGGGTAAATTTGTTTTGTTATATCATTTGTGATAAATGATTCAATTCCTCACTACTCCTTTGTTTCTTATAATATAATGCCCTGATGACTACCAAATGTTTTTCAGGTGGCTCTAGTCAAATTCAGAGAAACTGTCTGGCTTTTTCACCTTGTGTACTACTTTATAAAAGAAGACCAAACAAAACCAATGGAATCTGTTTTAGGTTGTAGCTTTGACCAAACAAAGAGGATTAGATAGCTGCTGAGAACAAAATCTGCTGCTTCTGGACAACATCTGATGCGACCGCTTCTGCAAGAACTTAGCCGCAGAAGCACCAACGCAGAAGCGAGGGAACCATCGCAGCAGCGACCGGGACAGAGCTGGAGGGAGGTTGCAGATGCGGACAGTCTTGCACACCTGTGCAATCGCAGATGCGATGTGCTGGATGAGTTTGTATCACAGATCTTATATGTTGTTTTGCAATTTGAACATGATATTAAAAATGGTAAACTGAAGCTAGAACATGTCCAGATCGTAGAGGAAAATAGTGGGTTACATGTACAGAACCAGAAATTGTATGAGGAAGCTTTGTATGCAAAAGAACTAGCATCCGCTGCTGCTGTTGAACTTAAAAACTTAGCTGGTGAAAGTCACAAAGCTCTCGTTACAGAATGCAAAACTAGAGAAAGAGTTGTTGGCTGCTAGAGAGATGTTGAATTCTCGAAGTTCCATTACACAAACTAGTAACGTTGGAAGCCGAAAGCATGGTGAAAACCTAAGATCAGGGCGTAGAAGTCGGATCCCTGGCAGAGCAAGTGAAATTCCAGAAGCGATTCATGATGACTTTGACACATGGGACCTGGACCCTGAAGATCTAAAGATGGAGTTGCAGGCCAGGAAACAGCGAGAGGCAAGCTATCATAGATTGAAGAATTACTACCCTTGAAAGCAGAGTGATGAGTTCTTTATCCAAAGATGAGTTCTTTATCCAAAGATAGAAACTTTTCAAGAAGAAACACTGTGAAACCTGTCACGAATTCAAATTCGTTGAACTATATCTTCACTGAATGGTTTTTTTTCCTATCAAACGATTCCAACTATTATTTTGATATTTTCTTCCATTATCATAATGTGTGTAACATCTTAAATTCGCATAAGTCTGAATATTCTCATAGAAATTAAGGTAGAGCGTGTAATTTAACTCAAAAACAACTTCCGAGACTGAATAGGGAGCAATGCAAAAGAAAAGTGAGAATCATTATAGCAGCAAAACTCAAACACTAAAACAATTTAGCCATCGCATAAAAACTGAACAAGACGAAAATTCTTCTGAGAACCAAAAATTCATCAATCCTGAAGATATAAGATTTAGGAATTCACATCATCTTATTCAGCTATCAATAACAAGATCATAATAACGAGAAATCTTTAATAAAATTTTTGGAATTACAACATCTTTTTTGTAATTCAACATTTTTATCCAAACAGTTATCAATTGTAATTTGAAAGAAATTTACCCACACAGATGCAGGTGGAATCATACTTTTATTCCAAGATGACAAAGTCAGTGGACTACAGCTCCTAAAAGATGGTAAATGAATTGATGTCCCACCAATGAGCCACTCCATTGTTGTCAACACCAGTGACCAATTAAAGGTATACTTTATTTTTTATTTAAATCTAGGATTCAAGTTATATACACTTAACTGATCATTTTTTTCACTGTCAATATAGTTTACTTGTTTTACCAATATAGTTTACTGTGAACAAGGACGTATTTCGTTGTTGGTTCAACGACAAACATTTTTCTAGGAAACTTTCACGAGATTATGATTATTATTATTATTATTTTCTTGCAGGCTATTGATTAGATCTTTCCACTCGTTAAGAATACTCATATTGTCTAATATAATAATAAAGAAAATTTAGAGAAAATTCTTATTAAACAGAGTTACATGCAATTACATTTTAGCGATTTAGTTGGATAAATATTGTTTGTACCGTCAATTTATAGGATGCAAACTCTTAATTCAATTGTCATTATGTAGTGTTTATTACATTAATATGAGGTTAGCAAAATATTTATATGGTTCACTAACAAGTTAATTTTTGGTTGAATGGTTGAAGGTGATCACAAATGGAAAATACAAGAGTGTGGAGCATAGAGCTTTCTGTATTTCCATCCTGTGCGGTCATGTTTCTTTCAAGTAACTGATAATTTCAAACATGTGCTCCACAACGTAAGAAAACATGTGCTCCATAACGTATGAAAATGCATATGATGCTGCAAATGGTATCAGTTGCAAGATTAGAATCTGCACAACTTAAAAACACCCATAAAAAATATGTGATCCATAAAGTAAGAAAATGCATACTGTCACACCTCCTTTCGGCGCGCTTACCCCAAAGGATAATGCATAAGGGAGTTTTTCCAATTTAAGTGACAATATTCGAAATGAGATTATTTATTTATTTCAAAGTCGCCACTTGGAATAAATTATGGTGTCCCAAGTCACCGATTTATTTAAATCCCAAATCGTGGAAATTTTTGACTTTCCAAATGAAGTCTGCGAACCAGAAATTCTAAGTAAGGAATTCTGTTGACCCGAGGGAAGGTGTTAGGCACCCCCGGATCCCGTGGTTCTAGCACGGTCGCTTAAATTATTGTAATGGCTAAATATTTAATTTTAAAATATATTCAATACTATAATGCAATTTTAAATCATTTACCCTGCGTTTGATTATTTTTTAAGAAAAAGTGAACATTCTTATTGAGGGGTCCCGCGATTTTATTTTCTATTTAGCAAGGCTCGTAACATTTTTTATTTAAAAGGATAATCCTAAAGTGAATACATTTTTTTTATTTAGTTTATCTTTAAAAGAAAAGAAAAAGTCCTAATTAATTACATGCTTAAAATGCTATTCTATATTAGTACAAAAGGTGTTCCCTCACAAGCCGACTAAATGACAAATTTATTCTTCAAAATATAGAACTAACTACAATTTGACAAAACTAATAAAACGGAAAATAACAACAAATATTAATCAATAACTTCTCTATTTCATTTCAAAACTTCAACTTCCAATTCGATCTTATATCAACACATAATTTTTAGAATGTGTACCTGGTATTGAAAAGAAGGGGAAGATGGAAAATCGACAGGCCGGTGAAAGTACAGCAACAACAACAATAACAACCAGCACTAGCTTCAACACCTCAATCCAGAATATCCCAGCAATATGGAGAAAAACCAGTAAAAATAGAGAAGAAAAATATATTCTGAAATTTCTCTTTGCTTTCTCTCTCTAGCTTTGAACTCTCTTCAATTCTCAAAAGAAACTCTCAAAAATTAAATTTTGTCCGTGTATATTTCTGTATCCAGAGTGTATATCAAGTATATACTGCTCTTTTTTTTTCTTATTTTTCTTCTCTTCCTATTGTTTCCTCTCTTTTTTCCACCACTTTTTTCATAAATCCTCTCTTCTATTTATAGGCAAAAATTTCTAAAATTTTCAGATTTTTTATTAAAAAACAAATAGTTTTTTAATTTATAGAAAACCCACTAATCCATGTTTTCCTCTCCTTGATTTCTTCCGTGATTTCCTTGCTCCCCACTACTTTATGTCATGTGATTATGATTATTTTTTGGCTAAAAAAAATCTGAAATTTTCTTCTTGGGCCAAGGGGTTTTGGGTTGGGTAAGGGTGCTTAGGATTGGACTTGTAACTTAATTTGCAAGATGGCCCAATCCAATTTTTTCTATTTTGTTCTTCTCCATTATTCAACTTCCTAATTAATAAAGCCCAAAATACTAAGATTAATTTATAAAACTAAAAATTATCTTGAAATACTAATTAACTCATAATAATAATTATCACACAAAATTAAACATTAATAAAAATAAAATTTCACGATTTGGACATTAAATGCTTAAAAAATGCAAAATACATATTTTTTATGACTTTTCATTTCTGTAAAATAAACTTAATTGTAAACTTGAATTTTATATACATATGCAACATATTTTTTTGTATATTTTATTTATTTAAACAAGAAAATATGCACAGATAAAAATGCAAATAATACAAGAAAAATAACACAAAATTCACAACAATTGCAAGAAAACTAAAATTATTTTATTTTGAATCTTTGGGAGTATTTCTCTTATAGGGAAAAAATCACGTGCTCACAGCTGCCCCTCTTTACTCGGAAACACGAAAAGTTTTCGTGCAAAGATAAGTGAGCGGATACGAGCAATTTTTGCACGTTTGAGTACTCTGTGTGAAGCATTTTTTGGAAAAAATTTGACCGAGCCTCTGCTTCAGAAGGCTCCTACATATCCTGGGCTAAACAGGAATCAGGTCAATGTAATTCGGGAAGTTTTGGTAGCTGGGACTACCATGACTGTTGTGATCTTGCTGTTACTTGTTGTTGCCGCTGATGCCACTGCTTAACTCATCTCCTTATTACACCGTGCTAAACTAAAAATAAGAAGCTAGACTAAGTTACAGTATTGCAAATTCTTATCTATCTTTTCAACTTGATCTTGTCATGTTCCTTGCCATCCTGCTGGCTTTGATGTTTCTTCACATGCTTCTTTTCTTCTAACAATTGTTATCTCGGCCTATCTTGATTGTCGAACTCCGACCGTTGGTCCCTTCATTGTGATCTTCGAACTATTCTCCTTCGAAGTCTGAATCTATCTTTCTGATCCTTGTTGCATTCCTTCCGATTATGAACTTGGATTCATGCTGGGGATTTCCGTTACACTCCGTCACTTTCCGATTCTTCACTATCCTTATCAAATCTTAGAAATTGAGACGACGTTCTGCTTTTCTGGCGGGCTTCTGACTTTATCGACAAACTCTAATCATAAATCGTCATTCCATTCTTCAGGCGGACACCTGCTTTCAACATCAACTTCAAAATAACAATTCGCCACTCCGTTCTTCAAGCGGGCTCCCCGACTTCAACTATAACTTCAAAACTAAATCGTCACTCCATTCTTCAGGCGGGCTCCCTAACTTATACTATAACTTCAAGATTAAATTTCCATTCCATTCTTCAGGTGGGCTCCCTGACTTCAACTACAACTTCAAAACTAAATCGCCACTCCATTCTTCAGGCGGGCTCCCCTGACTTCAACTACAACTTCAAAACTAAATCGCCACTCCATTCTTCAGGCGGGCTCCCCGACTTCAACTATAACTTCAAAACTAAATCGCCACTCCATTCTTCAGGCGGGCTCCCTGACTTCAACTATAATTTCAAAACTAAATCGCCACTCCATTCTTCAAGCGGGCTCCCTGACTTAAACTATAACTTCAATACTAAATCGCCACTCCATTCTTCAGGCGGGCTCCCTGACTTCAACTACAAACTTCGAACTTCATCCCATCCCTATCGTCTTCTTTCGCTTCCTGCACCGCTGTTTTCTTCCTGCATCACCTCTTAAACCATCATTTCTCCTAAATTACCTTGTTCTGGAATTGCTTTCCTCCTGGGTCGTGTAGTTTTCCCTCCTGACTGCTGGGGATATGTTTAGAATTATTTACTTGCCTGCTGAGGATAATGATGCTGGGAAATTTTTTCTTCATTCCCTCCCTTCCTTTGACTCATGCCCTTGAATTTATGCTGGGAACTCTTGTTGTAACCCTCTGCTTTATGGTGGGTTACCGGTTTCAAGACCTGCAATGTAAAGACCGAAGACATGCCTCTTGTTATACATGTAGGCGCCTGTTTTTATTAGCAACTTTTGAATTTAAAATGCATTCTGGCAAATCAATAAAAATAAAACAAACATAAAATATCCTATCGAGAGTGGATAGTCCCATCGTATCCTATTCGAGGGCGGATATTCCCGTCGTATTCTATTCGAGGGCGAATACTCCCATCGTATTCTATTTGAGGGCGAATACTCCCATCGTATTCTATTTGAAGGCGAATACTCCCATCGTATTCTATTCGAGGGTGAATACTCCCATCATATTCTATTCGAGGGCGAATACTTCCATCGTATTCTGTTCGAGGGAGAATACTCCCATCGTATTCTATTCGAGGGTGAATACTCCCATCGTATTCTATTCGAGGGCGGATACTCCCATCGTATCCTATTCGAGGGCGAATACTCCCATCGTATTCTATTCGAGGGTGAATACTCCCATCGTATCCTATTCGAGGGCGGATACTCCCATCGTATTCTATTCGAGGGCGAATACTCCCATCGTATTCTATTCGAGGCGGATACTCCCATTGTATTCTATTCGAGGGCGAATACTCCCATCGTATTCTATTCGAGGGCGAATACTCCCATCGTATTCTATTCGAGGGCGAATACTCCCATCGTATTCTATTCGAGGGCGAATACTCCCATCGTATTCTATTCGAGGGCGAATACTCCCATTGTATTCTATTCGAGGGCGAATACTCCCATCGTATTCTATTTGAGGGCGAATACTCCCATCGTATTCTAATCGAGGGCGAATACTCCCATCGTATTCTATTCGAGGGCGAATACTGCTATCGTATTCTATTCGAGGGCGACTACTCCCATCGTATCTATTCGAGGGTGAATACTCCCATCGTATTCTATTCGAGGGCGAATACTCCCATCGTATTCTATTCGAGGGCGAATACTCCCATGATATCAATGTTTGAGAATGAACAAACCTGAGACGTCCTGTTTGAAGGTGGACAAACCTGAAATATCCTATTTGAAGGTGGACAAACCTGACACGTCATCTTGAATTGCCTTCCTCGTTTCTCCGAGAAAATTTTCAACAACGGCAGAAAATTTTCTGCCCCAGTATTGGTGTTCTTCCTTGTGGCATGACTTTTTGCTATCAATAGCACTTTCTTTCCCTGTTTCAAATCAAAGAAAATTTGTTAGTTCAAAACATTGTGAGCGGTTGTGCCGCTCCTGTGGGGTGGTTTTTTTCTTTTCTCCTTTCCCTCGCTCAGGGTTCCCAAAACTTGTTGGGGAATGATTTCAATTGCTGGAGATGATATTCCTGCTGGGAATGGTTTTTTCCATTTATCCCTTCCCCGTTCTGTATTTCTCAACTTGCTAGGGGTTATTTTGTTGAAGAGAGGATTTTCTTTCTTCCTTTACCACTCTGTGTTGTCCGACTACCTCGGAACTTGCTGTAGATAACATTGCCGGTAGATTTTCATTTCCTCAAAATTGGTATTTCACTCTTCTTGAAGGCTGTTGAGGATGACACTAGTTCGAAGACCATTTTCCTTAAGACTTTCCTTCTTCCCCAAGTGGGTATTGACTTTCAGAAAATTTTCAAACTGAAAAGAAATTTTTTTGCCCCAGTTTAATAATCTTCTGTGCACCATACTTCTCTGCCGTCAATGGCATTTCCTTGCCTTGCATAATAATTGGAAAGTTGGTGGCAAGTTTTGAAGTCATTTCTCACTATGTTTTGACTAGACAGACTTTGATGGGGGAATTTTTGACAAAAGGAGAAAGATAAAAAGAAACAACAAAAAGAAGACAAGGGAGAACTGGCTCTCTAACAAGAAACAACTATAAAAACCTATCAAACGCGAATACCAACTCTACTGGTCATGACATGCACATATGGACTATCCTCCGTCGTTAATCGCCTTTCGTAATTTCCATCTAACTATCACCTTTGTTCGACTTGTAGTGCCCGAAGGGTTTTAACTTTCAAGCCTCTCATTTTTGTTTTCTCTCAGCTTTCGTCGCCTTATGGTGCCTGTGAAGGTTTTCACTGGTAAGACTCTTTCATTTGTATTACTTTTAGCTGGGGATTGGGGTGTCACTGCTAAGACTTTCTCGTGTTTCCTTTCTGCTGGGAATCAGAGTGATATATTCTGATGAGACACTCGTATTTGCTTGACTTGGCCTCTTTTGAAGACTGATCGGAAGGTCTTTCTTTGGACCGTAATGTAGGATTTGGATAGGGCTAGAAAGAAAAGGTATTAAAGGCTCAAAACAAATCAACTTTGGGTTCAAAATTTACAACCTTCGGACCTAAATTTATAATCAACACAATTTTTCTTTGCCCCAGTTTCTTACTTGGGGATTTTTATTTCTTTATTTACACTATGACCGAGTTGTGAAGCGCCTACGTATCCTTTTTAAGGAATCAGGTCAAACGTAGTTCCCAATCCCTTTTTTTTTCAAGTTTCATTCATTTTTCTTTTTCTTTTCTTTTCTTTATCTCTTTTTGTTTTTCTTTTCTTTTCTTTTCCTTTATCCCTTTCTTCTCTTGTCTTTCAAACTTGTGTTTCTAGTCTTTACAACTAATTCTGAAGAAGGGGTATAAAAGAATCTAAATTAAGGCTCAAAGGGTTGACGATAGATAAAGTGTTTGGATAGCAGAACAAAATGCTTTCGTCATTCCAATCTTCAAAACATGCCAAGTTCAAACAACATATTCACAACATCTTCTGTTTGTGCCCTGATTGATAACCATATCGTCCATTGCCTTTTCATCTATCATTTTAAAGTATTACTAGACGACACTTTCATTTCAGTATCACGAGCGAACCCCGTCTTAGCATGGCCAATTTTCCTTTAAGGGTTTCTTCGTGTTTTACCCTGCCCCAGTCTCACATGATTCGGGCTCCAAATAATCTTAAATTATTTTTATTTCTTTTTAAAATGACCTGATTATCTTCTAATTGCTTCATGATTAACCCTTAATATTAGGCCAAACTTATGTGCGATGCCATGTCATTAGAGTCGGCGTTCGAACAAATGACAAATTTAAATATAGAAAAACTAAACAAAAAGACGAACTAGGTAATAAAAGACCAAAAGTTTCACTAAACGGAGAATTGGTTCAAATACAAACAAGCAAACCAAAAATACAAACCTGAAACGAGACTTGATAAGACTAGGCAAACTGAAATGACCAAAATGGAAAGATAAGAGGGTTTCACTACAAGAGAAAATCTAGGTCACAACCCTAGAAACAACTCGGACAAAAGAAATGACAACAAAAACAAATCACCGAAAACTCCTCTTGATTACCAAGCATGACTTCTCATATACCAACTTCTGCCGATTGGTTTTGCTTTGGAATACAGATCGGGCTTCTTAATTTTCCCTTCCCTTGTGTATCAATTTGATCATATGGATCTAAGGGTGAGCTGGCAATGGATTCTGATTAACGTTGGGTGCCTCTAGTGTCTGAACCTCGATCTTATTGGTGTCAATAAGATTTTGCACTGCATGTTTCAGTTTCCAACATTTCTCGGTATCATGTCTGAGAGCCCCTGAACAATACTCACAGCTTACCGAGCGATCCACATTTGGGGGTAGGGGATTTGGCAATCTTGTCTCAATAGGAATCAACAAACCTATCTGCTTCAATTTGTGGAACAGAGCAGTATAAGTTTCTCCCAACTCAGTGAAGGTTCTTTGTGCCTTTTCCTTTCTGAAGGCATGATTCCCTCGGAAACCTGGTCCCGGAGGGTTATTGTAGGCCCTTGGTGGTGGATATGTGTTTCGGGGAGGGTGATTAGGGTGATTTGGTTAGTAGGGTCTGGCTTGGTAATGAGGTGAAGGACCTTTCGATCTGGACCAAGTACCCTCCTCTACCGTTGCAACTTCTTCTCTTCTCTTCTTCCCGAAAGCAACCCCTGTGCCATTCTGAATAGCTTGAGTTGTTGCTTTCAACGCGGAATAGCTTAAGATCTTATTGGACTTAAGTCCCTCTTCTATCATTCGGCCTATTTTAACCACCTCATTGAAAGATTTACCAACCGATGTCACCAGGTGACTAAAGTAAGTTGGCTCCAGTGTCTGCAAGAAGTAATCTACCATCTCGTTCTCTCTTATCGGGGGATCTACCCTTGCTGCCTGTTCCCTCCAGTGGAACCCAAATTCTCTAAAGCTTTCGGCGGGTTTCTTTTCTAACTTTAGCAATGATAAGCAATCAGAGATTATTTCAAGATTATATTGAAACTGGCCGATGAATGCTTGGGCCAGGTCATCCCATGTAAACCATCTGTTGGGATCATGCCCGGTGTACCACTCTAGTGCGGACCCTCCCAAGCTCTGACCGAAGTAAGCTATCAGAATTTCATCTCGCCCTCCGGCTCCTCGCATTTTGCTGCAGAAACCTCGGAGATGGGCTACCGGGTCACCATGCCCCTCGTATAGATCAAACTTGGGCATTTTGAACCCAGCGGGCAACTGGACATCTGGAAATGGGCATAGATCTTTGTAAGCAACACTGACTTGGTTGCCTAAACCATGCATATTCCTGAAGGATTGCTCCAGGCTTTTAACTTTCCGAATAACTTACTCATGCTCCAAACTTTTGAACTGGTTCTGCCGGGTTATCCCAGTGAGGGGTGTGTGAATGCGGTTCAGGAGCCTTAAAGGTAGGCTCGGGAGAATAACAATGATTGTCATGTATTTGAAAAAGTGTTTCACTGGAAGACTTTTGTAAAGTAGCGGGTGGAGGTGCCACAAAAACAGGGGTAACCGGAGGAGGAGTATTTTGTCTAGCTGGTGGAACCTGGGATGTATAAGGGTTTTCCCCTTGATAATATGGATAGATCGGGGCACTTGTCGAGAGATCAATGGGCGGATGCTCTGGTGCTGGTGTAAGAGTAGGAAGGTTTGGTGATGACTGTCCCCTAGCCCAGGCTAGGTGCATCTCTGTTATTTGTTGTCTCAATCGGTCCACCTCCTCTTTCATAATCTGTATCTCTGTTTTCTCTCCGTCGAGACTTTTGCCGGAACTAGACATGCTTGCTAGAATTGGACCTTTTGATCTAGTATGATAATGGTGATTGGCCAGAATATTCTGTCAAGCCAACCGCTAAACTTTCTAAAAATGCAACAAACTTGTAAGCTCACAGAGTTTAACAGATATATCATCGCACGTTGTATGCAATGCACCTAGTCAGTTAACCATATATGTATTCACCGCATGCGTCATTCCAGCTTTTCCATTTCAATTATCCTTGAAAACCTCTCTCGTTATTAACCTCCCTTTTTTTTCATTTTTTTTCTTTTTTTTTCAAATTGGAATAAAAAAACCTTGTTTTTACAAACACGGCCTTTCAGCGCCTCGGGGACGAAGATTATAAGGTTGTGAGGGTCAATTGACAAAAAAAAAAATCTACAAACTGACCCAAAAGTGGCCGTTTACGCAAAGTTTGTCTTCCTGCGTCCCTTTCGGGTACATTCGGCTGTTTTTGAAAACGGCATCACTTAACTTATTTACAACGAAAAATCAATTTCGATATTTTTGGCTATTTTTTTTTTTTGCAAAAGGGGAGGTTGAACCTGATAAAGGTTACCTACGTATCTCACATCTAGTGAGAATCAAACCAGCGTAGTTCGGTCAAATAAAAACAAACTACATCTGTAAATGAAACAAACTATTTATTATTTTTTCACACACTTTTTTTTTAATTTTAATTTTTTTTCTTTTTTAAGTAAAAAAACAAACTATTTTGAAACTATTTTTTTATTTTTTTTTTATTTTGATCACACATTTTTTTTATTTTACAAGAAACGTTTTTTTTTCTTTTTAAGTAAAAAAAACAAACTATTTTGAAACTATTTTTTTTTTCATTTTTCTCAATATAAAAAAAAAACGGTTAGCCTGCAAGTCTGAAGCAAATGAATGCGTAAAACAAACAGGATGCAGCAGGATGGTCTTTTCATTTCAGGTCATCTGTCCTAGACAGGCCCAACCCCTCTGTTGAGCCTCCTAAGTCAATATGCACATGATGCAAATAGACGTTCCTTATCGGGGATCCGGCATAAGGTTTTGTTATTCTAAGTCATCATCCTGTTGGAAAAGGTGTCTAGACTGGCTTTAACTCGAGCGGACAACTCGAGCCGAGGAGTGTCAGTGCACCGGTAGCATGGCTTTTCGGTTTAATTGACAATACTCCCCGCCTAAACATGTGTGACTACAAATCCTTCACCGGGTGCCAAGCACCACAGCTATCTTGAGAAAATGGGCTATGTCCAGCAAATGCCCGATATTATATTTCAAAGAGACTCAGAAGAGGAAAATGGGTATTGGCACAATTTATATACAATTCACAAAATATCAAAGCGATAAAAGCAACATTTAGCACATTAAATACAAACATATAATAAAATCAGATAATAAATAAGCCAAATAAAATAATTATTCAAAGCTCGAATTCTTAAACCCTGAACCAGTGGTTCTGGGTTTTTTTATTCCCCAGCAGAGTCGCCAGAGCTGTCACACCTCCTTTCCGCGCGCTTACCCCAAAGGATAATGCATAAGGGAGTTTTTCCAATTTAAGTGACAATATTCGAAATGAGATTATTTATTTATTTCAGAGTCGCCACTTGGAATAAATTATGGTGTCCCAAGTCACCGATTTATTTAAAATCCCAAATCGAGGAAATTTTTGACTTTCCAAATGAAGTCTGCGAACCAGAAATTCTAAGTAAGGAATTCTGTTGACCCGGGGGAAGGTGTTAGGCACCCCCGGATCCCGTGGTTCTAGCACAGTCGCTTAAATTATTATAATGGCTAAATATTTGATTTTAAAATATATTCAATACTATAATGCAATTTTAAATCATTTACCGTGTTTGATTATTTTTTAAGAAAAAATGAACATTTTTATTGAGGGGCCCCGCGATTTTATTTTCTATTTAGCAAGGCTCGTAACATTTTTTATTTAAAAGGATAATCCTAAAGTGACTACATTTTTTTTATTTAGTTTATCTTTAAAAGAAAAGAAAAAGTCCTAATTAATTACATACTTAAAATGCTATTCTATATTAGTACAAAAGGTGTTCCCTCACAAGCCGACTATATGACAAATTTATTCTTCAAAATATAGAACTAACTACAATTTGACAAAACTAATAAAACGGAAAATAACAACAAATATTAATCAACAACTTCTCTATTTCATTTCAAAACTTCAACTTCCAATTCGATCTTATATCAACACATAATTTTTAGAATGTGTACCTGGTATTGAAAAGAAGGGGAAGATGGAAAATCGACAAGCCGGTGAAAGTACAGCAACAACAACAATAACAACCAGCAGTAGCTTCAACACCTCAATCTAGAATATCCCAGCAATATGAAGAAAAACCAGTAAAAATAGAGAAGAAAAATATATTCCGAAATTTTTCTTTGCTTTCTCTCTAGCTTTGAACTCTCTTCAATTCTCAAAAGAAACTCTCAAAAATTAAATTATGTCCGTGTATATTTCTGTATCCAGAGTGTATATCAAGTATATACTGCTCTTTTTTTTTTTCTTTTTTTTTGTTCTCTTCCTATTGTTTCCTCTCTTTTTTCCACCTCTTTTTTCGTAAATCCTCTCTTCTATTTATAGGCAAGAATTTAGAAAATTTTCAGATTTTTTATTAAAAAGAAAAATATTTTTTTAATTTAAAGAAAACCCACTAATCTATGTTTTCCTCTCCTTGTTTTCTTCCTTGATTTCCAAGGGGTTTTGGGTTGGGTAAGGGTGCTTAGGATTGGGCTTGTAACTTAATTTGCAAGATGGCCCAATCCAATTTTTTCTATTTTGTTCTTCTCCATTACTCAACTTCCTAATTAATAAAGCCCAAAATACTAAGATTAATTTATAAAACTAAAAATTATCTTGAAATACTAATTAACTCATAATAATAATTATCACACAAAATTAAACATTAATAAAAATAAAATTGCACGATTTGGACATTAAATGCTTAAAAAATGCAAAATACATATTTTTTATGACTTTTCATTTATGTAAAATAAATTTAATTGTAAACTTGAATTTTATATACATATGCAACATATTTTTTTTGTATATTTTATTTATTTAAACAAGCAAATATGCACCAGATAAAAATGCAAATAATACAAGAAAAATAACACAAAATTCACAACAATTGCAAGAAAACTAAAATTATTTTATTTTGAATCTTTGGGAGTATTTCTCTTATAGGACAAAAATCACGTGCTCACACATACGATGCTTGAACACTCATATATCTTTTAGATAATAAAATGCAACACATGATAATAATAGAGAAGGAAAAGTTCTCTCTATCCTTTTACTCTAATCATCTTCCTACTCCCTTCTAAAAAAGCATGACGTTTCAAATATATAGCTCAATTGATGTCCTATTATAATCATTTAGAAGATTGATACCTTGTGAACCACATTTTTATCCAAACAGCCAGATGGGAACATGATGAACACGCAAAAATTACGAAGAAGAAAAAATTCGAGAATGTAATGAAACGAAAGCTATAAGCATATATATGTACAATCGATAATCAATACCGGTCAAAATCAAATCGATCACCCCTAAATTAAAGAAAACAGAGATTGGTATAATATAACTATTTCAAAAAGCTTGAGAACTTACAAGTCTAAAAGGAATAGAAGAGCAGGAATTGAGGGATTGGAGCAAACAGTGATCGTGGCCGTTCGAGTCCACCTGCTATAAACGGTTTTCTTGAGAACTTACAAATCTAAAAGCAAAAAATTGCCACAGAGAAAACATATTCTAAATACGTAAACTGAATCAGCAACAGTGGTGTAAACTGATTCTACTTATTCCTGGAGCAAACATTATAAATAGAATCAGCAAGCGTACCTGTACCCAGTACAAATTGGTCTTGGACTCAAAGAAATTGATTTGATACTTTTTCAAAGTAGGGTTTTCCAAGAGCGATCTGTATTCCTATACCCACAACAATTTGGTCTTGGACTCAAAGAAATTGGCGGAAATTTTTGTTTTGGTGGGAAATTTTTTGGGAATTTTTTGTCTGAAATTGGCGGAAATTGGCTGCTCTGTATTGACCTATATGCACGCAGCGTCTTTAATTTGACTCTGTTTCTGTTTTAGTGGGAAATTATTTGGCAATTTGTTGTCTGAAATTGGCGAAAATTGGCTGCTCTGTATTGACCTATACGCACGCACGCGTCTTTAATTTGGCTCTGTTTGGGAATATTGGCGGTATGTTATTTTGGTGGGAAATATAATTTTGGGAATTTTTTTTTACAAGAAATTTTTAGGGCACGCTTTGAAAGGGTGGCATTTAGTATTATAATATAGCAACCCTCAAAAAACGCTGCAATAGAATTTAAAAGAGTGGCCAAAAGTTTTATATTTGGGCAACACTAAAAAAGTGTTGTCTTTTCAATTAAATATAACATTTTACAAGCGTTACCTTAAAATCCGTGGCAAAAGACTATACTCAAAGGCCACGTCTAAAAAGCGTTCCTATATATATTTTTGGCAACACTTTTTGAGTGTTGCCTAAATTAATGTGGTTGTAGGCCTAAAATGTTGTAGTGGGTGATACATGTACCATGAGTATTTATACTTGGGGTAGATTTAGATTATTCCATGCCTTGTTGGTTGTGTGTTCTACTTGATTCTATTTATTATTCAATTAACTAACTACGCGAGCATAATAAAATTAGGCTAGAGCTAATGATGAGACTATTGTGTCTTGGTTAGAACATGATGAACTAATCTTAAGGTTTATGCTAAGCTTCCCTCGGAGGTAGATACACGTATGTTATGAACACATATTCGTACTTGTTCTTATGTTGTGTCTTGATTGGGATGTGTGCACTCTGTGATACATATATGATCATTTGTATGACTAGTTGAATTTTGTTGCTATATATGATTTTGCTGTAGTAAAATTTATATATTGAATCATATCCGTACTTTTGTTGATTATATCCTTGTGCATATTATTGATGAATTATGAGGGTATGGTTCTCAATGATGATTTGTTATATTGCATTGCTGTGATTGTGATACATTTGGATAGGTTGGGCCGAGTGATACAGTTGGATATTGCAATTTTGTTAGGGCAGAGAAATACAGTTAGATATTGTGAATTTTTCAAGGCGAAGCAATACAATTGGATATTGTGATTTTGTGAGGGCGGAGTAGTATGGTCGGATATTGTGATTCTGTCATGATGGAACGATAGTGTTGGATATGATTTTCTCAAGGCAGAGCGTTACGGTTGGATATTATGATTGTGTCAGGGCAACGCAATACGGTTGAATATTTTAATTGTGTGAGGGCGTAGTGATAAAGGTGGATATTTCTATTGTGATAGAAACGTAGGCACGAGGTGCCATATATTTGTGTTTCTATCTGATAACTTGTTGTTAAAAATGGGTGTTACCTTGAATTTGCAAGTGAATTAATTATGATTTATCGTGCATTTTACATGTTTTTATGTGTCATCTAACATGTTAGTCCATGCTTCTGTTGTTAATTGATGATTTGGTTGTCACGATGGAATTACTTATGTTGAGTTGATATCTCAATTTTGTTGAGTTGCTAGAAGTGTAACAGATTGATATAAAAAGGAAATTTCGATCATGCATTGATGCTTTGGATTCTCGTAAATTTCTCTTAAATTTGTTATTTGGCAATTAATATGGAATCAGATCATGCAGGGCATATGTTACTGACTGGTAGGGGTGCACACACATTATATTGTGCATATATTTATGAGTGGGATTGGTATAAGTTGTATTTGTTAACAAGTATAATTGCTTTATTACCTTGTCCAACTTGTGTGCCTTGGCTGTTGATATTTTTTATTGTGCAATAGTTTGTAATATTGTCTCTGTATTATGCCTATTATTGAGGTGCACAAGTTAAGCAAGTAAGTAATTTTAGTTTTAACAAAAAAAACCTCGTGACGACTTCTCTGAGGTTAGTCAACATATTTACAGAGTATATGGAGTCAGTTGTACTCATATACGTCCTAGTATTGAAAACGTCCTAGTATTCTAGACTCAAGTTATCTCTTGTTCATGGTAGCTTAAGATTTCATTTTTGTTTAAGTAAACTTCCAACAGATATACATTTATTTATTATCTTAGTTTTTGTAAATCTAAATCATAGTAGCTCATGACTTGTACTACCAGTCCTTGGGTAGCTCTATTCAATTTTGTTGCAATTTTATTAATATATTGATAATTTCTCATTATAGTAGTAGTTTATACTATTTGACTTGGCTAGTGGGTTGGGTTAGATGTCATCACGAGTTGGTGGAGTTTTGGATCGTGACACTAAAAAATATCTTGGCTGAAACTCCCTTGTTAGAACAAAACCCTAACTCAAAAATGAATTTCCAAGTGCGCTGCAGAATAGCCGGACAAGTCAGCGCACAGGCAAGGCAGCAAACTTTTTCAGCTGCGCTCTCAGGTGCACCGCAACACAGTTGGGTGCGTAGTTTAGATAGAGTTCGGTTAAATGGTCATAACATGTAGAGAGCTCGAATTGACAAACAATTTGTAGTCTTGGGAATTATTCTCGTTTGAAGTTGGGTCTTGTACAAACTCATTTGAAACTTTAGTCCATTAAGTAATTTCTAACTTAGCTTGGTTATTGGGCTTTTCTTAGACCCTAAATTACTTTCAAATACGTTTTACACTTTTCATCATGTCCATGTATTTTTAATTTTGTGCTAGTGGCATAGCCTTTTTACCATACAAAATATTGTTGTTGGCGTACTTTAAAATCATAAAAACTTACAAAATTTTACGAGGCTATACAAAGAATACATCGGGAAAGGAAACCACAAGTTTTTCTTATATAAGGAAATAATGTTGTTTCCTTTTTTTGAATGGTCAAAATTCCCTAAGAATTTATTTGCGATAGCAATTCTAGTGTAACTTAAGGAAATATTTTGATGAGAATAATGAGTGTTAAATATATCAAATTAGTACATTTCAACTTTCTAAAAAATCTAACCAAAAAGCCATGACAGTAGTAACTCCTAAGAAGCTAATATAGAAATAATATATAATCACCAGCAAGTATATAAATACACCACAGATGTACTATACAATGAACGTCCTTTAGAAATTACTATTAGTTTTTGTTTTTACATTTTTGTACAATAGTATTGAAGGACCATGCATGATCAAAGCGTAAAAAAAAGGTTGTTTAATTTGTGAAGGATGTTTTGTTAGTTCGACACATTCTGGAACTTAGACTTATTTCTTATATATATATATATATATATATATATATATATATGTTTAACCAAAAAATAGTATTTTGATCAAAACTAGAATTTAAGATAAAAAATCGGATTACTGATAATCAAGAGACCAAAAAATAATAAGCTTTCTGAGAATAAGAGTAAAGCAATAAACAATGTTATATTTCAGTACAATGCCAATGATTTTTCGTGTCCTTAAAAATAATGGGACTTCTCCCTTTTATTGCTGATTCTAGGTAAAGAAATGAATTCCTAAGTTTTAATGAGTCAATTATGAGAAATAAATGACATTAAATAAGCCGTTACACAATCATCCTATTAAATACCAATTTTCTAACATATCAAGTATTTAATACTGAACTTGGACTCCTTTTTGTCTTCAGATCCATGTCTTTAATGTCTCTCAATCTATTGGCTTTAAGTGACTTGAGTTGACACGAGTATCATGCCTAAACATCTGCTCGTGCCTATTTAACTTCCTCTTCACGTATCTATCATCTTCCGTACATTTTCTCAATTACTATGCTGTGACCATTTGACCAATCCACGTGTCATGCCACATCACCTTTAATATAAATTCAACTTTTTTCTCAATACAGATAGTCTTCACACTTCCCATTTATTTATCAATTAAATATTTGGGAAGTGGATCCTCATTAAAAAGAGAATTTTTGTCACAATTAATGCTATGACAATATCTTTGCTTTAATTTTCTCTTCTATTTAATGCACCATATGCGTGTCACTTTCTCACTAGTTCTGTGATTTTGCAGCCTTTTTCTGAGGCTTTTTTAACTTCACTATTCACAAAGTGATAGTTACCTTTATTATAGGCTTTTCATCATTACTCTTCTAAGTTATCGACGGTTGACTTTATAAACTTATTCCCTTTTTCCTTTGTCTTCTTCTTCACAAGCTTTTTACACTTTCTTGTTCTTTACTCTCGTTCATTTTATCTGTAGTTCACTCTTTCTATCCATAACCTGCTTGCCATGTCTCCTGCAAATCCTAACCCTAAAAGGGTTACAATACTCGATAGTTTCCTCAACGCTCCTGCTAGATATAGAAGAGGTAGAAGAGGTGTTCTTCGTGGTGCTGGGTCGGGGCGTGATGGCACCTCTGGTTCCACCACTCTTTCTAGTTCTGGTAACTCCTCTAGAGGCGCCATTTCTAACAAATCTTCTTCTAAAGGAAAAGAGCCTTCTGAACCTCTTCAAGTGCCTTTGGTAGAGGAAATCGTACCATCAGATTTAACCTTTGAACATGGCAAAGAATCCATTCGCGAACAAGTGATTAAATTGGAGAGGGCTCACAAATATCACTCTTTAATTAATGAACCTTTGATTCAAATTGTTCGAAAAGACTGCCGTTGGAGAGATAATACTCACATAGTCATTCTCAACCCTAGCTAAAGAATAACCTCTTATAGAGCTGGTTTTTCTTCTGTTTACACTTATCCCTTCACTTTAGGAATTGTTCCTGCCATCGACCCAGTTACTCTCGACTTTTGTCATTTTTTTCAAAATATGTTTGGCTCAAGTTGGCTCCCTTGTATGGAGAGCTATGGCATGTTTCAGGTATATATCAGCCAAAGAAGATATTGAATTTACCTTCCCTCATCTGATTCATCTTTATCACACCAAGCTATTTCGCAATGGCGTTTTTACCTTAAGTGCAAGAGGTAAGAGGGTTTTGATAAACCCTGAAGATAATAATGACAGTGGCTGGTACACATGGTTTGTAGCTGTTCCCACAGTTGATTTGGTGGGTGAATCAAATATTCCCTTTCCTGAAAAATGGAACTTGGCACGTAAGTATTTTATTTCTTTCCGTATTTGTTTCCATTATTTTAGCTCTTTTTCTAATCCCATTATTACTCCTTTGATTTTTGTAGCAACCATGGAATATGTGGAACCCGTTCCTTACTTCTGCGTTTGGGTAGACGCCATTTTGAAGGTCGTGCCTATGGAGGCACAAACTTGGAAATCAATTTCCAACAAACATAGTTGGAAAGTTAAAACCCACGGTATACATTTGTCTTTGCTTTGTGTATGTTATACTTTTTCCTACCCCTTTTAATTTTCTATCCTTTTTATTACCAGAATTTGCTATTCGACGGATGTCAGCTGAAGTAGCTATTACTCTTAGAGCTTCTTTCAGTACTCCCTTAGCTTTGGGGAAAGCACAAGCCTCATTGGCAAAGAGGAAAATAGTCGAAGAAGATTCTGACGTTGATGAAGACGAAGATACCTCTTTGCCAATGAGGCTTGTGCTTTCCCCAAAGCTAAGGGAGTACTGGAAGAATCTCTAAGAGTAATAGCTACTTCATAAAGAAACTGAAGTTTCTCCTACTCGTACCTCTGAGCCCATTACTATTACATCCAATAAAGAAACCGCTCCAAGGGACACCCCTGAATCCACTCAATGCCTCTTTATTAATAGTTTTGAAGGTGGTGAATTTGGTCCGATTTAAGATGAAACCCCTCCTTTATCTTCCATTTCGGCCCCTTCCATTCCTCCCGTTATTTCAAGTGTTTCACTTGCTATTTTATCCGTTCCTATCTCTTTACCAATTTTTGCTCCCTTACCTGTCCCAATCCCTTCAAATCCTGCTATTTTTACCTTTTTTATCGTCCCTCCTTCTATAGTTCCCCCTTCCTCTGTTAGTCATGGAGAGGAGGGTTATGGTTACAGAAGCATGGCCATAAGGAGCGTGACACTTGAGGTTCCTGCTAATAGCAATCTTTTGAGAAAGTCAGGTGGAGCAGATGTTTGGCTTGAACCCTTGATCAGGAAAATGGAGAAAAGGAAGATGGACAGTCATAGCTATTTGACGTTGATGAACGATATAGTTCATTGTACATTGAAGGTATTCTCCTTTTCCTTTTTTTAAAATAACAAACCCTCCCTTTTTAATTCTCACTTGTATGTGCTGTTTTTGCAGGCTAATCTTATAGGTACGAAACTGATGGGAAGAGTTTTCCTTTTAGAGAAGAAGGCCCGTGAATCTGACCAAACTATTTTTTAGGGTGAGAAGATAGCTAGGGAAGCTGAACTTAAATAAACCAATTGGAAAGAGTGGTTAAAAAATGCTCAGAAAAAGATAAAGGATTTGTAAGAGAGCAATCATAATCTGGAGCAACAGAAACAAGCACTTGCTTCTAAACTAGCTGGAGCCAAGGATTTTTGTAGCAAAGTGGAGAAGGATAAAGAGCGCCTGTAGTGTTCTTTTTCTGTACAATTGTCAAAGTCAAGTGAGGAGATTAGAGAACTCAAAGTATTGTTGAGTAAAAAAGAAGAATACGCGGGAGAACTGGTGCAGAACTTGTCTCAAGCTCAAGTTGATTTACAAGATTTCTCTGATAAGGTTCGTGTCTTAAAAGACTCTCGTGCCTCTCTTGAAGCTACCCTCAATTCCACTTTGACTGAAAATCAAGCGTTAAAGAATGATCTTACCTCATGGGAAAGGGATTATTCACTTCTTGAAGAGAGCTTTAATTCAGAGGTGAGTTGGGCTTTCCTAAACTCCCGTCGTGATGCCTTAACTGAGACTAGTCAAGAGGATTTTGATTTACAATCGAAATGGGCGAAGGTTTTAAAGACTATTGAAATGACTCAACAACCACTCGATTTTCCTTCTCCATCAGATGAGACTCCCATGGCTGAAGAACCTTCCAATGAAGGAGCCGCTTCTATTGAAGTTGAAAATGTTATGATTCGGGCCCCCGAGGATGAAACTTTGCTAACTTAGTCTGTGGAAGTTGAAGCTCCCGTGACTCTTGCTTCCCTCAATGATCTTAACACTCCAACTACTGCTACTTCTTCAGAGGTAATGGGGCGTTGGTAAAGACATTTTGCGCGACTAAGTCTTTTATACTAAGAAGTTTTATAAGTACTTCTTTATATTTTATTCTTGCCTATGTTCTTATTTAGGACTTATAGAATAACTTAGCATTTTTATTTTATGAAAATGATTTATATTCTTCTCACGGAATATCAACATGAGGTTTATAAAAAGAGGGCCCTTTTTATATATCGACACTTAATGAAGAAGACGTGTTTTTGTATGAAACAACTTTGACAAGTTTTTATTCATGAACTTGAACAAGATTTTGAGTATTACATGCATTACATTACATCTATAACTTTCTCGCAATTATTTTTCTTGTAACAAATTTCTTTATATGATGTGAAATAAATAGATAAGGTTTTTTCTTTATAACCCGTTTTAGTGTATCGTCATGACCCTATCTTTACATATTTAGGAAGGGCTTGAGAAGTGACTTCATTTACAACATTATAATGAATGTTTTAAGATGAATGCTGAAGACTACGTAACTTCTTCTCAACACTTGTCTTTTTGTGGCTGAACCTTGCCAAAACTTTGATCAATATATGTTTGATACTCGTATCTTGTGATATTCTCATTTGTTTTTTTGCACACATCAGTGTATAATATGCAGTCCCCCAAGTGTTTGAGCGATGAAGAATGAAGCCTTGAGCACTTGTTTGTATCTCTTGAATTGGTCCTTTTCCTGAAATAGAAAAATATACGGGACTCGGAGGTACGATTTATAGATAAAGACTGCCTAACCCCGTGTATATTTCCATCAGATTAATGTAACCCTAGCCTTGGAATTTAAGAATATTTCATTTTGCCGTGCAGGTTGTGACTCATCATTTGGCATGAGTTAGGTTTTTTTTTGCCTAGTATCTAAAATCATTAGTAAAATCTTAATAAATCAAAGGAAAAATTTAACAAGGGGATACCTGACTCTGGCTATTCCCTTAGAAGTAATATCTCTTTAGATGGACATCATTCCAATGTGAAGGTAAGACCTTACCATCCATTATCTCTAACTCGTATGTTGCCTTCCCTACAATGTTATCGAATTCTATAGGGTCCCTCTCACGTTGGATTTAGCTTTCCAGAGTTAGCAGCCTTTGTGGATTGGAACACCTTTTTGAGCACAAAGTTCCTAGTTTTGAAGAACCTGAGATGTGCTTTATCATTCTATTACTTGCTTTCCAATTTCTCTAGCTGTAACATTCCCCAGTATTTGATTAACGACAAGTTCAGAGTCACTCTTGATTATAATCTGGGTTATGTCAAGTTCCGTGCCAACTCTAAACCTACAATTACAGCCTTATACTCTACTTCATTATTAGTTATAAAATGATATTTTATAGTTTGTCTAATAGTTTTACCTGAAAGAGGTACGAGAACTATCACTAGGCCTGCAACTTTTACATTAGATGAACCATTAGCAAATAAAAATCTAAGTCTCTGGGTTTGAACCATTAAAACTTATGACTCTTCTTCTAGATGTATTCCTTGACTGAAATCAGCTATGAAATCGGCTAATACTTGAGATTTTATTGCAGTTCTAGGTTGATAACTGATTTCATATGCGCTTAATTCTATAGCCCATTTTGCTAACCTTCCTGATAACTCATGTTTATGCAAAATTCTTCTTAATGGAAAAGCAGTAACCACAACAATGGGATTGGAAAAAAGGTCTCAATTTTCTAGATGTCATGATCAAAGCTAAAACTAATTTTTCTAGTTGCGGATAACGTGTCTCAGCATCTAATAGAGATTTACTTACATAATAGATAGAAGATTGTTTACCTTGGTCCTCTCGAACTAAGACAACTTTTCACCCACATTTGGTCCTTTCGAATTGACCCAATTTTGAATAGCTTTTGGACTTCCTCTTGCATCACATGATTTTTGAAAGCTTCTTGCTTTCCTTTTATTTTGCGATCATGCAAGATGGATTTTTTGCGTATCTGAGCTTAAGTTGGCTCCCACACAAACTCTTCGTTCAGTCCATTGTTCAAATAGTATCACAGGCTCGAGCTCCTTAATTGATGTTTTCATTCTCTTCAGGTTTTTGGATCATATCAGATCTAGAGTTTAAATCTGTCTTCCCTTGCTCATTTGAGTATTGGTCTGTGTTTCCTTCGATGTTATTTACATCGCTCGTACCTGCTACAATATTAATACTCCTAGATATATGTTGTTCCCCACGAATCTGACATATTCCCCATGGTGACGGGAGTTCCAGTCACAACGCATCCCACCGCACATGCTCCTTTCTTCGACTCCGCATCCTTTACATTCCCAGCACCACCGCTTACACGGGACCATACCCAGGTTGCAGCCAATATATATCCTCAACTACCTCGATATGAGTTTCTACCAAGCCAAAATCCAAAGGCCCCCGAGCAGGATGAGATGGCAAAAAGAATGAGGAGTTTGGAATAAAGCCTGAAGAACATGCAAGGTCTAAGTGGACAGAAAAGTGTATCTTACGCTGATCTATGCATGTTCCCGCACGTCCACTTGCCATCAGGTTTTAAGACACCGAAGTTCGAAAAGTATGACGGGCATGGCGACCCCATTGCTCATCTGAAGAAATACTGCAATCAATTGTGAGGTGCCGGCGGCAGGGAAGAATTGTTGATGGCGTACTTCGGAGAAAGTTTGGTCGGAATAGCATCAGAATGGTATATGGATCAAGACATATCTCGATGGCACATCCGGGATGATCTGGCCAGAGATTTTGTGAAACAGTTCCAATACAACATCGATATTGCGCCAGACAGGAATTCCTTATCGAACTTAAAGAAGAAGCCCTCAGAAAGCTTTAGAGAATATGCCATCAAATGGCAAGAGCAAGCATCCAGGGTGAAACCCCCTATGGACGAAATTGAAATGGTCATGACTTTTCTCCAAGCTCAAGAGCCAGACTACTTTCAAAATATGATGTCGACGATGGGAAAACCTTTCACCGAAGCAATCAAGATCGGAGAAATGGTAGAAAACAGCTTGAAAACAGGGCGAATTTTGAGTCAAGCGGCCATTCGGGCAACTTCCCAAGCCATCCAAGGCGGGTCTGGAGGGATGCCCAGAAGCAAGAAGAAGGAGGAAACTGCCATGACGGCAGTAGAAGACAGAAGATATCGAACCTCAAGGCAGGTATTCTCCGACAGGGCCCCCCAGCATTACTATCCACACCATAGCGTGGCCTATGCTCCTCCGCCTCCACCCTATGCAGTCATGAACATTCAACCTTTGGCACGGCCGCAGCCACCAGCCAACAGAAATCCACCTCCATTCCAGAGAAACCAACCTCCTTACCCAAACCAGTATAACCCACGGCCAAATAACACCCGCCACCGTGAGCAACCCAAAATGAGCTTTACACCGATTGGGGAGCCGTATTCCACTCTTTTTCCAAAACTCAGGCAAGAGAACCTACTGCAGCCCGTTCCGCAGAACAGGCAGAATCCAGACTCTCCTGCCTACCAGAGGGGAATATACTGTGCATATCATTCGGGTGTTGAAGGACACAGTACCGACAATTGTTGGACGTTGAAGAAGGCAGTGCAAGAATTGATCAATCAAGGGAGGATTGTCTTCGCAGATGAAGACATCCCAAATGTGACAAACAACCCATTACCAGCCCACAACAACGGGCCGGTGATTGGGATGATTTGTGATGACAAGGAATTTGACCCAGCTTTAAAAGCAATAATCGCCATCGCCAACATAGAGAAGCGGCCTGAGGCTACCCCGAAACAAGAGAAAATGGGGAAAAGGGTTGAAGTTCTTGAGAGTAGATCTGAAAAGACGATTGAATTGAAAGCATCATCTTAGAAGAGCGGAGTCCTTTACCTCCCACGAGGTCGGGTGGAAAAACCATTGTCAATAGGTGCCCCCAAGAAGTTCCACTTAAAGAGGGAAACATCAATGTATGTACCAAAGGGAACTTATGTGGCCCGAAAACCAGATGAACCCGTGGTTATTGCACGCGTGCAACAAAAACCAATGACAGATCCGTCCGCAGTACCCTGGAGCTACCAACGAACACTTGTTACGCGCAAAGGGAAAGAGGTTGCGGGAAATTCATCTGAGAGCGTCCTAAGGCAGAAGTACTTAAACACGCAGGAGGTAAATAATGCCACACAAAGGCGTTTCCCATCAAAGAAACCTGTAAGTGCTAAAGAGGCAGAGGTCTTTTTTCAAAAGATGCAAATGCCTGACTATGAGGTGATAGACCAACTGCGCAAATGCCCAGAAGCAGGTATCGATGTTGTCCCTTCTAATGAAGTCTACTGAACATCAGAAGGTTTTGTTAAAAGCCTTGAATGAGGCATACGTGCCTATTGAGACTTCATCCGAACAACTTGAAAGAATGACAGAGAGGTTCTTCGCGATCAATCAGATTTCTTTCAGTAAAGCTGATTTGCCTTTGGAGGGTGCCGCCCACAACAAAGCTTTGCATTTGACCGTCAAATGCGAAGGCTACTATATGAAGAGGGTCATGGTTGATGGGGGTTCGGGGGTAGACATATGCCCGCTTTCCACTTTAGGCCGCATAGGAATCGGAGCTGAAAGGATTCGGCCTAACAATATATGTGTGCGAGCCTTTGACGGTGTGAAAAGAGATACTGTCGAAGAGATTGATGTAATTATGACCATCGGCCCGGTGGACTTCGAAGTGACATTCCAAGTTTTGGATATGGACACTTCTTACAACTTTCTTCTGGGGAGACCATGGATTCATGCGGCCGGAGCTGTGCCCTCTACCCTCCATCAGAAAACTGCGGAGCCATTTACTTTTACCCCGGCCAAAAGACTGAGGGTCTGAAGGCCAAAAAACCATTAGACATTGTTTGAATTCCGGCCGGAAAGCCGTGAAACTTTATCCCCGGTCAGAAAACCGAGGATCTCCCAGTCAGAAAACTGCGGAGGCGCCTAACACATTGCTAAGCCAGCCCGACCAATCAATATCAACAACGGAGCTAGAAGCTCTCTTTAACCCATTTAAGCATTTCAAAATATGAAACAATAGTAATACTTATACCAATCCCATAATACATCAACTCCCATAGACCGAAGGGTCAAGAGTCATGAGCCTCTATCGAACATGAGTGTATAAAGGTTTACAAGATACCAAGTGCGGAAAGAAAAGTCAATACAAAATCAAGACGGTAAGAAGGAATATCGGGTCCTGCGGACTCTGCAGCTACCTCGTATATCCCACGGATGTCGCCTCGCACAGCTACTGGATCACTGCTGAGAGGTACCTGGATCTGCACACAAGGTGCGGGGAGTAAAATGAGTACTTGCCGGACTCGGTGGTAATAAACAAGAGTAAGACAGCGCGAGATAAGAAATCCGCAATAAAACACTATGTAAAGCTATAATCGGCTACCCTGTCATAGAATCAATCTTCACTGTACCTGTTCCAACAAATACCGATAAATAGCATAACGGCTAGCGGATGTAGCTAAATGCAATGCAATGCATGATATGACCGCTACGGCGTGTGGCCCGAGACTCCAATTTTGGGTACCCGTGCTCGCTGTAGGGGTTCGGACTCCGGAGGGGCTCCTACAGCCCAAGCACGTCTCGTAGAGATATCCTGCGGCGTGCGATCCGATCCAACATATATCTCGGCTGCGGCGTACGGCCCGATCCACTACTAGTCGGCTAATATGCGGATACGGCCTCGCGAGGCTCAAAAGTAGTTTTTGAAAACTCTTTTATCATTTTTCGGTTGGAAAACAGTAATATCAAGTTCCGGAGATTGGAATTTGCATAATAACAAAAATAGCTCTGCGGACTAGTAGTAAACTAGCGTGTCTATATGATAAGACAATGATAACGATCCTCGCGGGATCCAATAACTGGCTCACGGCCCACATGTATAATCAACCGCCCAAGAAGGGGGTTCCTCGGCTCGAGAGTGGCCATTATCACAATATATATATACATATATGCAACCATCCGAGAAGGAGGTTCGACGGCTCTAGAATAGCCAATAATACAGTATCAACAGGTCGGACTAATATATATAGTCTCCGATTCATGATCGACCCCGCACTCTCAAGAGTGTGCGTGTCTCGCCGCTATACAGCGTCACAAAGTGGTATACCGGGGTTTCGAACCCGCTGGTCATCACCCACATCTATTACTCACCTCAATACAGCTCGACGACTATTCCGCAATGCCCCTGCCACGAGAATCAAGCTCCGCACGCGTAGAATCTGATCAAATACAGTAAAAATACAACAATTTAGGCCAATGGGACGACACCCAATCAATACAACTCAATTTACATCAAAATTCCCAAAGTTGTCAAAACCCGAGCCCCGGGCCCACATTCCGAAAATTTACGAAATTCACATTTCCGGAACCCTCGTCTCAATACGAGTCTAAGCATATCAATTTTACCAAAATCGGACTCCATTTGCCCACTCAAATCCTTGTTTTTCTACAATTTAGGCCTAGGGTTAAAACCCACATTTAATCTCCCATTTACAGAGGGAATTAACCAAGGATTTCATGTTAAAATGATGTAATTAAGCCACAAAACTTACCTCCAACGAAACCCCGATGATTTCCCGACAATCTCCCGTCAATTTCTTCTCTTGGAACTCAAAAATGGAGGTTTTGGGTATTAAACCCACGACTGGTTCTGTTCTGTAATTTAATTCACTGCCTGGGCAATCCTTCTATGCGATCGCAATGACCCTATGCGATCGCATAGAGTTAAATTCTCCTGCCAATTTCCCCTTCTATGCGATCGCAATGCACACCCGCGATCGCATAGCACAACCTTCCAGGCCTCATCTTTTCTTCTCTGCGATCGCAACACTGGCTATGCGATCGCAATGCACAGTCTGACAAACCTATGCGATCGCACCCCTTGCTATGCGATCGCATAGCACATTTTTCTCACCCCTCCAATCTCTTCTATGCGATCGCACAAGTGACCCTGCGATCGCAGAGTGCCAATTTCCATACCTATGCGATCGCATCTCCTATTACGCGATCGCATAGAACAACTCTGGGGCTCACTTCCATCCTTCTATGCGATCGCAATCTACTCCATGCGATCGCATAGAGCATCCGTCTGCAACAAAACCAGCAGCCAACAGCAGTTCAAAAATAGAAGAAATGGTCCGTTTGGACCCCCGAAATCAACCCGAGGCCCCGGGACCCCAACGAAAACCACCAACATACTCCAAAACACGATACGAACTTGTTCCAATCATGAAAACACCATCCTAAACATCAAAATCACCAATTACACACGGATTCAAGTCTAAATTCTTTAAAACATTCCGAATTACACAACCAATCAAAAACCCGACTAAACGACGTCCGAATGACCTGAAATTTTGCAGGCACATCCAAAATCACCTAACGGAGCTACTGCAACTGTCGGAATTCCATTCCGACCCCGGATCAAAATCTCACCTACCGTTCGGATTTCGCCAAAATTCAACCTTAGCCAATTCAAGCCTATTTCTACACGGGCCTCCAAATTCAATTCCGATCTCTCCCCTAAGTCACAAATCACCTTCCGGAACTAACCGAATCATCAGAATCCGATTCCGAACCCTCTAACCAAATAGTCAACTCCGGGTTGACTTTCCTTATTCAAGCTTCCTCCAAAAAGGCTATATGCCTCATTTCCAATTTAATTTCACTCCTAACTCCTCCGACAGACTCTAACACTTATATAAAAGCATGAATTATGTAATTACAACATAACGGGGTGATAATTCTCGTGACGACGGGCCGGGTCGTCACATTCTCCCCCTCTTAAAGCAAACGCTCGTCCTCGAGCGGGTCAAGAAACATACCTGAAGTCTCAAACAAGTGAGGATATCCGCTCCGCATCTCCCGCTCGATCTCCCAAGTGGCCTCCTCCACGGGTCGACCTCTCCACTGAACCTTAACTGATGCAATCTCCTTAGACCTCAATTTTCTTACTCGACGTCCCAAAATGGCAATAGGCTCCACATCATAGGATAGATCACCATCAAGGCTGAATGGTGCTGAAATCTAATACATGAGACGAATCTCCAATGTACTTCCGTAGCATAGACACATGGAATACTGGATGAACGCTGGATAAGCTGGGCGGCAAGGCCAACTCATATGCCACCTCTCCAACTCTCCTAAGTATCTCAAAAGGACCAATGTACCTGGGACTCAACTTTCCTTTCTTCCCAAACCTCATAACACCCTTCATAGGTGAAATCTTCAACAATACTCCGTCACCAACCATGAAAGACAACTCTCGAACTCTACGGTCCGCATAACTCTTCTGACGAGACTGTGCTGTACGAAGTCTCTCCTGGATCAACTTTGCTCTATCTAGAGCATCCTGGACTAACTCGGTCCCTATCAATCTAACCTCACCAGGCTCAAACCATCCTACGGGGGATCTACACCGTCTGCCATACAATGCCTCATACGGGGCCATCCGAATACTCGACCGATAACTGTTGTTTTAGGCAAACTCAGCAAGTGTCAAGAACTCATCCCACGAACCACCAAAGTCAATCATGCATGCTCGCAACATGTCCTCCACGATCTGAATAGTGCGCTCAGACTGCTCGTCTGTCTGGGGATGAAATGCTGTACTCAACTCGACCCGTGTACCCATCTCTCGCTGAAATGCTCTCCAAAACTGAGAAGTGAACTGAGTACCCCTGTCGGATATGATAGACACCGGGACTCCATGCAACCGAACAATCTCTCGAATAAAGATCGATGCCAACCGCTCCGATGAGTAGGTAGTACTAACTGGAATGAAGTGAGGCTGACTTGGTCAGTCTATCCACAATCACCCATACAGAATCAAACTTCCTCGCCGTCCGAGGGAGTCCAATAACAAAATCCATAGTGACTCTCTCCCATTTCCACTCGGGAATAACAATGCGCTGAAATACACCACCGGGCCTCTGGTGCTCGTACTTAACCTGCTGACAGTTGAGGCACCGTGCTACATGTCTGACAATGTCCATTTTCATCTTTCTCCACCAATAGTCTTGTTTCAAATCTTGATACATCTTCGCGGCTCCTGGATGGATAGAATACCGCGAGCTATGGGCCTCCTCCAGAATCAACTCACGAAGGCCATCAACATTGGGCACACATATCCGGCCTTGCATCCTCAATACGCCGTCACTATCAATGGTGACATCTCTAGCATCATCATGCTGAACTCTGTCCCTAAGGACAGCCAAATGTGGATCATCATACCGGCGCTCACGAATACGATCATATAGAGATGACCGAGATACAACACAAGCCAATACCCGGCTGGGCTCTGAAATATCTAACCTCACTAGCCGATTGGCTAGCACCTGAACATCATGAGCAAATGGCCTCTCCTCAGCTGGAATATATGCCAAGCTCCCCATACTGACCGTCTTCCGGCTCAAAGCATCGGCCACCACATTGGCCTTCCCCGGATGATATAATATAGTGATGTCATAATCCTTAAGCAACTCAAGCCACCTCCGCTGTCTCAAATTAAGGTCTTTCTGTTTGAACAAGTGCTGGAGACTACGATGGTCGGTATACACCTCGCAAGACACACCGTATAAATAGTGCCTCCAAATCTTCAAGGCATGAACAATGGCGGCTAGCTCCAAGTCATGAACAGGATAGTTCTTCTCATGCGGCTTCAACTGCCGAGAAGCATAAGCAATTACCTTTCCTTCCCGCATCAACACACAACCTATCCCCACTCTCGAGGCATCACAATAAACGGTATATGAACCTGAAGCTGATGGCAATACTAACACTGGAGCTGTGGTCAAAGCTGTCTTGAGCTTCTGAAAGCTCTCCGCGCACTCATCCGACCACACGAATGGTGCACCCTTCTGGGTCAATTTAGTCAATGAAGAAGCAATGGATGAAAATCCCTGAACAAACCGGCGATAATATCCCGCCAAACCAAGAAAACTCCCGATCTCTGTAGCTGAGGTCGGTCTAGGCCAACTCTGCACCGCCTCTATCTTTTTCTGATCAACCTGAATACCATCACGAGACACCACATGTCCCAGAAATGCCACGGACTCGAGCCAAAACTCGCACTTGGAGAATTTAGCATATAGCTTCTCCTCCCTCAATCTCTGCAACACAATACTCAAATGTTGAGCATGCTCCTCCTGACTACGGGAGTAGACTAGAATGTCATCAATGAACACAATCACAAACGAATCCAAATAAGGCCCGAACACACTGTTCATCAGATGCATAAATGCTGTTGGGGCGTTGGTCAGCCCAAACGACATCACAAGGAACTCATAATGACCATATCGGGTCCTGAATGCAGTCTTCATAATATCCGAGTCCCTGATCTTCAGCTGATGATAGCCTGAACGAAGATCGATCTTAGAAAACACCCTCGCACCCTGTAACTGATCAAACAAATCATCTATGCGCGGTAGAGGGTACTTGTTCTTCATTGTCACTTTGTTCAATTGCCTATAATCAATACACATCCGCATGGAACCATCTTTCTTTTTAACAAATAATACCGGCGCACCCCACGGAGACATACTAGGGCGGATGAAACCCTTATCCAGAAGCTCTTGAAGCTGCTCTTTCAGTTCTTTCAACTCAGCTGGTGCCATTCGATAAGGAGGAATGGATTTGGGCTGAGTGCCCGGCACCAAGTCAATGCCAAAATCAATATCCCTGTCCGGCGGCATGCCCGGCAGGTCTGAGGGGAATACATCTGGAAAATCCCTCACAACAGGTACATAATCAATGCTAGGAGACTCAGCTCCCACATCTCTCACAAAAGCTAAGTACGATAAACACCCTTTTTCAACCATTTTCTGAGCCTTTAAGAACGAAATAACACGGCTAGGGACGAAATCGGTCGAACCCCGCCACTCAATCCGAGAAATACCAGGAATGGCCAACGTAACTGTCTTAGCATGACAGTCCAATATAGCATGATACGGAGACAACCAGTCCATACCCAATATAACATCAAAGTCCACCATCCCCAACAATAACAAATCTGCCTGGGTCTCCAGACCCCCAATAGATATAACACGGGATCTATAGACATGATCCACAACAATCGTATCACCCACGGGGGTGGATACATGAACAAGTAAATCAAGACTACCACGAGTCGCACCCAAATGATGTGCAAAATAAGAGGACACGTAAGAATATGTGGATCCTGGATCAAATAGAACAGAGGCATCTCTGTGACAGACAGAAATGATACCTGTAATCACAGCATCGGAGGCAACCGCATCACGCCTGTCAGGAAGTGCATAGAACCGTGCCTGGCCTCCACCAGATCTCTCCTCGCCCCTGGGGCGACCACGAGAAGACTGACCTCCACCTCTACTAGACTGAGATGGTGCTGAAGAGGAGGGTTGATCCCTCTGCTGAGTCCTGCCCCTACGTAATCGAGGGCAATGTCTCCTCATGTGGCCAAACTCACCACACTCATAACATGCACCTGGTGCTGGAGAAGTAGGTGCTGCACTGTGGGCTGGGAGGGCACCAAGTGATGACTGACCCTGCTGAAACCCCTGTCGACCACGACCATAAGAACCTCCGCTCTGCTCTGGGCGGCCTGAATGAGAAGGTCTAGATGAGCGACCTCGGCTCTGCTGGGAATGCCCTCTAGATGGAGCACCGCTGAAACTGCCAGAACTGCGAGGCCTCTTGGCCTCCCGCTCCTCTCTCTCTCGGCGACGATCCGCCTCGATGGAGCGTGCCATATCGGCAACCTGCTCAAACGATGATGACAGAACTCGCTCGCTGGTCATAAGAATACAGATAGAGTAGTTGAGGCCATCAATGAACCTCCTGATCCTCTCCCTATCGGTGGGGATCATCCATGTGGCATGCCTAGCCAACTGTGTGAATCTGAGCTCATACTGGGTCACGGACATGTCGCCCTGAATCAACCACTCGAACTGGCGACGTAGCTCCTCGCGACGAGACTGAGGTACATATTTCTCTAGAAAGAGAGTAGAGAACTGCTGCCATGTGAGAGGTGCTGCTCTTGCGGGCCTACGCCTCTCAAACTCCTCCCACCAATCAAATGTGGGACCAGTAAACTGAAAGGTGGTAAATGAAACTCCGCTAGACTCAAGAATACCAGCTGTACGTAGCATCCTCTGACACTTATCCAAGAAACCACGGGCATCCTCGCCCTCAGCGCCACCGAAATAGGGTGGCTGAAGTCTACCAAATCTCTCAAGACGGTGCTGCTCGTCGTCGGGCATAGTCTGAACCATACGCTCTGGAGCTGGTGTAGCTGGAGGAATAACTGGGGCAACCACCTGAGCGGGGACCGTCTCTGGCGTCTGAAGTCCCTGAACAACCTGCTTAGGTGTGCAAGCTGCAGGGGTCTGCTGACCACCCCCTGTCTGAGATGTCGCTGCAGTAGCGGTAGCTGATACTACTTGAGCCAAACCGGAACACACCGATAATATCTGGGCAAGAGTCTCCTGAAGACCAGGAATAGCAATAGATACAGTCTGGCCCTGAACTGGGGCTGCTGGAGCATCAACCACTGGGGGCTACTCCTGAACTGGTACAACAGGCGGGTCAGCTGGCACTGCCTTAGCCGCCCTACCTCTTACTCTAGCACGACCGCGCCCACGGCCTCTAACAGGTGGCAATGGAGGTCGTCCACCTCGTCGTGATGCTCGCGTTCTCGCCATCTGCGAGAGAATAGAATATAGAAGTTCAGTTATCAGAAAAACAAGATCGCACGATAGAGTTCAAGAAAAGTGAAGTTTTCCTAAAGGTTCGCGATAAGTACAGGCGTCCCCGTACCGATCCACAAGACTCTACTAACCGGCTCAAGACTCACGAGGCCTAGTAAACCTAGGCTTTGATACCAACTTGTCACGACCCCAAATCCGGTCGTGATGGCGCCCAGCACATTGCTAAGCCAGCCTGACCAATCAATATCAACAACGGAGCTAGAAGCTCTCTTTAACTCATTTAAGCATATTAATTCACGAAGCAACAACGATACATATAACGAAAATGGGGAACCAAGTCCCATAATACATCAACTCCCATAGACCGAAGGGTCAAGAGTCGTGAGCCTCTACCGAACATGAGTGTATAAAGGTTTACAAGATACCAAGTGCGGAAAGAAAAGTCAATATGAAATCAAGAGACAGTGAGAAGGAATATTGGGTCCTGCGGACTCTGCAGCTACCTCGAATATCCACAAATGTCGCCTCGCACAGCTACTGGATCACTGCTGAGAGGTACCTGGATCTGCACACAAGGTGCAGGGAGTAAAATGAGTACTGCCGGACTCAGTGGTAATAAACAAGGGTAAGACAGCGCAGATAAGAAATCCGCAATAAAGCACTATGTAAAGCTATAATCAGCTACCCTGTCATAGAATCAATCTTCACTGTACCTGTTCCAACAAATACCAATCAATAGCATAACAGCTAGCAGATGTAGCTAAATGCAATGCAATGCATGATATGACCGCTACGGCGTGTAGCCGACTCCAATTTTGGGTACCCGTGCTCACTGTGGGGGTTCAGACTCCGGAGGGGCTCCTACAGCCCAAGCACATCTCATAGAGATATTCCTGCGGCGTGCAGTCAGATCCAACATATATCTCGCTGCGGCGTGCAGCCCGATCCACTACTAGTCAGCTAATATGCAGATACAGCCTCGCGAGGCTCAAAAGTAGTTTTTGAAAACTCTTTTTATCATTTTTCAGTTGGAAAACGGTAATATCAAGTTCCAGAGATTGGAATTAGCATAATAACAGAAATAGCTGCGGACTAGTAGTAAACTAGCATGTCTATATGATAAGACAATGATAACGATCCTCGCGGGATCCAATAACTGGCTCACGGCCCACATGTATAATCAACCGCCCAAGAAGGGGTTCCTCGGCTCAAGAGTGGCCATTATCACAATATATATATATGCAACCATCCGAGAAGGAGGTTCGACGGCTCTAGAATAGCCAATAATACAGTATCAACAAGTCGGACTAATATATATAGTCTCCAATTCATGATCGACCCCGCACTCTCAAGAGTGTACGTGTCTCGCCGCTATACAGCGTCACAAAGTGGTATACCGGGGTTTCGAACCCGCTGGTCATCACCCACATCTATTACTCACCTCAATACGGCGCGACGACTACTCCGCAATGCCCTTGCCACGAGAATCAAGCTCCGTACGTGTAGAATCTGATCAAATACGGTAAAAATACAACAATTTAGGCCAATGGGACGACACCCAATCAATACAACTCAATTTACATCAAAATTCCCAAAGTTGTCAAAACCCGAGCCCCGGGCCCACATTCCGAAAATTTACGAAATTCACATTTCTGGAACCCTCGTCTCAATACGAGTCTAAGCATATCAATTTTACCAAAATCGGACTCCATTTGCCCACTCAAATCCTTGTTTTTCTACAATTTAGGCCTAGGGTTAAAACCCACATCTAATCTCCCATTTACAGAGAATTAACCAAGGATTTCATGTTAAAATGATGTAATTAAGCCACAAAACTTACCTCCAACGAAAGATCAAGAGCGCCAGACGAGGAACCTCTTCCCCCGTCGCACGCGGCTACGAGGTTTTGGGTATTAAACCCGCGACTGGTTCTGCTCTGGATTTAATTTCACTGCCAGACCATTCCTTCTATGCGATCGCAATGACCCTATGCGATCGCGTAGAGTTAAATTTTCCTGCCAATTTTCCCTTCTATGCGATCGCAATGCACCTCCGCGATCGCATAGCACAACCTTCCAGGCCTCATCTTTTCTTCTCTGCGATCGCAGCACTGGTTATGCGATCGCGATGCACAGTCTGATAAACCTATGCGATCGCACCCCTTGCTATGCGATCGCATAGCACATTTTTCTCACCCCTCCAAGCTCTTCTATGCGATCGCACAAGTGACCCTGCGATCGCGGAGCGCCAGTTTCCATACCTATGCGATCGCATCTCCTATTACGCGATCGCATAGAACAACTCTGGGGCTCACTTCCATCATTCTATGCGATCGCAATGACCCTATGCGATCGCGTAGAGCATCCGTCTGCAACAAAACCAGCAGCCAACAGCAGTTCAAAAATAGAAGAAATGGTCCGTTTGGACCCCCGAAATCAAACCCGAGGCCCCCGGGACCTCAACGAAAACCACCAACATACTCCAAAACACGATACGAACTTGTTCCAATCATGAAAACACCATCCTAAACATCAAAATCACCAATTACACACGGATTCAAGTCTAAATTCTTTAAAACATTCCGAATTACACAACCAATCAAAAACCCGACTAAACGACGTCCGAATGACCTGAAATTTTGCAGGCACATCCAAAATCACCTAACGGAGCTACTGCAACTGTCGGAATTCCATTCCGACTCCCGGATCAAAATCTCACCTACCGTTCGGATTTCGCCAAAATTCAACCTTAGCCAATTCAAGCCTATTTCTACACCGGGCCTCCAAATTCAATTCCGATCGCTCCCCTAAGTCACAAATCACCTTCCGGAACTAACCGAATCATCGGAATCCGATTCCGAGCCCTCTAACCAAATAGTCAACTCCGGGTTGACTTTCCTTATTCAAGCTTCCTCCAAAAAGGCTATATGCCTCCTTTCCAATTTAATTTCACTCCTAACTCCTCCGACAGACTCTAACACTTATATAAAAGCATGAATTATGTAATTACAACATAACGGGGTGATAATTCTCGTGACGACGGGCCGGGTCGTCACAATCTCCCAGTCAGAAAACTGCGGAGCCATTTACTTTTACCCCGGCCAAAAAACCGAGGATCTGACGGCCAAAAAACCGTTAGGTATTGTTTGAATTCCGGCCAGAAAGCCGTGAAACTTTTATCCCCGGTTAGAAAACCGAGGATCTCCCGGTCAAAAAACTGCGGAGCCATTTACTTTTACCCCGGCCAAAAAACCGAGGGTCTGACGGCCAAAAACCCGTTAGGCATTGTTTGAATTCCGTCCAGAAAGCCGTGAAACTTTTATCCCCGGTCAGAAAACCGAGGATCTCCCAGTCAGAAAACTGCGGAGCCATTTACTTTTATCCCGGCCAAAAACCGAGGGTCTGACGGCCAAAAAATCGTTAGGCATTGTTTGAATTCCGGCCAGAAAGCCGTGAAACTTTTATCCCCGGTCAGAAAACCGAGGATCTCCCAGTCAGAAAGCTGCGGAGCCATTTACTTTTACCCCGGCCAAAAAACCGAGAGTCTTATCAGCCAAAAACCGTTAGACATTGTTTGAATTCCGGCCAGAAAGCCGTGAAACTCTTATTCAAAGCCCCGGCCAAGAAGCCGTGGAACGTTTATTTGTGAAACTGTGATTTTCTTACCCAAAGAAGCCTTTTTTCACTTTCTATGTCACAACTAACTCACGAAATTTTCCTAGCAAAACTGGGGCAGAAAATTTTCGTTCGTTTGTTTGTTTTGTTGTCTAAGTAGGTTTGACCTCGGGACGCAAGGATCAAGATAACCTACAAATGGGACGTCAATCCAGAGTGAAGAAAATAAGAAAAGAACCAAAAGAAAACGAGTCCAAATGTTGGAGTAAACAAGAGCGCTGATTGCTCATAATCTGATTGAAGTAACAAGCTCCGCCGACTCCGTTTCATTCAATGTTTAAACAAGCACATACAACTTGTCGAGCATCAAGATTCAGATCGAGGTCTACAGCAAATCAGCTAAGATTCAAGATCAAGTTTTCAAAAGAATCATAGATAGGAATCTTGTAACTCATAGTTTGATAGCATAGCTAATTCAGCTTTAATTTCTTTTGGTGTAATAAGGAGGTCAGTAAGCAGTAAGCAGCAACAGCAGCAACGATAGCAACAGTAACAACAAAGTGTCAGTCCACGGTAGTCCCAGCTACCAAAACTTCCCGAACTACATTGACCTGATTCCTGTTTAGCCCAGGATATGTAGGAGGCCTCTGAAGCAAAGGCTCGGTCAAACTCTTTCAAAATGCTTCCCACGGAGTATTCAAACGGGCAAAAATCGCTCGTATTTGCTCATTTATCTTTGCACGAAAACTCTTCGTGTTTGCGCGCAAAGAGGGGCAGCTGTGAGCACGTGATTTTTGCCTTACATGAGAATTACTCCCAAAAATTCAAAAAAAAATATAGATTTGTACGGTGTGTATTTTTGTGAATTTTTGTGTTTATTTTTGGCAATTGTTTGAATTCGTATGAGCGTGATTATATGTATTTAAATTAATAAAAATACAAAAAATATGTCGTGTTTACATTTCTTATCTAGCTTTGAAATTAGGAGTAATTAATTTTATCTTACAAAAATGAAAATCACAAAAAAATAATTCATCTTTTTACATTTTAGCATTTAAATGCCTAATTGTGTGTTTTATGTTTAATTGATATCTAATTGTATGTAACGATTGTTAGTATAATTAGTATTAGCTAATTTGATTTAATTTTTTTTTTAGTGTAGTTAGGATTTTTTATTTATTTAAGTTACGAGTTAAATTAGAGGAGAGGAAATAAAAGAAAATCGGATTTGGGCCAAAGATCCAAGCCCAAACGTTTAACCTAGTCCAATCCCCAAATCAAAGCCCAATTCAAATAACTCCTCCCAACCCGTGACCCGTCCCCACGCCCGAACCGCCCCACCGCCCCTTTAATCTGAGCCGTTGGACTCCTTCAGCCAACGGCCCGGATTAATTGACTAATTTTAATCTCCCAAAAACCCCTAAACCCCTCATTTCCCCAAAACATAATCCCTCTCTAAACCTTCAGTGAATGACGCCGCCGCCGCCGTGCTACGCCATTGGAAATCGCCTCACGGCGGTTCCGGTGGTCCAAATACCACCATTTTAACACCGTAGAACCTCCCGACCACCCTGAACACGAATCCATTAACCGTTCGTTTTGAATCACTTTCAAACTTCTCGAATCTTCAATTAAAGATTTGAATCAAACTTCAACCCATGCCAAACCACCCCAAATTAATACCACACATTCACCTCACCTCCCTCACACGCTAACCATTGCTATTTCGGTTCAAATCTAACCGGAAACCAAAGAACCCCAAATCAAGATTTCAAGAACCCTAGAATCCGAATTAGGAATTTTCGTTTGAATTCAAAAGGAAATTGGGGTCTAATAGACCTTAATTGGATTGTTTTTACTTAAAAAAATATTTCAATTAAAGTCTTTTCGACCTCGAATGCCAAAGCCTCAAGCCGCCAAGTTCTCCATTTTCTGTTTCAAGGTATTTTTTTTCTTTTTCTGTTTTTATTTACTTATACTAGTCAATTTAGTTTAATTGTTTTCGTAGTTTCATTTGTTTGTTGATTTTCCTCGGACATCTTCAATTTCTTTTTTTCCTCTTCTTTTGGGACCTTTTATTTGGTCGACCTGTTTGTTTTCTGATTCATGGTTGTAAATGATATAGTTATAAGATAGGAATTCGATTCGATATTTTCGTCGAATAGCTAATCCTCCATTTTTTGACTACTCTGGGCGAGAGTTCTTGAAATCCCTGTCTTTGCGATTGGTTTGTTATCTATTGTACATGTCGTAATCGTTTAACTGAATGTTTGTCGATTAGTTTCGTAGGTTCGTTTGTTAGAACATTGGGACAGAATTTCAGTTTTGCTAATTTGATTCAAATTCGTGTTTGGATTGTAAGCTTTTAGTTGTTATGATTTCAAATAGGACTGGAATTGGTTATAGTTGTTTGAATCATAGAGTTTAACTAGTTGTTAGTTAATAAAAAAACTGATTGGATATAGTTGTTTAGCTTAGGATAGAAATTTGAGGGTGCAAGGCACATGCTTAGGCAGTGGAACCTGCTGGACAGCAGGTATCCCATATAGTTTCTGCACTTTAGGGTTGTTTAAAGGGTAGAGCCATGTTTAGACAGCTGAAAAGTGCAAAAAGGAGAGAATAATATGTGCTGGACAGATCCGGAATAATTAAATATGTTGATGTTTTGAGTCTTGAAGGCTATAAGACACACTAGCAGAACAGTTTTTAGGGACACTCATTCAAAAATACATCATTGGCAGAACACTAGAAATACTCACAGATATACATACTCACTGGGAAAATCAGAAAAAAGGAATGTATCTGTGTATGTCTCAATCTGTGTGTTTTTCTCTGTGTTTCTAGTGTCCTGCCAGGATTTCACATTAAGCTTAGGATTTCTAAAACACTGAAAAAAGCAGATTCTGAAATTCTTCCTCTTCTCTGGCCCATATCCGAGTGTTCAAGTTTGTTTGAAGGTTTCTTTTAAGGCTGTTGGTTTCAATCTTGTTTGGATATCTTGTTTGGCTAGGATTTCTTTGGTTGCAAATTATTTGGTCTTCTCTGTTGGTGCAAAATTCTAGGCACCTTTATTTGTCACTGGTTCATACATTGGGTGGATTTAAATCACTCTCATTTGCTCTTGGTTTCTGTTGCTGTTTGTTCTGTTGGAGCTGTTACTGATTTCTCTTCCTCCATTTGTACTGTCACATTCCAGGTACACATTTCTTGGGCTTGACTATTCTTGTACCATGATTGAAATGGAAGACCACTTTGAATCTTTGTTTGAAGCCACTGCATAAATGGTTTTGTTTTTGTTAAATTAAGAACTCTTAGCAAAAAATAGATATCGTACAGTTTAGTCATTAGAAGATTGAGGGTGCATTAGTCTTGTATGTTTACTTAGCTCTTACTTTCATTATGTATGGATTGAAACAAAACTTGCTAGGTTTGTATTTGTAAACTTGGATTATTTTGGACCATTGATAAAAATAGATATCAGTTTTCATTTATGCTCAATTAGTTTCTATATTTCTAGTATACGATTGGATTTGTGTAAGTAAAACTAGCCAATTAAGATTAGGATTCCCTTTGATATTTTACATAGGTAATTTGTTAAAGTTTAAGTAGTTTAAGCATGTTCAAGATGTTGGTTCGGTTAAAGTTTAGCTATTAATATAAGATGTTTGGAATCATTTCAAATTTTCTTTTACTTTGATTTTTCTTCTTCTTTTGAGGTCTATTTATAATTAAGAAAGCAAGATAAGTTAGACAATACTTTTAGATAACAATGTTAGTCACTTTAATCATATAATTTCGATTTCGTCAATTAATGTCAGATTGAGGATAGCGAAATCCAAAGTAGACAACCTCACGTCTAAATAATTAACCAAGACGAATTAATTCTATTTCGTATATTTTGGTCAATTTTTCATTAGTTCACATCTTTTCATTCAATCCCAGGCCATAAGTCAAAAGCTAGGAAATAACACATCATTTGGTACGATTCTTTAATTGGAAATAATTTTAAGAGATACCCTGTTAAATAAATTGATCTTTTTTTTTGTTAAGTTTTACAATGGTTTTAATCGGAATAGTTTCAAATAAATAATACGGATACTTTTATATATTCATCTATCTGTCAAAAGTCTGAATCTATGTTGTAATTAGTCTTTCTTTTGGTATGGTCTCAAATTAATAAGCGGTTTTTGAGGTTTAACTAGAGCATATAATTTATGAGCATATTCAAATCAGATAATTTTTAGCCATTTATAATAATTGAAGCGACCGTGCTAGAACCACGGGATCCGGGGTGCCTAACACCTTCCCTCGGGTCAACAGAATTCCTTACTTAGAATTTCTGGTTCGCAGACTTCATTTGGAAAGTCGAAATTTCCTCGATTCGGGACTTAAAATAAATTGGTGACTTGGGACACCTTAATTTATTCCAAGTGGCGACTCTGAAATAAATAGAATAATCCCGCTTCGAATATTGTCACTTAAATTGGAAAAACTCCCCTTACGCTTCTACCCCCGGGTAGCGGGCGCGCCAAACGGAGGTGTGACAACGGGAATTTCATAACTTGATGTAGAGTTGACGGGATAGCGTCCATATCATGAATCCATGTTCTCCCCATGATTATATTATATGTCATATCCATATCTACTACCTGAAATTTTGTATCTTTCACAACACCCTCTGCAAAAGTTGTTAGAATTACTTCTCCTTTAGTTATTATGCTGGAATTATAGAATCCTGATAGAGTATGCGCCTTTGGAATCATCTTATCCTTCATTTGCATTTATCGCAACACCCTTAATAGGAGGATATTTGCAGAACTTCTTGGATCAATCAAGACTCTTTTTATTTTAATATCTTATACGAGTAAAGATATTACCTGTGCATCGTTATGGGGGATGATCACTCCTTCTGTGTCTGTATCATCAAAAGTGATAATTTCATCCTCTAATATTTGGCGCACAGGTTTCCCGTGCGTGATTGTGACTTTGGAAACTTTGTTCGAAGTTGTATATGTTACTCCATAAATATCGTCTCCCCCGCTTATAACATTCACGATCCTCTTGGGCGATGGGGGCTTTGGTGGGTCTTGCCTGTTTTTCATGTAAGCTTGCTTTCCTTTCTCACTAAATAACTCAGTGAGATAGCCTTGTTTCAATAGATGGTCCACTTCAGTCTGTAAGAATCTGCATTCTGAAGTCTTATGCCCATGATCGTTATGAAATTCGTACCACTGATCCGGATTGCGCTTGTTTGGATTTGAACGCATCTCATTCAGCCACCGTACCTTATCTCCTATACTCCGTAAAATAGCTACGAGCTCGAAGGTGGTGACATTGAAATTATATCCACCGAATCTTGCCTTCAAACTTCCATCATCATCTCATGACTCCTGTCATTCCTGAATCTTGATGAAGAGACGGATTCCCTGTTTCTTGATTTTTGATCATATCGTTGATTTTCTTGTTTTGTTCGTGAATCTTTTCCTGCAGGGCCCATATAAGGATCGTACCTGTTTTTACTTGATCTTTTTTCTGTTTCGGATCTCCTTGAACCGTTTCTTTCTTCATGTTGAAGTCGAGGCATGGTATCTTCCTCAATTCTTAACTTAGTACTGCACCTGTTGTACACATCATTCCACGTGGTTGCAGGGAATTCTTGACGGCTCTCTTTGAGTTTTCTCATGGCTTCAGAACTTTTATCATTTAAATTTTCTTGCAAAGGCTATTGCAGCCCAATTATCTGGTACACGGGGTAAAGTCATTCGTTCATGTTGGAACCTATTAACAAAATCTCTGAGCAACTTTGTGTCCCTTTGTTTGATTTTGAAGATGTCCTCCATTCTTTTCTCAACTTTTTGTGCTACTGAGTGCGCCTTAATGAAAGAATCAACAGCTCAGCAAAAGAGTTTATAGAGTTTTGAGGCAAAAGAGAATACTAGTTAGTGCTCCCTTGGTGTGTGTTTCTCCAAATTTCTTAACCAACACAGACTCAATCTCCTGCTTGGTTAAATCATTTCCTTTGACTCCCGTAGTAAATGCTGTAACATGGTCACGTGGATCGGTTACCGTTATATTTTAAAATATCAGGCATTTTAAAATTTTTAGGGATTGGAAGGGAAGAAGCACTTGGTTTCCAAGGTTGTTGTGAGTATTTATCCGCATTTACTCCTTTGATTATTGAAGGAACACCGGGTATTTGCTCAATGCGCTCGTTTTGTTCTTTGAGTTGTGTCTGCAGAGTTAGTACCAAATCCAGTAAATAAGAATTATTTGTGTTACCTGGATTCACTTCTCGTGGTTCACTGTGGGTTTCTTCATTTGAGTTAACAAGGCCAGAACAAGAATTCTACAGTGTGTTATTATTGGGCAAAAGTGTGAACGGTGCAACAAGTAATCAGCTAACTAGCGCTTGAAGAGCTTGCTTAACCCGTGCATCAATTCCTCTGGTCCATCAACGTAGTGATCCGCTCCCATTTCCACTCGGGAATTTCAATCCTCCGGAATACACCACCAGGTCTCTGGTGCTCATATTTCACCTGCTGACAATTTAGACACCGAGCGACATACGCAACGATATCTTTCTTCATTCTGCGCCACCAATAGTGTTGCCGTAAGTCCTGGTACATCTTCGCGGCGACTGGGTGAATAGAATACCGCGAACTGTGGGCCTCTGCTAAGATTAACTCTCGAATCCCTTCGACATTGGGCACACAAACTCGACCCTGCAATTTCAATATCCCGTCATCATCTAGATTTACCTGTGTGGCACCTCCCCGCTGTACTGTATCTCTCAACTCACGCAAATGAGGATCATCAAATTGCCTCTCACGGATACGCTCTAATAAAGAAGAACGAGCGACCGTGCAGGCTAACACTCTGCTAGGCTCAGAAATGTCCAATCTCACGAACTGGTTGGCTAATGCCTGGACGTCTAGAGCAAATGGTCTCTGACTGACCGGAATATATGCAAGACTACCCATGCTGGCAGACTTTCTACTCAATGCATCGGCCACCACATTGGCCTTACCTGGGTGATATAAAATAGTAACATCATAGTCTTTTAGCAACTCTAGCCATCTTCTCTGCCTCATATTCAACTCTTTCTGCTTAAACAAATACCGAAGACTCTTATGATCGGTGTACACTTCACATACTACACCATACAAATAATGCCTCCAGATCTTCAATGCGTGAATAATCGCCGCCAATTCTAGATCATGCACTGGATAGTTCTTCTCATGAATCTTCAACTGCCTCGAAGCATAGGCAATAACCTTGCCATCCTGCGTTAACACTGCACCAAGCCCAATACGGGAAGCATCACAATAAACAGTATAAGGTCCCGTACCTGTGGGTAAAACCAATACTGGTGTTGTGGTCAAGGTTGTCTTGAGCTTTTGAAAGCTCGCCTCACATTCATCGGACCATTCAAATTGAACACCCTTCTGGGTCAATCTGGTCAGTGGGGTTGCAATAGAAGAAAATCCTTCTACGAATCGGCGGTAATAACCCGCTAACCCCAAGAAACTCCGAATATCCGTGGCTGATGTCGGTCTAGGCCAGCTCTTGACTGCCTCAATTTTCTTTGGATCAACCTGAATACCTGCTGCCGTCACAATATGTCCCAGGAATGCAACTGAACTTAGCCAAAATTCACACTTTGAAAATTTTGCATATAGCTGGCTATCTCTCAGAGTCTGTAAGGCCACTCTGAGATGCTGCGCATGCTCCTCCTGACTGCGGGAATATATCAATATGTCATCAATGAAGACTATTACAAATAAGTCTAAATAAGGCCGGAACACCCGATTCATTAATTCCATAAAAGCTGCTGGAGCATTTGTCAACCCAAAAGACATGACCAGAAATTCATAATGTCCATACCGAGTGCGGAACGCGGTCTTAGGGACATCGGATGCCCTAATCTTCAGCTGATGATAGCCAGATCTCAAATCTATCTTTGAAAATACCTTGGCACCCTGAAGCCGGTCAAATAAATCATCAATTCGCGGAAGTGGATATTTATTTTTGATAGTCACCTTGTTTAACTGTCGATAGTCAATGCACATTCTCATCGAACCATCTTTCTTCTTTACAAATAATACAGGTGCACCCCACGGCGAAACACTGGGCCTAATGAAACCCTTTTCAAGTAAATCCTGCAATTGTTCCTTCAATTCTTTTAACTCCGGCGGAGCCATACGGTATGGGGGAATGGAAATGGGCTGAGTGCCTGGAGCCAAATCAATGCAAAAATCAATGTCCCTATCGGGCGGCATACCTGGCAAGTCTGAAGGAAATACTTCAGGAAATTCGCGAACCACAGGCACCGAGTCAATAGAAGGAACCTCGGCACTAGAATCACGGACATAGGCCAAATAAGCCAAGCATCCCTTTCCAACCATACGCTGAGCTTTAACATAAGAAATAACATTACGGCTAGTATGACCTGAAATTCCTTTCCACTCTATACGAGGCGAATTTGGCAGGGCTAAAGTCACAGTCTTGGCATGGCAATCTAAAATAGCATGATACGGAGATAGCCAGTCCATGCCTAGTATAATATCGAAGTCCACCATATTTAGGAGTAATAAATCGGCACGGGTCTCAAGACCCTCAATTACTATAATACATGACCGATGAACTCGATCAACCACAATAGAGTCGCCTACTGGTGTAGACACATGAACAGGAATACTCAGTGGATAACTGGGCTGAATCAAGTATGGTGCAAAATAGGAAGACACATACGAATATGTAGATCCAGGGTCAAATAATGTTGATGCCTTTCTATCACAAACCAAAATAATACCTGTAATGACGGCATCAGAAGACTCAGCCTCTGGTCTGGCGGGAAGTGCATAACATCGGGGCTGTGCCCCACCACCCTGAGCAGTATCTCTAGGACGATCAGCTGCTGGCTGGTCTCTACCTCTATCGGTCTGAGCTCCACCTCTATGACCTCTACCTCCGCCTCTATGTCCTCTACCTCCGCCTCTAGCTGGCTGGGCAGGCTGTGAGGGAACTGGGGCCTGAATCATGGCACGAGAACCCTGCTGGTGAGATCTGTCGGAAGCTCGAGGGCAATACCTTGCAATGTGCCTAAGATCACCGCACGTAAAATAAGCCCTCGGCTGCTGAAAATGGCGAAGTGGTGGTGCACTGATAGGCTGCTGATCAGAGTAGCGTGGCTGAGAATTACGATCACCTGAAGCATCATGAGAAACCTGAAGAGCTGACTGATAAGGCCTAGGAGGATGGCCTCTATCATAAAAATCTCTATCTCCGGACGAGGTACCACTGAATCTACCCGAATTACGAGATCTCTTATCTGATCCATGTCTCGCTCCCTGTGACAGAGCCATCTCTATCCGGCGGGCTGCATTAGCCGCCTCCTGAAAAGTGATTTCAGTTCCTGCACCCATAGCCATCTGAAGTCGAATTGGCTGATTCAAGCCATCAATAAACCTCCTCACTCTCTCCCGCTGTGTGGGAAGTATGATAATAGCATGACGAGCCGGGTCCACGAACCTAGTCTCGTACTGTGTGACGAACATAGAACCCGATGAAGACGCTCAAATTGTATCCTGCGCATAAACTCCCGCCGAGTAGGCCGGAAGGAACTTCTCCAAGAATAATTATGCAAGCTGCTCCCAAGTCAAAGATGACGATCCCGGTGGGCCCGGTTAGACAATAATCTCTCCACCAAGTCTTGGCGGAACCGGATAACCGAAAAGTAGCAAAATCCACACCATTTGTCTCCACGATACCCATAGTACGGAGAACTTCGTGGCAGCTGTATAGGAAGTCCTGTGGGTCCTCTGAAGGAGTACCACCGAATGTGGTAGTGAACAGCTTGGTAAACTTGTCCAATCTCCACAACGCATCGGCGGACATAGCTGCGCCATCATTAGACGGAGTCGCGATAATAGGCCGAACCGCCTCGGTGGGTGAGTCGCGGGATCTTGAGCACGGGGAATTGCGGCTGCGGAGTGCGCGTAGCGAGGGTCCGATTACCTCCTCCGGCCGAGAAGTGGCTGGTGCTACCGGTAATAAACCCGCTCCGGTGACATGATCCATAAAACCTGCTATTCGGACCAAAGCATCCCTGAAGATCCGGTGAAAATAAAGCTCCTCCTGGGACTTGAGCTGGGCCTACTGGGGCTGCTGGGGCTGGAATTTCCTCCTCTATATGAACATGAGGTTCTGCCACTCGTGCTGCTGCTCGGGGGCTGAGCTCCGCCCCTACCTTGTCCTCTAGGACGACCTCGACCTCGGCCTCTACCCCTAGCGAGAGCTGCCGCTTGCTGGGACCTCGGGCTGCTGGTCGGTAGATGAGGATGCACGTGTCCTTACCATCTGCGGAAGAACGAGTAGAAGTTCAATTAACATTCGAAAGATCAAGTCGCACGACCGGAAAGAATAAAGAGAATATTTTTCCTAACTCCGTAGCCTCTGAAGGATAAATACGGACGTCTCCGTACCGATCCTTCGGACTCTACTAAGGTTGTTCGTGAGTTGTGAGACCTATGCAACCTAGTGCTATGATACCAACTTGTCACGACCCAAATTTCCCACCATCGGGGTCATGATGGCGCCTACTAAATAAAAGCTAGGCAAGCCGAATATTAATAACAATTCCATTAATAACCAATTTATTATTAACAACATAAAAATTTCAGCGGAATAATCAAAATTAGCGGAAGACTTAGCCAGATATGATAAAGAAAAATCCAAATCTGATACACTACCCAAGACTGGTATCACAATACTCACGAACTTCTAAGAATAATACACATAATCGTTTGAAAGAAAATACAAGCTGTTTATCTCGATTACATGAGATAACAGAATGAAAAGCATAGATAGGAGAGACAACGGGTCCTGCGGACGCCTGCAAGGCTACCTCGTAGTCTCAGTAGTCGGAAAATCCACAAGTCGCTACTGCCGCTGCTGCTGTCCGTAACCTGTGTCTGCGCAAAAAGAGCGCAGAGTGTAGTATCAGCACAACCGACCCCATGTGCTGGTAAGTGCCTGGCCTATCCCAGCGAACTAGTGACAAGGCTAAGGCCGGTCACCCACCTAAACTTGTACAGTTGCAATATAGATATATATATATACAATACATTTATAAAGAAATACTCTGCTCTGAAATAATATTCAATAACTCAAGATATCCAAAAATAATCTTACTTTCATGTCTCAGTTTCCTCTTTCATGTCATGTCTCGTGGTAGGCGTACCACCCGCTCCCAACTATCACAATAATTATCTCTTGTGGTAGGCGTACCACCCGCTCCCAATATATCAGTAATTATATCTTGTGGTAGGCGTACCACCCGCTCCCAAATATATCAAAATTATATCTTGTGGTAGGCGTACCACCCGCTCCCAAATATATCAAAATTATATCTTGTGGTAGGCGTACCACCCGCTCCCAAATATATCAAAATTATATCTTGTGGTAGGCGTACCACCCGCTCCCAATATATCAAAATTATATCTTGTGGTAGGCGTACCACCCGCTCCCAAATATATCAAAATTATATCTTGTGGTAGGCGTACCACCCGCTCCCAATATATCAAAATTATATCTTGTGGTAGGCGTACCACCCGCTCCCAAATATATCAATAGGCTACCGGCAGCTATGGCCAATGCCAAGATTTAAATCACTTCGTGGTCGGCGTACCACACGATCCCATTTCTTATTATATATAAGTGGTCGGCGTACCACACGATCCCATTTCATAAATATATATATATTACCGGCATTTAGCCAATAATCTCTATATCAACAATATTTATAATTACCGGTTTTTAAACCAATAATTTATAATAGTTTCAACAATTTACCTTCATTACCGGTATAACACCAATAATTCTTATTCAACAATTTATTCATAACTAAATTCATATTCCTACAAACTAGGATAGAACAAACAACTTACCTCGAAAGTTCACGAACGATTCAATCCGTAGCAATGCCTTTTCCTTTCGAATTTGACTTCAATCCAACCGTATCTATACACAATTGATTTCATATCATCAATTCTACTTAACAAACTAGTTCATATTGCTAAATATGATTTTTACAACATTCTGCCAGGAATAGTAAAGCCCACATAATCGAAACTCAAGTTTCGAACCAAAATAAGTTCACCCAATCCTCCATGAGTTCAAATATACAATTTGTTCTTAAATTCGACTCCAAAACGAAGTCTAGATCGTAAATTCATTGAAAACCCTCACTATACTAAATTCTCAATTTTTCTACCCATTTACACCTATTTAGGCTTAGGAATTCAAATAATATTGATGGAAAATGAAGAAAACGAGTTAAGAATCACTTACCCAAGAAGTTTAATGAAGAATCGCTCAAAAACCGTCCAAAAAGTTGTGGAGAAGAGAGTGTTTTGTGAAAATGGGAAAAATCCCGTAAGTGTTCTGTTTTGGGATTAAATTCACCGGGCAATAATTTCTTCATCGCGTTCGCGACACCCCGGTCGCGTTCGCGATGAAGAAACGATGTTACACATCGCGTTCGCGTAGGGTGAGTCGCGAACGCGAAGAAGAAAAATACTGAGCTTCAATTTTGGTCTACGCGAACGCGGCCTAAGGCACGCGATCGCGATGAAGGAAAATGTTGGGCATCAAATTTGGCCTACGCGAACGCGGCCTAAGGCACGCGATCGCGATGAAGGAAAATGCTGGGCATCGCGAACGCGATCAACAGGACGCGAACGCGAAGAAGGAACGAAATGTTCTTCGCGAACGCGACCAAGGCATCGCGAACGCGATGAGGAAATACCTGCTGCAGATTTCTGCAGTTATTCTTAAGTTCAAAAACACCCCGAACCACCTCCGAAACACTCCCGAGCCCTCGGGGCTCCAAACCAAATATGCACACTAACCTAAAAACATCATACGAACTTGCTCGCGCGATCAAATCGCTAAAATAACATCAAAATCCATGAATTGAGCCTTAAAGCTCAAGAACTCTTTAAGATTTCATAATTTCCAAACTTTCCAATTTAAGGCCGAAACACGTCAAACGACGTCCGTTTTCAACCAAACTTTACAGGGAAGCGCTTAACCAATATATATGACCTGTACCGGGCGTCGGAACCAAAATACGAGCCCGATACCGGTACTTTTTAATAAAAATTCAGTTTCATTTTCCTTAAACATTTTCAGAAAACAATTTAACAGAAAAATTCTTTTACTGGGGTTCTAGACCTCGGATTTCGATTCCGGACATATGCCCAAGTTCCATATTTTTCTACGGATTTTCCTGAAATAGTCAAATCACGGATCCGGGTCCGTTTACCAAAAATGTTGACCAAAGTCAACCATATCAATATTAATATCAAAATTCTTCTACTTTTTCACATATTTCACATATTTCAACATAAATCTTTTCCAGCTTTGTGCCCGGACTGTGCACGCAAATCGAGGCAACTATAAATGAGGTTTTCAAGACCTCAAAAGCTCGGAATGATTAAATAAACAAGTGATGACCCTTTGGGTCGTCACAATCTCCACCTCTAAAACAACCGTTCGTCCTCGAACGGACAAAAGAAAGAAGTACCTGAGTCAGGAAACAAGTGTGGGTAGCGGCTCCGCATATCAGACTTGGACTCCCAGGTCGATGCCTCGGGAGGCTGACCTCTCCACCGAACACGCACAGAAGGATAACTCTTCGACCTCAACTGTCGAACCTGCCGGTCTAGAATAGCCACCGGCTCCTCCTCGTAAGATAGATCATTGTCCAATTGGACAGTACTGAAGTCTAACACATGTGTGGGATCACCGTGGTATCTCCGAAGCATAGATACATGAAAAACTGGATGCACGGCTGATAAGCTAGGCGGCAAAGCTAATCCGTAAGCCACCCCTCCCACTCTGTCTAGAATCTCAAATGGACCAATATACCTAGGGCTGAGCTTGCCCTTCTTTCCGAACCTCATCACGCCCTTCATAGGCGACACCCGGAGCAATACTCGTTCACCAACCATGAAATCTACATCTCGAACCTTACGATCCGCATAAGTCTTTTGCCTAGACTGAGCTGAACGCAATCTCTCCTGAATAGTCTTGACTTTATCCAAGGCCTCCTGAACTAAGTCTGTACCTAACAACCGAGCCTCTCCCGGTTCAAACCATCCAGCCGGTGATCGACATCGCCTACCATACAACGCCTCATACGGAGCCATCTGGATGCTAGATTGGTAACTGTTATTGTAGGCGAACTCTGCTAATGACAGAAACTGGTCCCACGAACCTCCGAAATCAATAACACAAGCTCGAAGCATGTCCTCTAGAATCTGAATAGTCCTCTCGGACTGGCCATCCGTCTGAGGATGAAATGCTGTACTCAACTGAACCTGGGTGCCTAACTCCTGCTGGACCGCTCTCCAGAACCGCGAGGTAAACTGCGTACCCCGATCAGAGATAATAGATACTGGCACTCCATGGAGACGAACAATCTCCCTAATGTAAATCTCCGCTAACCTCTCCGATGAGTAAGAGACAGATACTGGAATAAAGTGTGCTGACTTGGTCAGCCTATCAACAATGACCCAAATAGCATCAAATTTCCGTCTAGTCAAAGGAAGCCCAGTAACGAAATCCATAGTGATCCGCTCCCATTTCCACTCGGGAATTTCAATCCTCTGGAATACACCACCAGGTCTCTGGTGCTCATATTTCACCTGCTGACAATTTAGACACCGAGCAACATACGCAACGATATCTTTCTTCATTCCGCGCCACCAATAGTGCTGACGTAAGTCCTGATACATCTTCGCGGCGCCTGGGTGAATAGAATACCGCGAGCTGTGGGCCTCTGCTAAGATTAACTCTCGAATCCCTTCGACATTGGGCACACAAACTCGACCCTGCAATTTCAATATCCCATCATCATCTAGATTTACCTGTGTGGCACCTCCCCGTTGTACTGTATCTCTCAACTCACGCAAATGAGGATCATCAAATTGCCTCTCACGGATACGCTCTAATAAAGAAGAACGAGCGACCGTGCGGGCTAACACTCTGCTAGGCTCAGAAATGTCCAATCTCACGAACCGGTTGGCTAATGCCTGGACGTCTAGAGCCAATGGTCTCTGACTGACCGGAATATATGCAAGACTACCCATGCTGGCAGACTTTCTACTCAATGCATCGGCCACCACATTGGCCTTACCTGGGTGATATAAAATAGTAACATCATAGTCTTTTAGCAACTCTAGCCATCTTCTCTGCCTCATATTCAACTCTTTCTGCTTAAACAAATACCGAAGACTCTTATGATCGGTGTACACTTCACATACTACACCATACAAATAATGCCTCCAGATCTTCAATGCGTGAATAATCGCCGCCAATTCTAGATCATGCACTGGATAGTTCTTCTCATGAATCTTCAACCGCCTCGAAGCATAGGCAATAACCTTGCCATCCTGCATTAACACTGCACCAAGCCCAATACGGGAAGCATCACAATAAACAGTATAAGGTCCCGTACCTGTGGGTAAAACCAATACTGGTGTTGTGGTCAAGGTTGTCTTGAGCTTTTGAAAGCTCGCCTCACATTCATCGGACCATTCAAATTGAACACCCTTCTGGGTCAATCTGGTCAGTGGGGTTGCAATAGACGAAAATCCTTCTACGAATCGGCGATAATAGCCCGCTAACCCCAAGAAACTCCGAATATCTGTGGTTGATGTCGGTCTAGGCCAACTCTTGACTGCCTCAATTTTCTTCGGATCAACCTGAATACCTGCTGCCGTCACAATATGACCCAGGAATGCAACTGAACTTAGCCAAAATTCACACTTTGAAAATTTTGCATATAGCTGGCTATCTCTCAGAGTCTGTAAGGCCACTCTGAGATGCTGCGCATGATCCTCCTGACTGCGGGAATATATCAATATGTCATCAATGAAGACTATTACAAATAAGTCTAAATAAGGCCGGAACACCCGATTCATTAATTCCATAAAAGCTGCTGGAGCATTTGTCAACCCAAAAGACATGACCAGAAATTCATAATGTCCATACCGAGTGCGGAACGCGGTCTTAGGGACATCGGATGCCCTAATCTTCAGCTGATGATAGCCAGATCTCAAATCTATCTTTGAAAATACCTTGGCACCCTGAATCTGGTCAAATAAATCATCAATTCTCGGAAGTGGATATTTATTTTTGATAGTCACCTTGTTTAACTGTCGATAGTCAATGCACATTCTCATCGAACCATCTTTCTTCTTTACAAATAATACGGGTGCACCCCACGGCGAAACACTGGGCCTAATGAAACCCTTTTCAAGTAAATCCTGCAATTGTTCCTTCAATTCTTTTAACTCCGGCGGAGCCATACGGTATGGGGGAATGGAAATGGGCTGAGTGCCTGGAGCCAAATCAATGCAAAAATCAATGTCCCTATCGGGCGGCATACCTGGTAAGTCTGAAGGAAATACTTCAGGAAATTCGCGAATCACAGGCACAGAGTCAATAGAAGGAACCTCGGCACTAGAATCACGGACATAGGCCAAATAAGCCAAGCATCCCTTTCCAACCATACGGTGAGCCTTAACATAAGAAATAACATTGCGACTAGTATGACCTGAAATTCCTTTCCACTCTATACGAGGCAAATTTGGCAGGGCTAAAGTCACAGTCTTGGCATGGCAATCTAAAATAGCATGATACGGAGATAGCCAGTCCATGCCTAGTATAATATCGAAGTCCACCATATTTAGGAGTAATAAATCGGCACGGGTCTCAAGACCCTCAATTACTATAATACATGACCGATGAACTCGATCAACCACAATAGAATCGCCTCCTAGTGTAGACACATGAACAGGAACACTCAGTGGATCACTGGGCTGAACCAAGTATGGTGCAAAATAGGAAGACACGTACGAATATGTAGACCCGGGGTCAAATAATGCTGATGCCTTTCTATCACAAACCAAAATAATACCTGTAATGACGGCATCAGAAGACTCAGCCTCTGGTCCGGCGGGAAGTGCATAACATCGGGGCTGTGCCCCACCACCCTGAGCAGTATCTCTAGGACGATCAGCTGCTGGCTGGTCTCTACCTCTATCGGTCTGAGCTCCGCCTCTATGACCTCTACCTCCACCTCTATGTCCTCTACCTCCGCCTCTAGCCGGCTGGGCAGGCTGTGAGGGAACTGGGGCCTGAATCATGGCACGAGAACCCTGCTGGTGAGATCTGTCGGAAGCTCGAGGGCAATACCTTGCAATGTGCCTAAGATCACCGCACGTAAAACAAGCCCTCGGCCGCTGAAAATGGCGAAGTGGTGGTGCACTGATAGGCTGCTGATCAGAGTAGCGTGGCTGAGAATTACGATCACCTGAAGCATCATGAGAAACCTGAAGAGCTGACCGATAAGGCCTAGGAGGATGGCCTCTATCATAAAAATCTCTATCTCCAGACGAGGTACCACTGAATCTACCCGAATTACGAGATCTCTTATCTGATCCATGTCTCGCTCCCTGTGACAGAGCCATCTCTATCCGGCGGGCTGCATTAGCCGCCTCCTGAAAAGTGATTTCAGTTCCTGCTCCCATAGCCATCTGTAGCCGAATTGGCTGATTCAAGCCATCAATAAACCTCCTCACCCTTTCCCGATCTGTGGGAAGTATGACAATAGCATGACGAGCCAGGTCCACGAACCTAGTCTCGTACTGTGTGACAAACATAGAACCCCGATGAAGACGCTCAAATTGCCTGCGTAGAGCCTCCCGCTGAGTTGCTGAAGGAACTTTTCCAAGAACAAATCTGCAAACTGCTCCCAAGTCAAAGATGACGATCCCGCTGGCCTGGTTAGACAATAATCTCTCCACCAAGTCTTGGCGGAACCGGATAACCGAAAAGTAGCAAAATCCACACCATTTGTCTCCACAATACCCATAGTACGGAGAACTTCGTGGCAGCTGTATAGGAAATCATGTGGATCCTCTGAAGGAGTGCCACTGAATGTGGTAGTGAACAGCTTGGTAAACCTGTCCAATCTCCATAACGTATCGGCGGACATAGCTGCACCATCATTAGACGGAGTCACAATAACAGGCTGAGCTACCTCAACTGGCTGAATCACAGGAACCTGAGCCTGAGGAATTACTGGCTCCGGAGTGCGCGTAGCAGGAGTCTGATTACCTCCTCCAGCCTGAGAAGTGGCTGGTGCTACCGGTAATAAACCTGCTCTGGTGACATGATCCATAAAACCTGCTATCCGGACCAAAGCATCTTGAAGATCCGGTGAAAATAAAGCTCCTCCTAGGACCTGAGCTGGGCCTACTGGAGCTGCTGGGGCTGGAACTTCCTCCTCGATATGAACCTGAGGTTCTGCCACTCGTGCTGCTGCTCGGGGCTGAGCTCCGCCCCTACCTTGTCCTCTAGGACGACCTCGACCTCGGCCTCTACCCCTAGCGGGAGCTGCCGCTGCTGGGACCTCGGGCTGCTAGTCAGTAGATGAGGATGCACGTGTCCTTACCATCTGCGGAAGAACAGAGTAGAAGTTCAATTAACATTCAAAAGATCAAGTCGCACGGCTGGAAAGAATAAAGAGAATATTTTCCTAACTCTGTAGCCTCTGGAGGATAAATACAGACGTCTCCGTACCGATCCTTCAGACTCTACTAAGGTTGTTCGTGAGTTGTGAGACCTATGCAACCTAGTGCTTTGATACCAACTTGTCACGACCCAAATTTCCCACCATCGGGGTCATGATGGCGCCTACTAAATAAAAGCTAGGCAAGCCGAATATTAATAACAATTCCATTAATAACCAATTTATTATTAACAACATAAAAATTTCAGCGGAATAATCAAAATTAGCGGAAGACTTAGCCAGATATGATAAAGAAAAATCCAAATCTGATACACTACCCAAGACTGGTATCACAATACTCACGAACTTCTAAGAATAATACACATAATTGTTTGAAAGAAAATACAAGCTGTTTATCTCGATTACATGAGATAACGGAATGAAAAGCATAGATAGGAGAGACAACGGGTCCTGCGGACGCCTGCAAGGCTACCTCGTAGTCTCAGTAGTCGAAAAATCCACAAGTCGCTACTGCCGCTGCTGCTGTCCGTAACCTGTATCTGCGCAAAAAGAGCGCAGAGTGTAGTATCAGCACAACCGACCCCATGTGCTGGTAAGTGCCTGGCCTATCCCAGCGAACTAGTGACAAGGCTAAGGCCAGTCACCCACCTAAACCTGTACAGTTGCAATAAAGATATATATATACAATACATTTATAAAGAAATACTCTGCTCTGAAATAATATTCAATAACTCAAGATATCCAAAAATAATCTTACTTTCATGTCTCAGTTTCCTCTTTCATGTCATGTCTCGTGGTAGGCGTACCACCCGCTCCCAACTATCACAATAATTATCTCTTGTGGTAGGCGTACCACCCGCTCCCAATATATCAGTAATTATATCTTGTGGTAGGCGTACCACCCGCTCCCAAATATATCAAAATTATATCTTGTGGTAGGCGTACCACCCGCTCCCAATATATCAAAATTATATCTTGTGGTAGGCGTACCACCCGCTCCCAAATATATCAAAATTATATCTTGTGGTAGGCGTACCACCCGCTCCCAATATATCAAAATTATATCTTGTGGTAGGCGTACCACCCGCTCCCAAATATATCAAAATTATATCTTGTGGTAGGCGTACCACCCGCTCCCAATATATCAATAGGCTACCGGCAGCTATGGCCAATGCCAAGATTTAAATCACTTCGTGGTCGGCGTACCACACGATCCCATTTCTTATTATATATAAGTGGTCGGCGTACCACACGATCCCATTTCATAAATATATATATATTACCGGCATTTAGCCAATAATCTCTATATCAACAATATTTATAATTACCGGTTTTTAAACCAATAATTTATAATAGTTTCAACAATTTACCTTCATTACCGGTATAACACCAATAATTCTTATTCAACAATTTATTCATAACTAAATTCATATTCCTACAAACTAGGATAGAACAAACACTTACCTCGAAAGTTCACGAACGATTCAATCCGTAGCAATGCCTTTTCCTTTCGAATTTGACTTCAATCCAACCGTATCTATACACAATTGATTTCATATCATCAATTCTACTTAACAAACTAGTTCATATTGCTAATTATGATTTTTACAACATTCTGCCCGGAATAGTAAAAATCGACCCCGAGCCCACATAATCGAAACTCAAGTTTCGAACCAAAATAAGTTCACCCAATCCTCCATGAGTTCAAATATACAATTTGTTCTTAAATTCGACTCCAAAACGAAGTCTAGATCGTAAATTCATTGAAAACCCTCACTATACTAAATTCTCAATTTTTCTACCCATTTACACCTATTTAGGCTTAGGAATTCAAATAATATTGATGGAAAATGAAGAAAACGAGTTAAGAATCACTTACCCAAGAAGTTTAATGAAGAATCGCTCAAAAACCGTCCAAAAAGTTGTGGAGAAGAGAGTGTTTTGTGAAAAATGGAAACAATCCCGTAAGTGTTCTGTTTTGGGATTAAATTCACTGGGCAATAATTTCTTCATCGCGTTCGCGAAACCCCGGCCGCGTTCGCGATGAAGGAAAATATCAGGCCATCGCGTTCGCGTAGGGTGAGTCGCGAACGCGAAGAAGAAAAATACTGAGCTTCAATTTTGGTCTACGCGAACGCGGCCTAAGGCACGCGATCGCGATGAAGGAAAATGTTGGGCATCAAATTTGGCCTACGCGAACGCGGCCTAAGGCACGCGATCGCGATGAAGGAAAATGCTGGGCATCGCGAACGCGATCAACAGGACGCGAACGCGAAGAAGGAACGAAATGTTCTTCGCGAACGCGACCAAGGCATCGCGAACGCGATGAGGAAATACCTGCTGCAGATTTCTGCAGTTATTCTTAAGTTCAAAAACACCCCGAACCACCTCCGAAACACTCCCGAGCCCTCGGGGCTCCAAACCAAATATGCACACTAACCTAAAAACATCATACGAACTTGCTCGCGCGATCAAATCGCTAAAATAACATCAAAATCCATGAATTGAGCCTTAAAGCTCAAGAACTCTTTAAGATTTCATAATTTCCAAACTTTCCAATTTAAGGCCGAAACACGTCAAACGACGTCCGTTTTCAACCAAACTTTACAGGAAGCGCTTAACCAATATATAAGACCTGTACCGGGCGTCGGAACCAAAATACGAGCCCGATACCAGTACTTTTTAATAAAAAATCAGTTTCATTTTCCTTAAACATTTTCAGAAAACAATTTAAGAGAAAAATTCTTTTACTGGGGTTCTAGACCTCGGATTTCAATTCCGGACATATGCCCAAGTTCCATATTTTTCTACGGATTTTTCTGAAATAGTCAAATCACGGATCCGGGTCCGTTTACCAAAAATGTTGACCAAAGTCAACCATATCAATATTAATATCAAAATTCTTCTACTTTTTCACATATTTCACATATTTCAACATAAATCTTTTCCAGCTTTGTGCCCGGATTGTGCACGCAAATCGAGGCAACTATAAATGAGGTTTTCAAGACCTCAAAAGCTCGGAATGATTAAATAAACAAGTGATGACCCTTTGGGTCGTCACAGTATGTCTCAATCTGTGTGTTTTTCTCTGTGTTTCTAGTGTCCTGCCAGGATTTCACATTAAGCTTAGGATTTCTAAAACACTGAAAAAAGCAGATTCTGAAATTCTTCCTCTTCTCTGGCCCATATCCGAGTGTTCAAGTTTGTTTGTAGGTTTCTTTTAAGGCTGTTGGTTTCAATCTTGTTTGGATATCTTGTTTGGCTAGGATTTCTTTGGTTGCAAATTATTTGGTCTTCTCTGTTGGTGCAAAATTCTGGGCACCTTTATTTGTCACTGGTTCATACATTTGGTGGATTTAAATCACTCGCATTTGCTGTTGGTTTCTGTTGCTGTTTGTTCTGTTGGAGCTGTTACTGATTTCTCTTCCTCCATTTGTACTGTCACATTCCAGGTACACATTTCTTGGGCTTGACTATTCTTGTACCATGATTGAAATGGAAGACCACTTTGAATCTTTGTTTGAAGCCACTGCATAAATGGTTTTGTTTTTGTTAAATTAAGAACTCGTTAGCAAAAAATAGATATCGTACAGTTTAGTCATTAGAAGATTGAGGGTGCATTAGTCTTGTATGTTTACTTAGCTCTTACTTTCATTATGTATGGATTGAAACAAAACTTGCTAGGTTTGTATTTGTAAACTTGGATTATTTTGGACCATTGATAAAAATAGATATCAGTTTTCATTTATGCTCAATTAGTTTCTATATTTCTAGTATACGATTGGATTTGTGTAAGTAAAACTAGCCAATTAAGATTAGGATTCCCTTTGATATTTTACATAGGTAATTTGTTAAAGTTTAAGTAGTTTAAGCATGTTCAAGATGTTGGTTCGGTTAAAGTTTAGCTATTAATATAAGATGTTTGGAATCATTTCAAATTTTCTTTTACTTTGATTTTTCTTCTTCTTTTGAGGTCTATTTATAATTAAGAAAGCAAGATAAGTTAGACAATACTTTTAGATAACAATGTTAGTCACTTTAATCATATAATTTCGATTTCGTCAATTAATGTCAGATTGAGGATAGCGAAATCCAAAGTAGACAACCTCACGTCTAAATAATTAACCAAGACGAATTAATTCTATTTCGTATATTTTGGTCAATTTTTCATTAGTTCACATCTTTTCATTCAATCCCAGGCCATAAGTCAAAAGCTAGGAAATAACACATCATTTGGTACGATTCTTTAATTGGAAATAATTTTAAGAGATACCCTGTTAAATAAATTGATCTTTTTTTTTGTTAAGTTTTACAATGGTTTTAATCGGAATAGTTTCAAATAAATAATCCGGATACTTTTATATATTCATCTATCTGTCAAAAGTCCGAATCTATGTTGTAATTAGTCTTTCTTTTGGTATGGTCTCAAATTAATAAGCGGTTTTTAAGGTTTAACTAGAGCATATAATTTATAAGCATATTAAATCAGATAATTTTTAGCCATTTATAATAATTGAAGCGACCGTGCTAGAACCACGGGATCCGGGGTGCCTAACACCTTCCCTCGGGTCAACAGAATTCCTTACTTAGAATTTCTGGTTCGCAGACTTCATTTGGAAAGTCGAAATTTCCTCGATTCGGGACTTAAAATAAATTGGTGACTTGGGACACCTTAATTTATTCCAAGTGGCGACTCTGAAATAAATAGAATAATCCCGTTTCGAATATTGTCACTTAAATTGGAAAAACTCCCCTTACGCTTCTACCCCCGGGTAGCGGGCGCGCCAAACGGAGGTGTGACAACGGGAATTTCATAACTTGATGTAGAGTTGACGGGATAGCGTCCATATCATGAATCCATGTTCTCCCCATGATTATATTATATGTCATATCCATATCTACTACCTGAAATTTTGTATCTTTCACAACACCCTCTGCAAAAGTTGTTAGAATTACTTCTCCTTTAGTTATTATGCTGGAATTATAGAATCCTGATAGAGTATGCGCCTTTGGAATCATCTTATCCTTCATTTGCATTTATCGCAACACCCTTAATAGGAGGATATTTGCAGAACTTCTTGGATCAATCAAGACTCTTTTTATTTTAATATCTTATACGAGTAAAGATATTACCTGTGCATCGTTATGGGGGATGATCACTCCTTCTGTGTCTGTATCATCAAAAGTGATAATTTCATCCTCTAATATTTGGCGCACAGGTTTCCCGTGCGTGATTGTGACTTTGGAAACTTTGTTCGAAGTTGTATATGTTACTCCATAAATATCGTCTCCCCCGCTTATAACATTCACGATCCTCTTGGGCGATGGGGGCTTTGGTGGGTCTTGCCTGTTTTTCATGTAAGCTTGCTTTCCTTTCTCACTAAATAACTCAGTGAGATAGCCTTGTTTCAATAGATGGTCCACTTCAGTCTGTAAGAATCTGCATTCTGAAGTCTTATGCCCATGATCGTTATGAAATTCGTACCACTGATCCGGATTGCGCTTGTTTGGATTTGAACGCATCTCATTCAGCCACCGTACCTTATCTCCTATACTCCGTAAAATAGCTACGAGCTCGAAGGTGGTGACATTGAAATTATATCCACCGAATCTTGCCTTCAAACTTCCATCATCATCTCATGACTCCTGTCATTCCTGAATCTTGATGAAGAGACGGATTCCCTGTTTCTTGATTTTTGATCATATCGTTGATTTTCTTGTTTTGTTCGTGAATCTTTTCCTGCAGGGCCCATATAAGGATCGTACCTGTTTTTACTTGATCTTTTTTCTGTTTCGGATCTCCTTGAACCGTTTCTTTCTTCATGTTGAAGTCGAGGCATGGTATCTTCCTCAATTCTTAACTTAGTACTGCACCTGTTGTACACATCATTCCACGTGGTTGCAGGGAATTCTTGACGGCTCTCTTTGAGTTTTCTCATGGCTTCAGAACTTTTATCATTTAAATTTTCTTGCAAAGGCTATTGCAGCCCAATTATCTGGTACACGGGGTAAAGTCATTCGTTCATGTTGGAACCTATTAACAAAATCTCTGAGCAACTTTGTGTCCCTTTGTTTGATTTTGAAGATGTCCTCCATTCTTTTCTCAACTTTTTGTGCTACTGAGTGCGCCTTAATGAAAGAATCAACAGCTCAGCAAAAGAGTTTATAGAGTTTTGAGGCAAAAGAGAATACTAGTTAGTGCTCCCTTGGTGTGTGTTTCTCCAAATTTCTTAACCAACACAGACTCAATCTCCTGCTTGGTTAAATCATTTCCTTTGACTCCCGTAGTAAATGCTGTAACATGGTCACGTGGATCGGTTACCGTTATATTTTAAAATATCAGGCATTTTAAAATTTTTAGGGATTGGAAGGGAAGAAGCACTTGGTTTCCAAGGTTGTTGTGAGTATTTATCCGCATTTACTCCTTTGATTATTGAAGGAACACCGGGTATTTGCTCAATGCGCTCGTTTTGTTCTTTGAGTTGTGTCTGCAGAGTTAGTACCAAATCCAGTAAATAAGAATTATTTGTGTTACCTGGATTCACTTCTCGTGGTTCACTGTGGGTTTCTTCATTTGAGTTAACAAGGCCAGAACAAGAATTCTACAGTGTGTTATTATTGGGCAAAAGTGTGAACGGTGCAACAAGTAATCAGCTAACTAGCGCTTGAAGAGCTTGCTTAACCCGTGCATCAATTTTTTTTTTTAGGGCTTCCTCTGGTCCATCAACGTATTCTGATTGCTCTTGTTCATCAGCATGTGATATTGGTGCCGGAGTACCTTCACAAGATTGACGTGGAGAAGTTTGAGGGGAAGGAACTATGTTAACATTGTGCATAGTCCCTTGATTCTTGATGGACTTGATTTTCATAAGCATTGTTGTTATTGTTGTTGTTATTTGCCATGATGATAACAATTAGTAGAATGTAAAGAAGAAATCGATTATCAGATTTCCGGTAACGGAACCAATTTGTTTAGCCAAAAGTAGTATTTTGATCAAAACTAGAATTTAAGATAAAAAATCGGGTTATTAATAATCAAGAGACCAAAAAATAATAAACTTTCTGAGAATAAGAGTAAAGCAATAAACAATGTTGTATTTCAGTACAATGCCAATGATTTTTCGCGTCCTTACAACTGATGGGACTTCTCTCTTTTATAGCTGATTCTAGGTAAATGAATGAATTTCTAAGCTTATGATAAATGATATTAAGTAAGCCGTTACACAATCATTCCTATTAAATATCAAATTTTTAACGTATCAAGTATTTAATACTGAATTTGGACTCCTTTTTATCTTCAAATCCATGTCTTTAATGACTCTCAATCTGTTGGCTTTAAATCACTTAAATTGACACGAGTATCATGCCTAAACATCTGCTCGTGCCTATTTAACTTCCTCTTCCCGTATCTGTCATATTCCGTGCTTTTTTCTCAATTGCTATGCTTTGGCCATTTGACCAATTCACGTGTCATGCTACATCACCTTTAATATAAATTCAAACTATATATATATATATATATATATATATATATATATATATATATATATATATATATATATATATATATATATATGCGCGCGTGTGTTTAAAACAACTTACCATCAATAATTTGTGTTACAAAATACTAATTCATCCGCCGCAATTATGTGCCATTTTTTACATTTTGAGAATTCAAATTACATGAACTTTAATTTAACCAATATTATAAAATATATTTTTTATCATATTAATATGAGAAGACTTACAACTTATGTTATTTTTGAATATTTAAATTTTAAGTTATTGACTTAGAGTGTGTTTGGTATGAAGGAAAACATTTTCTGGAAAATGTTTTCCAATTTTCCCATGTTTGGTTGGCTTAAATGTTTTGGAAAACATTTTCCTTATCAATTCATTTTCCTCCGATTGGAGGAAAATGTTTTCCTTATCAAAAGAAGGGAAAACATTTTCCAAAGCTCCTTCTCAACAATTCTCACCCTCACCAACCACCCCACCCCCCTCTCCAAAAAATAATTTTTTTTTAGAAAAATTTCAGTTTTTCCGTTACCATCCACCCTACTACCCCTCCACCCCACCCCGCAAAAAAATTTCTTTTACCTTAATTTTTTTTTCTATAATTTTAAATTTCTGTTTTCTTATTTTTTTGCACCACCTACTCCCACTCCCTACCCCCTCCCCCACCCCCACCCCCACCCCCACCCCCCCACAAAAAAAAAATTACTTTTTTTTTATAATTTAAATTTTTATTTTTTTCGATTTACTGCCCCCCAGCCCCAGCCCCGCCCCGCCCCACCCCACCCCACCCCAACCCCCCTCCCGAAAAAATTTTAAAATATATTTTTCAGTTTTTAATTTTATTATTTATCATTTAAAGACTCAATATTTTACAAGTTCCAAAATTATGAGTTCGGAAGTTTATGGGTTTAGAAATTATAAATTTACCGATTCGGAAATACGCGATTTTTGCGTTAAAAAGTAAAGCATCACATTAGTTCCTTTAGATTGTGTCAATTTTTAGAGACTTCGGGAAGGGGAATTTTTAGAGAGGTGGGAGGGGGAGGGGTAGGAGAGTTGCAAAAAAAAAAATTCTAAAAAAACTATTTTTTACTCTCTAACCAAACATAGAAAATATTTTCCGGAAAATGTTTTCCACTTACCAACCAAACAAGAGAAAATAAGTGATAAAATCACTCATTTTCCATGAAAACATTTTCTAGGAAAACATTTTCCATGGAAAACATTTTCCTTCATACCAAACACACCCTTAATCTAATCGATAAGCGAATACCATATTGGACAATAAAAAAAGAGATATTATAGAAATCTGATCACATTTATTTTTTTCCCGCATATTCTTACATCTTCAGACAAGAGGGGTTGCTCTGATGGTAAGCAACCCCCACTTCCAACCGAGAGGTTGTGAGTTCGAGTCTCCCCAAGAGCAAGGTGGGAAGTTCTTGGAGGGAAGGATGCCGGGTCTATTTGGAAACAGCCTCTCTATCCCAGGGTAGGGGTAAGGTCTGCGTACACACTACCCTCCCCAGACCCCACTAAGTGGGATTATACTGGGTTGTTGTTGTTGTTGTATATTCTTACATCTTCACATCAGCGCTCTCATTTCTTTTTAAATCTCTTCTATATATTTCTTGTTGCCTCCACACTGAAATATCCCATAAATTTGAGCTTCTTCAAAATCCATCACACACACATATTCTGACATTGATGGAGCACTATAGCATAGACCCAAAAAATGGCTACTCTACTCATACCAAAACTTTCCACAGCCTAAGGTCATCAACCCCATTGCCACCTTTATCACAGCCCATTTCCATAATTCAGTACACACTCTCTCTCCTCAACTCCACAACCACCGCCGCCACCTCTAACACCACTTTCCTCATCGACTCCACCACAGGCCGCCGCCTCTCTTACTCCGAATTCCTTCACAAAACCCAATCCCTTGCCTCTTCCCTCAAGATCCAATTCCCCTCCCTTTCCAAAAACGACATCGCCTTTATCCTCTCTCCTCCATCGCTTCATGTTCCAGTTCTCTACTTCGCCCTTCTCTCCCTTGGCATTGTTGTTTCCCCTGCTAACCCGCTCTCTTCTTCTACCGAGTTGACTCACATGATCCAACTCAGTAAACCCACTATTGCTTTTACTACTTCATCGGTTTCCCATAAGCTCATCCCTTCATTTCCCCTCGGCACCATTTTAATTGACTCCCCCGAATTCCTTGAACCACCCATTGCTACGCCTATCTCCAACTTCAACTCAATTGTTCACCAAACTGATTCGGCAGCTATTCTTTATTCCTCTGGAACTACTGGCCGAGTCAAGGGAGTCGAGTTGACTCACCGGAATTTGATTGCCTTAACTGCCGGATTATACAATAACAAATTCACCAGCGATAAAAGTGAAAATTCAGAGCAAGACGTGGCGATTTTGACGTTGCCGTTGTTTCACGTTTTTGGATTCTTCATGCTGATTAGGTTAGCGGCGATGGGGGAAACGGCGGTGATGATGGAGAGATTCGATTTCGAGAAGATGTTGGCGGCGGTGGATAAGTATAAGGTGACGTACATGCCTGTGTCTCCGCCCTTGGTGGTGGCGATGGCGAAGTCGGAGTTGGTGCTGAAGTATGATCTGACGTCGCTGAAGCTGGTTGCATGCGGCGGAGCGCCACTAGGAAAGGAGGTGGCCGAGCGGTTCAAGGCGAGGTTCTCTAACGTGGAGATTGTGCAGGTATGTGTTTGACGATCACGCGCTTGACATTATGACTGAATTTTGAGTTTGTAACTGTTCTTTGGAAATGGTTTAATTGTTTTTCTTTCGGATGACATTTGTCTTTGATTTTGTCTGTGCATATAAATGTCAATTGACTTAATTTAATGTTGTAACATAAATGGCACGTGCAAAGAAATTTCCTGTGTTTTATTTAGGCATGAATATTTTTTGTGTTTTTTTATTTATTAATATCCAATAGAAAAGGATATATAACCAAAATAAATTTATGATGAATTAGAAAATCAAATTTTCTGAAATTGGTAAAGTGTTGAAAATTATTAATTTATCGTAAATAGTGTTACAATTTGGATTTCCATTTTTTGTGTAATCAGCTTCAGCAAAGGAATCTGCCAAAAACAAATACCTTGAGTTTTTTCTCTAAACAATTAGTATCGTAATGTCAATTGTAGTTTTCCTCTTCTCAATTGTGCACATTCTTGAGAATATTAATATTTGTGATTCTTTTTATGTGTCTACTTATTTTTCTATTATTATCTCCCGTCCAAAATATTTTTCTAAATTACATTGTTTGTATACATTTTTCTTAAATGCGTCACTTAATGAACAGTGCACAAATAATAAGGCTGGATTTGAAGAAAAAAGAAAGAGCAGTAAATGCTTCTTGTTCCCTCTAACGTTGCTCCCTCTAGTTCACAATAAGCGATCAATTTATTTTTTGCACGGTCATTAAAAAAATACTAAATTCTATAAAAAAAATATTAAATTATATACAAAAATATCTAGTATGACAAAGTACCCTTAATTAAATATTTTATATGAGGAGAACGAAAACTTTTTAGAGATATGTACATAAGGTTAATTTTGTAAAAACAAATTGAATTTTTTCTTGATTATATAAATAGACATTTAATTTGGACCAAAATATAAAAATAAATTGATCACTTATTGTGGATCGAAGGAAGTAAATATTTTGATACAAATTCAGTTTGCCAAAACAATAAATCATATGGATCGGAGTTAGTAATTTGTAACACATTTGAGAAGTTCTTTTTACATTTTTTTGAACATTTTTTTCTCAAACATCTTTACCTTCTGAGTAGATTCTATTTTCAAATAACATTTTCCAAAAGGGTAATCCTTTTTCTTTCTTTCAAGAATCTCAATAAAATTATTTTAAGAGCTTTTTGATGTGGAATAATATTGTCGATCCGTAAAATAGTACAGTTGAATTTCTAACGTGATTTATAGACAATCGAATTGATGTGATCTCAAAATGATAATTAAAATAAACAAAATGCAAGGTTTAGCGTTGAAATCGAGATAAGCCTTTCGATCGAGGTCGAAATCTCCACTATCCATGACCTTGGTCTCAGCATTCAGGCCACAACATCCCAGTGGAATAGCCTTTCGACTGAGGTTGATCAGCTTATTTCAGAGCTCCAGTGCCGAGCGGATTCGCTCATTGTTGAAAAATACACATTCTCTGCATAGCATGATTAGATAAACTTGGAAGAGACCAAAGCATACGTCATTGACTTTGATATCGAGATCCCCAAGGCCCGTGAGTTGGAGTTGACTGTCCGAGTTATCCAAGCTTCATGTGTATTTTTCCATGATGGCATTTGGATTTCGGACATGAATTCTTCTGAAACCAACCACTTACTGTGAGGGCTTCATAAGAGAGGGCGTTCTTATGTTTATAGCGTTCTTGAAGAGGACGTCTCATGTTCATTCTGGCACTAACATTTGAAGAACATGATTAACTTTCAAATGATAAAATTAATTCATCATTTGGACAAGAAACAAGATAAAAATAAAAGAAATTTACTTTATTTATTTAATTTTCAAAAGTACATATGCATTTGTTGTGCTGAAATAAAATTGGTATTACTTGTGGTTAATTTGTACAACTTGCTTCTATTTGTTCCCGAATTTCGTAGTCCCGATTTATATGGCAGTTAGGTTGCCGTCTTGTCATATCATTCCCCCCCTCACCCACCTAGTGTTCGAATGCAAAGAATACGATTTTGAACACTGGAAGTCTTGTTCCTTCAATGATTCTACTAGTGAATGGTTGGATAATCTTTGGTCCGATAGCAAGCTTCATTTCCCGTTAGGAACTTTACTATCGAGACAAAGATTATCTAACAACCCCCACTGGCTTGTAGTGGAGGGGCACTCATAAATGTTCGGATAGTTTTCGATCCAATAGCAAGCTTTGTTTCCTGTAGGAACATTGCTATCGAGCCAAAGACTATATAACTATCTCGTAGTGCTTATTGTTTCCATGCCGTGTTCTTTAAAGCTCTTATTTCTACTGATGGCATTTCCTTCGTAGTATGCTTTCCGTTGTTGCCTCGTTAAAAATCTTGATTGAAAACCCTAATTGGGACTAAAACTGGACAAAGGAAAAAAGAGTGCAGGACATGCTTTAAGTATAAATGGTGCCTATCATCAATAGTACTTTTTGAGGTGTGCCACACTCCAGTTGCTCGATAATTTTATTTCGTCTTGATTTTCCCATTCATATGATCTTTTCCTGGTGACAACTGGAACCCGGTAGGGGCTTCCCATGTCAGAACCAACTTTCCTGTATTGAGCTCAGGGGCGGCCGAATGGTAAGGCTACTAAAGCCATTGCCTTAGGCCCCCAAAAATATTACTAGGAGTTTATTATATTATTATGCATAATATATACTTAATTTTATATAATAATCATTAATAAGTTTATTTTGTTGAGGTTATAAAGATGAGTTAGAAAATAACAATAAAATTTTTTCTCTTAGTAGCTAACGTATTTTGTCTTCCTCTTCAATTTAAATTTTTCCTCCTCTAAGTTTATTCATTTTTTTTTTCATATTTTTGACTATTTTATTTTCTGACTTTAACTCACGGTCTCTGACTTAGCTACTTTATTTAGTTATAATTTGATGGATCAATAGATCAGAAAAAAAAAATTTGTGTCTCATTATTATATCAATTTTACGAAATAAAATTATGAGGCCTCTTAATATAGCTTCGCTTTAGGCCACTAAATTCATTGTGCCGCCCCTGATTGAGCTCTCGGGTGTTTTGAGTTACTTTCCTTAAATTCAAGTCTTCCACTTTGAAATAATGGAGATTGACTCTTCGATTGTAGTATCTTTCCAATCTTTGTTTTGGGCCACCATCCTTATATGTGCCAAGTCCATGCGTTTGTCGAGCAGCTTCAATCTAACTAATATCGCTTCATTGTTTGGTTCTTCATTCGCCTCTGAAAGTATATCATCGTAGTTTCTCCCACTTCCACCGGGATTAGAGCTTCTGCTCTGTATACGAGAGAGAAAGGTGTCTCTCCCGTACTTGACTTGGCTATCATTCGGTATGCCCATAGCACTCTTAATAACTCTTCGGGTCATTTGCGTTTGGCTGCTTCCAATCTCTTTTTGAGATTTTGAATAATCACTTTGTTCGCCGATTTCAGTTGGCCGTTTACGCTCTGGTTGTATGGCGAAGATGTGATTCTTTTGATTTTCAAGTCTTCAAGGAATTTTGTGACTTTTGTGCCTATAAAGTGTGGCCTGTTATCACTGGTTATCTCCTCTGATATCCTAAACTTGCAAATTATGTTCTCCCACAGGAAATCGACCACTTCGTACTCACCGATTTTCTGCTAACGACCTGCTTCAATTCACTTAAAGAAGTAATCAATTCATATCGAAAGAAATCTTACCTTACCTGGAGTCAGCGGCATCAAACCGAGTATGTTTAAACCCCATTTGGTAAATGGACAAGGCGGCAATACCGAATGAAATAGTTTTACTGGTTGATGCACCAACAACGCGTGGCCTTTACTCGTGTTGCATTTCTAAACAAATGCCTTAGTGCCTTGTTCCATTCGAGACAGTAGTACTCTGCCCTAATTAACTTTCATAGATTTCTTTGTGAACTTCTCTCATGACGTAATTAGCCTTGGAGGCTCCTAAACATCGGGCCAACGGGCCTTGGAAAGACTTTCTATACAACTGGCCTCCCCTAAAACAGAAATAAGCTGCTTTAGTGCAGAATGCCCGGGATGCCTTAGGATCTTCGGGAAATTAGTCATGCTCAAGATAGTATATGATCTCATTTCTCCGGTCCCAGACCAATTTGGTCGCATTTACTTCATAATAACCATTCACGTCCAATACTGAATGCATGAGCTTTACGACCGTACTAAATCAGATTCTTTTATTTCCGTGGACGAGCCTAGAGTGGCCAGTGCGCCTTCTTCTGCGTTTTCTTGTCTCGAGATGTGGGTGATTGATCATTCTTTAAACCATGCAAGTAGAGTTTGGACTTTCACTATATATTTTTGCATGCGTTCCTATTTAGTGTCGAAGATCCCGTATACCTAATTTACTACCAGTTGAGAATCACATTTGATTTCAATGATCTCAGAGTCTAGTCACAGGTCCAGTTCAAGTCCTGCAATCAAAGCCTCATACTCCACCTCATTGCTAACCAATGGAACAGTTCTTATGGTCTTCCTCGGTATTTCACCCGAGGGCGTAATTAGTACTACCCTGAGCTTGGACACTTTTACGTTGGAAGCTCCATCTGTGAAATAGGTCCACACTTCTGATGTCGTTTTCGACACTATCACCACTTTTTTGGTGGCTAAAGGTAGCAGTCTAAGACTAAAAACGGCCACTAAGTCAACCAAACCTTGTGACTTGATCGAAGTCCTGGGTTTATACTCTATGTCAAATTCACTCATTTTGATTGCCCATTTGGTCTGTCGGCTTGAAAGTTCAGGTTTGTGATGGATATTCCGTAGCGAAAAGGTTGTCACCATGGCTATTGGCTGGGATTGAAATTAAGGCCTAAGCTTTCGAGCTGCAACTGCGAGAGCTAAGGACAATTTTTCGAGATATGGGCAGTGAGTTTCCGCTCCCCATTAAAATTTTACTAATATAATAGATTGGAGATTGCGTACCTTTTTCTTCACGTACTAAAATGACACTTATCGCTACCTTTGATACTGCTAAGTAATCAACAATTGTTCGTCTTTCTCTGGCTTTGATAGTAACAGAGGGCTCGATAAATACCTTTTCAAATATTTCAAGGGCTGCTAGCATTCTGGTGTCCATTCGTAGTTGTTCTTCTTTTTCAAAAGTGAGAAGAAGTGATGACATTTTTATTAACATCGGGAAATGAACCTTCTTAAAGCGGTCGGTCTTCCCGTTAAGCTCCAAACATCTTTAACATTTGAAATGTCCTTGATGGCTTTGATTTTATCGGGATTGACTTCGATCCCCCTTTGTGACACTAAGAAATCTAAGAACTTACTGGAGCTGATTCTGAATGCACACTTTTCGGGGTTAAGCTTTATGTTGTGCTTTCTTAGGATGTCAAAGGTTTCTTGAAGGTGTTTAAGATGACCACATGCGTTCAAAGATTTTACCATCATATCATGTATGTAAACTTCCATTATTTTTCCTATTTGTTTTTTCAAACATTTTAGTCACAAGCCTCAGATAAGTGGCTCCGGCATTTTAATCCCGAAAGGCATCACATTATAGCAATATGTGCCAAAGTTCGCTATGAACAAAGTTTTTTTCTGATCCTCCGGGTTTATTTTGATTTGGTTGTATATGGAATAGGCATCAATGGAATTCATCAACTCGTGCCCGACCGTTGTATCAATCATTTGATCAATGCTTGGCATTGGGAACAAGCCTTTTGGGCATGCTTTATTCAGATCCTTATAATCTACGCATATGCAAAATTTATCATTCTTTGTTGGAACTACTACTACATTAGCTAGCCAGTCAGGGTACTTTACCTCCCGGATTGAACCAATATTAAATAATCGAGTTTTTTCTTCTTTGACAACCTGTTTTGACTCGACAATAAGACATTTTTTGCCATACCGGATGGATGTTGGGATCCAAGTTTAACTTGTGCACGACCACCCCTAATGGGATACCTGTCATATCCGCATGCTATCACGCAAAATAGTCAACATTAAATTTAAGAACTTCTATAAATCCTGACGTGAACTTAGGGTTTAGTTCTGCACCTAAGTGAAATTTCCTCTCTAAGAACTTCTCGAACAATGTAACTTGTTCGATTTCTTCCGATATGGATTTGGTTGCGTTCGTTTCTTCTGGTACCTAAAATACCGTGGTACCTGATATGATTCCAACGATTCCCTCCCCCCTCTTTGTCGATTTCATTTGGCTCTGGAGCAGACGCCAATTCCTGTAGTTGCTATGCTGCACGTTCCTTCACTTTTCTACTGGAAAATGAGATTGCATTCATCTCCCAAGTCGCCGGCCGATCACCTCTTATTTGTTTAATTCCCTCTGGAGTTGGGAATTTCAGAAGTTGATTGTATGTTGACAGCACAACGTTCGTGTCGTGTAGCCATGATCTTCCAAAAATAATATTGTAGACCATGCCACCGTCTACTACTGCAAACATGGTCGTCTTCATCACCCTTTTGGCATTCGTGGGCAGTAAAATCTCCCCTCGGGTTATCACTCTTGCTAAGTTGAACCGAGCGAGGCGTTGTGGCCGGAATGATGCTTCCGGTTAGCTTGGCTTATTTCAGCACTCTCCATTGAATAATATTGGCTCAACTCCATCGGCCCACCAAACACATTTAATCTTAAAATGTAAAACAGTAAGAGAAATTACCAGGGCATTGTTGTCCGGTAGTAGGAGTCCATCGACGTCCTCTTCCGTGAAGGTGATATCATCATCGGAGACTTCCTTGAGTCTTTTGCTATGGGTCACCGATACCTTTATTTTTTTTGCGACCGAAAATGTTACACTATTAATCTCGTTCCCTCCGAAAATTATATTGATCGTTAGATGAGGAGGATTTTCTCCCATCTTCGAGGATTTCGCATTATCCCAGTTACGTCCGTAATTGTTTTTAGCCTAGTCGCTTAAGAACTCTATGAGATGGTCATTTTTCATTAATGTTGCCATCTCCTCGCGCAAATATCTGCATCCCCTAGCTCGGTGGCCGTTACTCCCATGATACTCACACTATAGGTTAAGATCCCTTTGATTTGGGTTGGATCTCATCGGCCTCGGGAGTCGTGCTTCCTTAATATTCCTCATCGTCGATACCAGTTCCACTACGCTGACATTGAAGTTATACTCGGACGATGTGGGATAGGTGGAATCCCGGGAGCCCACACATTTTCGTCTTGCAAGGATTTGTTATTCTTGCCATGATCAACTCTCTTATCGGTAACGAACCTGTCCGCCGATCAGAAACCTCTGTCCGTCCTCTGGCTCTTTTATAGGGCACAAACCGACCTTTGGAAGTCGTTTGATCTGCATCGAAATGATCCTTCAACTTTTCCTTATTCTTCTCTAAGTCCCGACCATTTTGATGTCGGGAAATCGAACTGATCATCCTCTATTCTTATCTTCGATTCATAGCGGTTGTGGATATCTACCGTTGTTGTTGCCCGAAACTAGAGAAGATTTTCTTTCAGTTTTCGGGAGGCGTTAGAGATCCTTGGATTCAGCCCCGTAGTAAATGCATCCGCTGCACATTCATCTGACACGACCGGTAGCAACATCATTTCCTTCTGATATCTGGTCATGAACTCTCGCAGTTGTTTAAACTCTTCTTACGCATTTCTGAATATGTCGGTCTTTCAGCCGTGCACCTTCTTGGCCCCGGCATGGGCCTTAATAAAGGAATCCGCGAGCATCTCAAATGAATGTATTAAGTGCTCGGGTAAAAGTGAATACCATGTTTGAGCCTCTTTCGTGAGGGTCTCCCCAAACGTTTTCAGCAAGATTGACTTAATCTCATGCGGAGTTAAGTCGTTTCCTTTCACCGCCGATGTGTAGATGGTGATGTGCTCCTGAGGATCCGAAGTCCTATCATATTTTGGCACGCCCGGTATTTTACACCACTTCGGGATTATCTACAGTGTCGCGATTGGTCTGAAGGCCAACTAGCTGTATTTCTTTCTGTCCAGTCCTTTCAACACTGAGCGGTGCGCCAGAATTTGGTCCATTCGGGCATTTATTTCCTCATAAACCGCATGATTTCGATTTTAAAGGGATCATTCATGTTATTGTTACCACATCCGTTGTTGTCCCCCCCCCCCCGCCCCGTCGAAGCTGACCTCACGCCTCGGGGTGTTATCAACCTTTGTGATGTTTGGTTTGCGGGAACACCGGGAGGAATGAACCTCTTCCATTTGCGTTGTTGGAAGCACCCGATAACAATTGCCTAAACTATGTCATGACCTAATTTTGTCGTGAGATATGGCCCCATAATAGCCTTTTGTTGTTCCATCATGTTTCTCACTATTTCTGCAACGTGCTCGTGTTCAACATCATCAGAAGTTTCCTCCCGAACGTCTCAAGGATATTGCTCACCATGGACCAGCGTGGTTCTATCCTCGTTGCGGGTATCACTGATCGAATCTTCGTGTTGAGGCTAATTTCTTTGGGCCTCAATGTTATGCGTGATGTTGACATCATTATCAGCCTTTTTTTTACGATTTTACGCTAAAAAACAAAAAATTAAACAGGTTAGTAATAGATGCAAAGGTCAATTCAATTACGCAACTGTCCAAGCCCCACGATGGGCACCAAAATCTTTACCCGTAAAATGGTGCAATTGAATTTGTAACGTGATTTATAGAAAAATTCAAGACTTAGCATTGAAATCGAGATAAGACAAAACCTATGTGCCAATTTTATGTGATGGTATTTAACTCAACACGGAGTTTAAGAAAGAAATGAAAAATTTAAAAATTTATGGTCTAAAACAAGTTATAGATATTTATGTGACTATAAATCACCTCATTATGTGTAAGTAGGAAGGTCAACGTTAAATTACTACTCCCTCCGTTTCAATTTATGTGAACCTATTTCCTTTTTAGTCCGTGCCAAAAAGAATGACCACATTCCTTATTTGGAAACAATTTACCTTTATGCAATGATTTATAGCCACACAAAATAAAGGTGCCTCATTTTACACCACAAGATCAAAAGTCTTCTCTCTTTACTTAAACTCCGTGCCCAGTCAAATGGGTTCACATAAATTAAAACGGAGGGAGTACTTTTTAATGAAAAAGTATAACATTCTTTTTAGGACAACCTAGAAAGGAAATTATGACACATAAATTGAGTAGTAAGTACTATACAATTATTTGATTTTTTCAAATACTCTTTTGCAAGTTCAACTTCAAATATATTTTTTAAACTTCATTAAATATTGTCCAAACACCTAATCAATCAGTTAAAATTATTAATTCTCAACAATTTCTGAAAATAAAAGAACCCTAAGTCAACTGCTTAGATAATTTAATTTTGGTTAAACTCATTCTAACTCATAAATTAGTACTTCATACTTCACGACCCACTTAAATTGAGTTAGGTGGGTTTCACATTTATGTGTCCAAACGTACGAGTCTGGGGAAAAGGGACAATAATGTCTGCACACATTCTCCAACTTCCGGCTGGTATTGCAAAAGGACTGATGCTCTCTCGTATATGCTGCCCTTTCTTAATAGTAACTCTTTAACTTGGCTTCTTAAATCTCATTTTCTTAGGTCTCATTCAGTAGTGTTGTAGGTTTGGCAAATTTGCAGAGATTAAGTGTATAAGTTTCTATTCAGGTTAAAAGACTAGTTTCCTTATATTAAATTGCGAAATTTCTTTTTCCTATTAAATAACACATTCATTGCAATTAATATACTCACTTTGCATGCATATTCATTATTTTGTGCTGCCTTCTTCAAGATAGTCCATGGGTGATAACTGATAAGATCCACATCACAGTGCCTTGATACCTGTACTGAAATGCTGCCTAAGCGACGTGAAACATCCAGCTTGAGCTTCACCTACTTTGGCTTAAGAGTGCATCAAAATGAGCCTTTAGCAACACTATCTCTGATGGGATGACTTTTAAAAAAGTATTGGAGTTTATAATTCATTAGGAAACTTGGTCAAAATATTTATGAGAAGGAAATGCCTTAAAATATTTTTATCTATAAGCATTTGTTCTGGTCTTCAGTAAAGGGCACGGTGCACAACGCATCTCGCGTTCACGCAAGATCCGGGAAAAAGGCTGCACCGTAAGGAGTGTGATATAGGAAGCCTACCCTAACACAAGCATTAGTAGTTGATTTTATGGCTCGAACCCATAATCTGTGGGCCACATACAGACAACTTCATCGTTGCTCCAAGGCTTCCATTCTGTTGTGGTCTTCAGTAAGGTTGCATATTTTATATGTGCATTAAATTATCTTTTACAATACTTGAAAGAGGAGATTCTGAAAGCCATATAACTATACATATATAGGTAAACACAGATGCATGCATCTGTATTCATATGTTTGGCCACATTGTGTGAAGCATTCAACAGCTTGTTTATTTTCTCTGTATGTTTAGTAGTAAGCAATGTTGCTTTTTTGTCTACCTCATTATTGATTATAAAACAATAACTGATGTTGCCTTTCCTGGCATATGCTACTGTTAACACCTTTTCTTCTATAATAAAATAGTGATTATTATAGAAAGTTCATTTGGAAAATTCGACAAGCTATGCATCGAGTAATCCTTTTTAACAAATTATTATGGTTAGCAACGAATGAGAAGGTCAATGTGCTCTAATATGACAGCCTTTGGGTTTAATGCGTTTACCTGTGATTCATCATAGGGATATGGTCTAACTGAGAGTACGGGAGCAGGTACAGGGATGATAAGACCTGAGGAAACAGACAGATATGGATCTGCTGGTCGCCTTGCAGATAATTTGGAAGCTAAGATAGTCGATCCTGATAATGGAGAGGCCTTACCTCCCGGGAAGCGTGGAGAGCTTTGGATACGTGGGCCTTCAATCATGAAAGGTCAATGCATATACAGCTTATAATTAACCTGTTAGTTTATGCAAAACTTGGCAGTTGGGATCGATGAACATGAAAGCAATTATTGGATGAGATGACAGTTCAATAATAGTCATGAGTTGGTTCTACATGGCTATGTTATATCATGGAAGTACTAAAATAAAAACCGAAAAATATACCCATTTTTATCTAATCTTAACTTGTGTTGTACCTACTTTCTTTGGTATGCTTGAGTGTTTAAACAGAAAGTTGGTTAATGGCAGGTTATGTTGGAGATAAACAAGAAACATCAGCCACTCTTAATTCAGAAGGTTGGCTAAAAACCGGTGATCTCTGCTATTTTGACTCAGATGGGTTCCTCTTTATTGTTGATAGGCTAAAAGAACTGATAAAGTACAAGGCATATCAGGTAATTTTGTTGATGGTGGTCCTGATACAGCTTTTGAGATTTATGCAAACTTGTAGTTTCATCTCTTCTACTATGTCGTTGCTTATGAATGGATGCTCTTTCAGGTACCCCCTGCTGAACTGGAACAGTTGCTTCAATCAATTCCTGAAATTGCTGATGCAGCAGTTATTCCGTTAGTGCTCCTCTCTCTTTTATCTTTCTATCTCTTGACATCCCTCTATCCATGTATCAGAAATGTTAAACTGAGAAACCCTATAGAGCTAAGAAAATACGTCCTCCCAATGATGGAAATATAATTGTTTTTACAGCTTAAACGTAATTTCGAGTGTTCATGTTTTTTTATCTAATATGCAAAGGCTGCACATATGGCAAGTACTAAACACACGATGCATGACGGACTTTGCTTTTATAGAGGTTACTTCTTTGTTGCATTGTCTAGCTACTATTAAGTGAAAATTGTTCAACAGGTTGATAGACCCTCGGCTCAAAGAAAGATGAAAAAACTAGTAACTAACACCACACAGTAACACTAGCAAGATAACAAGAAAACTGAAGCTAAAGAAATAACAAGTGGCAATAAAAATCTAAAAAAATAAGAAAGTACGTGACTAATACTAATACTACTTGTATGGCCAAGAAAAACGACGACTTTCTACTTATCTTCTACCTTAATAATCGACCTCCACACCCGCATATCAAGGGTCATAACCTTGGTAAGCTGAAGCAGCGCCATGTCCTGCCTAATCACCTCTCTTCAATACTTCTTTGGCTTACCTCTATTTCTTTTTAGACCCACCAAGGACAATCTCTCACACCTACTTACTGGGGCATATATGCCTTTCCTCTTCACATGCTCGAACCATCTAAACCTCGCTTCCTGCATCTTATTCTCCATGGGGCCGCGCCCACCTTGTCCATAATATCTTCTTTCCTAATTTTATCTATCTTGGTATGTTTACACATCCATCTCAACATCCTCTAACTTCGTTTTGTGGACAGGTGTTCTTGACTATCAATTTCATAATAACTGTTCGAAATTTGACATTGGTCAAGAAAGTATTATATTCTTTATTCCCTGTTCATAATTTCTGGGACGTTATGCTGGAGTATTTTAAGATGCTTCATTAACTGGTTATCCTTGATGCATCATTTTTCTTGATCAGTCCACCTAACAAGCATATGAACTTGGTAATATAAATTCGACTTGTATTGAGTTTGGTATTGCGTCAATCCCGAAGTGTGATGTCAAGAATTTTCTATCAGTTCCTTGCTTTGTCATGCTTATTGAGTAATAATTTGACTGAATCCTCTGATTGATAGTTATATGTGGCAGTTGTTTTTTCCTAGCAAGTCTTGAGTAAAAATAGGTGTCAGTTCTCCAGGCTTCTGTAACGCTAGCAATGTCCGCAAGATAATTCTAATCTGTCTTCTGCAGCTCTTACGATCATGTGGATACTTTTGACTTAGTACCTTTGAATTCTATTGCCGTTCACTCTAAGAGACGAGAGGCTTTTAGATCATCAAATCTTTGGTCCTCGTCTGAATTGTGCAGGGGCACACTGTCACAATCTGCTCATTTAGAAGAGCTTGTGTTCATCTTATCATACCTTTATTTCTACATTCAGTAATAAGAAGAATGATAAAAGAGTTAGGACGATCGTTATTAGAAGATCCATTCAGCTTAAAAATTTCAGCATGTGAATTTTAGTCAGGGGTAGGCACAAGTAATCATAAGAAATTAGTTGGACCCAACATTCTTTTAGTAGTTTTATGCTGATAATTAAATTCTAATAAGACTCTTATACAAATTCATATGCATATTTATCTGGTTGTGGATATTTTAAGCTTCCCAAGCAGTTCTTAATCCCTTTGATGTTCTGATGCTTTGCTCATTCTTTTCGTTTATTCTGATGTAGATATCCTGATGAAGAAGCAGGGCAGATTCCAATGGCTTATGTTGTCAGAAAACCTGGGAGCACTATTAGTGAGTCACAAATTGTGGATTCAATTGCAAAACAGGTACACCTCCAATTGGGTATATATGTATATATAAGACTAAAACTCTTTCCACTAAAGAAGCATCTATTAGCCTAGGATTGTCACAAGACGTAATTTAAACTTGGTCAATTCAGTTGAACCCATTGAACATAAGCTGCATAGGCTACGCCTATGAAATTTGTTAAGACTTTTAAGCACTGGAACCTTAGTGTATAGTTACATGCTAAAATTGTCCAATTGTTAAAATCCTAACACCACATAAGACAAGTTCGAGCCAAGCAATCAGCCACTGATGCTTGTGTCAGGGTAGGCTGCCTACACTAAGCTCTTTCAGGTGCGGCCCTTTCCCTGACCTTATGTGAACGTGGGATGCTTCGTGCACCAAACTGACTTTTTTTGTGTGTATACACACACAATCTTCGAGCCTACTTTCTGTAACGATGGAAAACTTTGATGAAATGATTGTGCTTCTTCTTAGGATGGACAATAAGAATTGCTGATTATCCGCTGAAGCATATTATAACCAAAGGATATGTTGCAGGTTGCACCATACAAAAAGATACGGCGTGTTGCATTCATTAACTCAATACCAAGATCTCCAGCAGGAAAGATCTTGAGAAGGGAACTCACTGATCAGGCCATTTCTGGTACTTCAGCTAGATTATGACAGAAACATGGAAATCTTATGGAGAAATATGTGTAGTTAATCCAAACCCAATTGGTACACATGTTATATGTTCCATCAAGTCTTCTACAACTTGAATTGTTTTTCACTGCGAATTTGATGGTTCAGGATTTTTGGTTGATATAAACCTCCCAAGTTGAAAGAGATAAATTGAACAGTTTTGCTGTTAAAATGTTACTCATTATTAGCTGCCTTGTTTGTTGGAATGGCAACCTGGATGGGCGGATGGGTGAAGCTACTACATTGAGAATTCTATTGTCTCACAATCTTCTCTACATTGCATTAGTCTTTCTCCCCGACCTTCCCTTCAATCCTCTAAAGTATGGTCATCCTCAAGGAAGTAAGAAGGAAGTCTTATTGCCGAGGTGTATATTTTTATTTACTTAATTATATCTTTAACACACTCACTCACGAGCACGCCTGATTTTTTAGAACATTAAGCACGTAAAAATTCTTGTCACAAAGGAGAATAATCTAGGTTATCCTCTATTCAAGTTTTTTAAATTTTGTATTTCCATACCAAGAATTCTGTCACAATACATGATATATTGCGTAAATTAAGCCGTTCTACGTAATAAAATATCCATCGTCTATCGATGTCCCGTTTCTGACCTCTTTGTCATTTCATTATAATTACTTAAGTGATGAATTAGTGTCCACAATGAAACTAGAGAAGAAGGGTAGGTACTTAAACATTAATTTGTGAGGTTTTGCATGTAGGAAAAATATGAGACGAATCTATTGATATGTTGCTATATAACTTTGCATGTAGGAAAACTAGAGAAGAGGTTTTTTTTAAAGATTAAGACGTTTGAATATGAATATCAAGATGTGTATTAAGATTAAGATATTTGAATCTGAATAATGTGTGTATTAGGATCTGACTAGAAATAATTAAGACTTTGATTTTTAGCATCTGAATGTATTAAATTTATTTTTATTTAAAAATTAATAAACATAAAATTCAAATGAAATACTAACTCATCTAATATTCTATCTATAAAATATGTAATTTTTTAAAATATAATAGTTATTGGTGGTGATGACTAACGGGTGATGCCGACTAAAGGTGGTGGTTGGTGGAGTTTTGGTTGTGATGGTAGTTCATGCTAGTAGCTAATAGTGGTTGGTGGTGGTGGTAATTATGATTGAGGATGGTGGTGGTGGGTGGTGATAATTAAGAATGACAGGTGGTGGTAGTAGTTGTGACTGAGATAGGTGGTGGGTGAGTGGTGATATGTTATAATAGTGGGTAATGCTGAATGAGGTTGTTGATGGTGATGGCGTGTCAGTTGTGGTAGTTGAGGTGGATGAGTGTTAATTGTGGGTGAGAATGGTATATGATGGTCAGAGTAGTGGGGATAGTGGGTGGTGGATGTAAATTGTGGGTGAGAATGGTATATGGTGGTTTGAGTGGTGGGGATAGTGGGTGGTGATGGTCGATAATGATAGTGGATGTGATTGAAGATGATGATGGCATGGTGGTGGTAGTGGTGGTGGAGGTGGTGGTAGAGGTGGTGGTGGTGGTTGAGTGGGGTGGTAATGGTGGCATGGTGGTAGTTGGTAATGGTAGATGGTGACGATAGTTAATAATGAATATGCGATACCATCTTAATAAAATTAAGTCTCTGTCATAGATCTTAATCATACAGACCTATTCAGACCCACTATGTGACCGTGAAGTTAAAAAAACAAACACACTTAATAATTAAGATCTGAATAATTAAGATTCAGACTTTAAAAACAAATGCACTTAATGTCTGAAATCTGAATAATTAAGATTCAGACCTCCATTAAGTGCAAACAAATGAGACCTTAAGGCATCTCTCCGCGCAGAAGGCCTTTATGCTGATAAAATTGGTTAAAATAGAACGGCATAACCAGTTTTTGCACCGATCAGTAAAAAATAGCCAACATTTACCAAGTCAATGAAAAATAGCCATTATTTTGCTGCAACAAAGATCGGTCCAGTATAATACACAGAAGTTTGGTGTATAATATGCTGGAATTCGTACACAAACATACCAAACTTCCGTATATTATATGAGACCGGTCTTTATTGCAGCAAAATAATGGTTATTTTTCATTGACTTGGTAAATGCTGGCTATTTTTGATTGACCAGTACAAAAACTGGCTATATTGTGCTATTTTAACCAATTTTATCAGCATAAAGGCCTTCTGCGCGGAGAGAGGCTGTGTAGAAAGAAGTCTATGTTCCTCCTTCAAATCAAGAGCAAAAGAGAGTTGCCAAACAATAGATAGAGTTAGTTTTGGATAGAAAATTGCTACACTCAAGTCGTTTCAGTGCATTGGCCTGGCTGGTATAGATAAGGGTCCAGTGAATTCCTTGGTAATCTTTTCTCCTCTTGCTTGTCCTGCTCGAGCAGCGCTGCCTCTGTTAAGCTTCTCTTTCTTCTTTGCAATCTGTCTCTCATGGAAGTTTTGACATTCACACGGAGAGCGAGGCCTCAGAATGTCGACATTCTTGCTGCAGCTGAAGGTGATGATGACCAATATTTCCACCATTCATTTCTCAAATACTCAGTTTTCATAGGTATTGAACTGGGTCGGCCTTTTCATTTCTCAAATACTCAGTTTTCATGGCATCCTCTACAATTATAGACCATCTCAACGACATAAATGAGCAATCTTCAGTATGAGATTTATGGGACCAAAAAGCAAGAAATTATTATGTGATTTAGCACAAGAAATAATATATTCTGTTTATATCTAGGAACACAACTTTTCTTCTTCCTTTCTTATTTGATAATCAAGCAATCTACTGCTTCCAGCTTCGGAATACGGTGTACAATGCTCCCTCTCTACCTATTTCTTTTAAATACATATAGTGTATGGGTTCACAGGAACCCACTAACTTTTGCATAGACCCTATATTTTTATTAAACTAGTTTCTATTTATGTGCGTTGCACGTTAATAATAATACGTGATGAAAAAAGATATTATAGTGAAAATCTACTCGAATGACACAAGATTGATAAGTCCTTAATCCTTTTCTTTTTTGATTTTTTTATGAATTATTGAATGAGTATACATCTTGAATTTTTCAGTAAATTTCAAAGTCTCAAAGGCTCAAATTGTTCAACTCTTTGATCCTTATATACAATCCTAAATGAAAACAATGTTCAATACAAAAAAGAAAAATTTAATAGAGAACTAATAATAATTTTGGAGAAGTTTGCCGACTTATGTTACTTTTTTCTATAACATCACAATTTAAAACTAATACTCCTTCAAATTTTTATGATGAAGAATGTGGAATAGTGTCTTCCTCTCCTCCATTTTTTAAATAGATTCGTGCAATACATTTATATGCATTGAATCGTAAATATAGTTCTAATAGAAAAATAAAAGGAGATCAAGTTATCCATGTAACTGGAAACATAAGTTCTTTTTTTTCTTTTTTAAACATAAGTTCAATTAGGAAAAGAAAAGGAGATTTAGTGGAACGAGGGAATGTATTAGAATTCATATGATGGAAGGACATATTTTATCTGATTACGATTGAGTTTGGCTTATTTTTAATCTAATAAAAATAAAACTCAAAAATAACCTAATAAACCTAGTGGTCCCTGTATTAACATAAAAAAGAAATCCTGCCTAATATATAGTTTCAAGCTATATGCCAACCTTGAAATTTTTATTTTTAGAGAAGTTTGCTAGATTTTATTATTTTAATCAATTAGCCACACTTTAAATATTAATAAGACATAATCCAGGATCATACTTAGGTAAAATACGTATTCATAACCTCATCCAGCCTAATAGCTTGTTTGGTCAATTCTCAAAAGTGCTGGTGAGAAACAGTATGCGTTTGACCAATTAAGTTTAAAAATATTTCTGAGCTGTAATTAGTATTTGCTTAAGCTTTTAAAAACTATTTTTCTGTGTATTTTTCTCAAAATTACTTTCAAAAAAGTATTTTTGGAGATAAACTACTTTTTTCTATTCCTCCAAAATTACTGTTGTTTTTCTTCAAAAGTATTTTTTGTCCTTTCAAAAGCTTGACTAAACACCTCAATTTTTTTAAAAAATAACACTTTTAACTATAAATAAATAAATAAAAAAAAACTTTTGCCCCCCCCCCCTCCCCAAAAAAAAGGCTTGGCCAAATAGGCTAAGTCTTATTAATTGTATGTATCTCATCTAGTAAAAAATATATCTCGTTGGCGGTTGCACTTCTTCTAAATGAATTAAAAATCCGTGATATGGTGTGGTGGTTTAAGTATTACTATAATTATAAACATTAACCTTTATTAATGAATATTTTGACGCCCGGCCTTTTAAGCCATACAATTTTATCCTCTGATGCAAATTCACAAAATTAATGACATAACAACATGAGGGAATAAGTTAGTGCTTACTCACACAAAATATTTGTGGACACTCATCATAGTTATTAACCACAGAAAGACAAACTTCATGTTTTGGCTATATAATCTCCGGCACACACCTTCACCATCATATATAAATATATGTCATGCATATTGAATTTTTCGGATGAAATCTATTCACAGAAATTATTAGTGATCTTCTCCAAATTCATTAGCTCAATGATCATGCTCCAAAGAACTAAGCTTGCAAACGAAGTTAAAGTATCCAAAACTATAACCTCCGGTCCAAAATAAGTAATTACAAAAATTCACTTATTTTGGACCGGAGAGAGTACTAATTACTAAAGAATAATATTAATAATTCCTGAAATAATTCATTCCTACAAAAAGAATACATTAAAAGAAGTGGAATGCAAGAAAGAAAACTCTTGTCTACAGTTGATGGTAAGGCTTTTCATCATCTTGTGAGTGTGCTAGACAAGAGGGGTTGCTCTGATGGTAAGCAACCCCCACTTCCGATCGAGAGGTTGTGAGTTCGAGTCTCCCCAAGAACAAGGTGGGTAGTTCTTGGAGGGAAGGATGCCGGGGGTCTATTTGGAAACAGCCTCTCTACCTTAGAGTAGGGGTAAGGTCTGCGTACACACTACCCTCCCCAGACCCCACTAAGTGGGATTATACTGGGTTGTTGTTGTTGTTGTTGTTGTTGTGAGTGTGCTAAACTTCGTCCACTCTTCTCATAATTAAGCTTCCTTTATGACACGGTTGCAAACATCTTCCAACCCTTTAGAGTCTTCCTAGCCAACATTCAACTGGTTATTATCAAATCATATTCAAACATGTGAGGAAAAGTTTCAATCCCGCTATAATTGTTTGAAGTAGTTGGGAAACACCTATAGTTAAATTTTAATTGGAAACGTTAAAATCGTTCTTAGATTATAGGTAAAACCAATTTTATCCTTAACATTGAATTGTTTTTTAAAAATAAATTAGTTTTCTAAGGGCATAAAGGTCAGTTAAGATTCTAAGGATATTTTTGTCATTCAATATTTAGTGTTTCAATATTCATGCTTTTATAATAATATAGATAGATATGTACAAATATTTGACGGTGAACCTAGTTATTAGGATATATTAATTTAAGATTGTGATACAAACCCATAAGCTTTAAATTCAGAATTCGCATCTGCAAACTAGTGACATAGGCCTACTGAAGGATTATTATATGCGGCGGAAGCAATTCCAGTATCAAAATTAATTTAGACAACTAGTATAAACTGGATTTCACGGATTGCCTCTTGAAGTGTGAACACAGCTCTTTAGTCACGTGAGTCTTCAATTTCACGTCGTCTTGTTGAACTCTTCACCGACCCCACGATCATAATATCCGAACGTTTCACGATCTTTTAATATGTTACCCGAATAATATTCGAAAATAGTAATTTCATGTGGACGAAATTTCTAGGAAAACTTGGTTGAAAATTTCGGCCACCATCTTTTTCTTCTAGGTGGAAAACCTTGTCTATTTATAGCACAAGTTTCAAAGGTTAAAATTCTTTTCCAAAACATGTTGAGTTTTCTTTTGCATCAGAAAAAAATCTTATATTTTATTTCAGCACAACAGGGACCACATAATTTAATTAACAAAGCTTCCAATATGGAATTAATTTTTAATTTTTGCAATTAATATCCACCATAATTAACTACGAATTATTCTACTAAAATTTGTAATTTCACTCCTTTATTCAATTTTAAAATTCATCCATTAAATCTTATTTAACTCCTTATGTTAAGATTCAGATACTAATCAATTAAATTAAATTATTGACGATTTAATTTATTGATTATTTTCTTTAGACTTTTTTATTGACTTATTTCATGTGTCAGATACAAAATTCATAGGCCAGGTTTACACGGAAAAACTTATAAGCTTTCATAAAGGTGTATCATCAATCTCTAAACCGAGACATGGATTCCATCAACTAACTATTACTTTGTCAATGTACATTATTATTATTATTATTATTATTATTATTATTATTATTATTATTATTATTATTATTATTATTATTATTATTATTATTATTATTGTTGTTGTTGTTGTTGTTGTTGTTGTTGTTGTTGTTGTTGTTGTTGTTGTTGTTGTTATTATTATCAGTTATATTGACCCACGAAAGAATCTCTCCTTTTAATAAATTAAAATAATAATAAAGTACACAACTAATAATAATTATATCAAGATTAAGAGTATAAGTACATTTAATGGCTAGAGAGTTTATTTCATTAAGTCAGTATAAAATACTTATCTCTACTTGGCCCGTTTAATACATATAAAATGTACTAACACAAGAAGTTGGAATTAACTCATTCCCATAATCAAGATAAATTATATTTAATCTTGTGCTACAATCATCCATGATGGTTTGTCCAATTCCATCATTAGATTGTGAACTCAAACTTTATACTTATAAGAACCGATGATCTAATCTTCCGTTTATAAGTAAAACACTATACACAAAATCATCTACTATATAAGGAAAAAGGACACCGACTAATATATGATCCATTTAAAACTTTATTAAAATTGAATAAATAGTTATTCCATAATAAATACTATATCTAAACCAAACTCATGGTTAATAGTATATATCCCTTCAATCTCCCACTGTCACGACCCAAACCCCGGTCGTGATGGCGCCCAACATATTGCTAGGCAAGCCCGACCATTACCCGATAACCAATCCAATTATTATTTCGAAATATTCTAATTTAGGTAAAATATCATGTTTTCATAATAATGATAAGAGTGTGGAAATCAAAACAACTGAAATAACAGCCCAACAGATTCGGTGTCACAAGTCTGAGCCTCTAAAGAACTGAATAAATCCTATACAACCAAGTCTAGAGCAGAAATATAAGAGATAACGGAAAGGAGAGATCGGGTCCTGCGGATGCCGGCAGCTACCACGATACTCCGCAATCAACTAAAATAGCAGCAATGAATCAACTGCCCTCCTGGATCCCTATATCTGTACACAAGGTGCAGGGAGTAGAGTGAGTACTTCCAACTCAGCAAGTAGTAGCACTGTAAACCATCAATCGGGATGGACTAAGTCCGAATCCCTAGTCATAATATCATCACGCTCATCACATGATGCGTGTTTCATCTCAACATACCACTGTATAGTGTAAATACGGGGTTTCAAACCATTAGTATATCATTCATGACTACTACTCACCTCGAACCTGCCAAAATTCTAGCTCGCATTGTGCTTCCCTCGCAAATCGACCCCCTCGAGTACCAAATCTGATCAAAACCAATAAGAATACATCAAAATAGGCTAATGGAACATAACCCAATCGAAATGACTCGAAAAACACCCAAAAACACGAAGTTGCCAAAACTTGAGCCCGGGCCCGCTTCTCGAAAAATTACGAAATTTACATTTTCGGAATCCTCGTCTCTCCACGAGTCCGCACATATAAAATTTATCAAAATCGGAGTCCAATAGCCCCTTCAAATTCCAAATTTTTAAAACCCAAAACCAAACCCTAACTTCTCCAATTTACACCCCAATTTCAGTGATTTAGATGAAGATTCTAGGATAAAATCACGTAATTAGTCCATAAAACTTACCTCCAATCGAAAACTAGGTGGAAATCTCTTATTCCCTTGTCCAATAGCTTCAAACCTTGCCCAACAATGGAGAAAATAGGTTTTGCTCGCATCTGAAATGATACTTAACTGTTTTGCCCGTCATATTAATTCTTTCATCGTGTTCGCGACATAGCCCACGCGAACGCGATGGGAAAACTTTTAAAATTCAAAATTCCTTCTATGCGAACACGTTCTCCATCCCTCGATCGCGATGCACAAGAACCTGTACTCACACGAACGCGACACATCCTTCGCGATTGCGTATAAGAAAATTCACTGGCCTCCCAAACCTTCTTCGCGAACGCGTGATCACCCTCACGAACGCGTGCCTCTGCTTCCTTCCTCTACGCATTCGCATCACACCCTTCACGAACGCGTAGGACAAATCCTCAGACCCTCATTTTCCTTCTACGCATTTGCGTTCATCACCCACGCGAACGCGATGGATTAATTCTCTGCAATTCCATGACAGCAAAAACTGATCCTATTCTTCACCAAAAATAGTCCGTTTGACCCCCGGAATCACCCCCGAGGCCTCCGGGACCTCAACCAAAACCACCAACCTACTCCAAAACATGATACAAACTTGTTCCAATCATAAAAATACATCATTAAACACAAAAATCATCAAATAAATGCGGATTCTAGCCTAAGTTTCAACTAAAACTTCCGAAACCTATATTCCATCAAAAACTCGATCAAACGATTTCCGAATGACCTGAAAATTTGCAGACATATCCAAAATCACCTAACGAAGCTACTGCAACTATCAGAATTCCATTCTGACTCCCGGATCAAAATCTCACCTATCGACCAGAATTCACCAAAATTCCAACTTCGCCAATTCAAGCCTATTTCTACACCGGACCTCCAAATTCAATTCTGATCGCTCTCCTAAATCAAAAATCATCCCCCGAAGCTAAGAGAACCTTCAGAATTAGATTCTGAGCCCTCTAACTCACAAGTCAACATCCGGTTAATTTTTCCAAACTATTCCTTCATTAAAGAGACTAGTTATCCCATTTCCTACCAAACTCGATCCGAATTGCCTCAAATTCACCAAATACATATATAGAAACATGAACAAGCATATAACGGGGGAAACGGGGCAATAACTCACGTGACGAACGACCAGGTCATTACATTCTCCCAACTAAAACAAACGCTCATCCTCGAGTGGGTCAAGAGACATACATGGAGCCTCAAATAGGTGGGGATATCTACTCTACTTCTCCTGCTTGGTCTCCCAAGTAGCCTCCTCCGCGGGCTGACCTCTCCACTGAACCTTTATTGAAGTAATATCCTTGGACCTCAACTTCCGAACATGTCGACCTAGAATAGCCACTAGCTCCACATCATATGATAGATCATCATCCAGCTAAATCGTACTGAAGTTCCAACACATGAGATGGATCCCCGACATACTTCCGGAGCATAGACACATGGAATACCGGATGTACGCTGGACAAGCTGGGTGGCAAAGCTAGCTCATATGCCACATTTCCAATCCTCCTAAATATCTCAAAAGGGCCAGTGAACCTGGGACTCAGCTTCCCTTTCTTCCCGAATCGCATAACACCCTTCATGGGTTAAACCTTCAACAAGACCTTCTCGCCAACCATACAACATCTCATATGGGGCCATCTGAATACCCGACTGATAATTGTTGTTGTAGGAAAACTCTACAAGCGGCAAGAACTCATCCTATAAACCTCCAAAATCAATCACACAGGCATGCAACATATCCTCGAAGATCTGAATAGTGCGCTCAGACTGTCTGTCTGTTTGAGGATGAAATGTTGTGCTCAACTCTACCTGCTTACCCAGCTCCCGTTGAAATTCCCTCCAGAACTAAGACATGAACTGAGTAACTTTATCAAAGATAATAGACACTGGAACCCCATGTAATCTGAAAATCTCCCGAATAAAGATCCTTGCCAACCGCTCCGATGAATAAGTAGTACAAACTAGAATGAAGTGTGTGGACTTGGTTAGCCGATCAACAATCACCCAGACTGAATCAAACTTCCTTAAAGTCCGAGGGAGACCACTCACGAAATCCATAGTAATCCGCTCCTATTTCCACTCAGGAATAACCATACACTGAAGAACATCGCCCGGTCTCTAATGCTCATACTTGACCTGCTGGCAGTTGAGACACCTGGCTACATGACTCACAATATCCATCTTCATCTTCCTCCACCAGTAATGTTGTTTCAAGTCCTGATACATCTTCGCGGCACCCGGATGAATGAAGGACCACGAGCTGTGAGCCTCCTCT
>JASVEL010003991.1:0-82917 GCA_032618575.1 Nicotiana noctiflora
CGAGACACGTACTCTCATGTGAGTGCGGGGTCGATTGTGATTGGGGACTATGGCTTAGTCCGACTTGCTGATACCGTGTTATGATATTAGGCTATTCATGAGCCGTCGAACCTCCTTCTCGGATGGTTGCATATTATACTGTGATATTGGCTACTCTTGAGCCGTTGAACCCCCTTCTTGGGTGGTTGAGTATACTTGTGGGCCGTGAGCCAGTTATTGGATCCCGCGAGGATCGTTATCATTGTCTTATCATATTGACATGTTAGTTACTACCAGTCCGTAGCTATTTCTGTTATCATGCTATTTCCAATCTCTGGAATATTGATATTACTGTTTTTCCAACTGAATAATGATAAAAGATGTTTTCAACTAGTTTTGGGCCTGCGAGGCTGTATTTGCATATTAGCTGACTGGTAGTGGATCGGGCTGCGCGCCGCAGCGGTATATATGTTGGATCGGACTGCGCAGTAATATTGTGCTTGGGCTGTAGGAGCCCCTCCGGAGTCTGAACCCCCACAGTGAGCACGGGTACCCAAATTGGATCGGGCTACGCGCCGTAGCGGTCATATAATGCATTGCATTGCATTTAGCTACACCTGCTAGATGTTATACTGTTTTGCTGGTACCTGTTGGTACGTGTACATTTGATATTGATTCTGTGACAAGGTATTTGATTACAGCTTTACATAGTGCTTTATTGATATTTCTTATCTACGCTGTCTTACCCCTGTTTATTACCACTAAGTCTGGCAGTACTCATTTTACTCCCTGCACCTTGTGTGCAGATCCAAGTACCTCTCAGCAGTGATTCGGTAGCTGTTCGAGGCGACATCTATAGGATATTCGAGGTAGCTGCAGAGTCCGCAGGACCCGATATTCCTTCTTACTGTCTTTTGATTCTGTATTTCTATTTCTTTCCGCACTTGGTATCTTCTAAACCATTATTACACTTATGTTCTTTTAGAGGCTCTTGACTCTTGACCCTTCGGTCTATGGGAGTTGATGTATTATGGGACTTGGTTCCCCGTTTTATATATATATATTTCTCTGTTGCTTTATAATTTGATATGCTTAAATAGGATAAGGCGAGCTCCTAGCTCCGTTATGGTTATTGATTGGTCTGGCTGGCTTAGCAGTGTGCTTGGCGCCATCACGACCGATTTGGGGTCGTGACAAGTTGGTATCAGAGCCTAGGTTTACTAGGCCTCATGAGTCTTGAGCCGGTTAGTAGAGTCTTGTGGATCGGTACGGGGACGCCTGTACTTATCCTCGGGAGTCTGCGAACCTTTAGGAAACACTTCACATTTCTTGGAATTCTTATCGTGCGCACTTGATTCAGCTTGAGATATAATTTTTGAAATTCCTTCCACACGTTCGTGTACGCATCGAGCGCTCAGTAATGTGATTGCCTTATGGCTTGTGATTTCCTCGAACGAGGGGCGAAATATAATCTCGGTGAGTTCATGTTGGGCCAGTCAGGATGACTTGAGGCTGGACCTTGTTTATGACTTGAGCATTGAGGTGCTGATTTTGTGAGTGGTGGCAATAGATAATGTACCGAGGGTTTGAAATCCCGTATTTTTGCACTATACAGTGCTGTGCTGAGATGGAATATGCGTCATGTGACAAACGTGGGGGTATTGTGACTGGGGATTTGGACTTGATCCTTCCCAATTGATAAATTACTGTGTAAAGTGACTGAGACTGGGCTTATATCTATGTACTTGGGCTAGTAGCCATGTTTGGGACCTTGTGCCGATCTGTAGAGTATTAGGGAGGCTTACTAATGGATGAGATGTTAATTGTTCGACTCTTATCTAAACTATTGTGTAGCCCTGAGCTATGGGCGTGGTGAATATTTATCATATCTCGTAATGGGAAGGTAAAATGCCTTATGTGTAGTGGAACAAGTTTAAACTCAGGAAGACTAAAGTGATTTTGCTATGTGTATCCTGGTGGAAGCTATTGTGATGAAATGCTAAATTGAGAAGAAGTAGGAGGGTTGATCCTCATATGTAATTGAAAGGTATTTTATATGTGTTATGATTCGAGCAGGTACAGCGCAAGTTCAAGTATAAATTGTGATAATATGATTCGTATAGTATTGAGATTTAATGTTGTTGAAATACATTGTGATATCTTGTTGAGTTGTGGGTGTATTGTTAGAATGGTTTGGTGATTCTCTGGCAGGTGGATAGGCCAATTTACAAAGGAAACTCTGCCGAAAGTTTTGGAAAATTTGGGACTTAGAAAAGATTTTTGTCACCTAAAGAGTGAGCGTAACCGTTGTGTGTGAATGAATGCAAGAATTGCAAAAGAATTAATATTTCTGATGATTCGAACCTCCGCCGAAGCTTGTAAATGACTTGAGTTTAATCTAACTAGAACTTTGTTGCATCATTTGAGTAAGAAGGCTATGAGTGGCTAAAGGTGCTTTGATGTATGACTCCGAGCTAAGTTGGGGAGGTTGTTATTGATTAATTGATTGCATTGGCGTGTGCTGTGTTGGCTCTGTCTCTAGGTATGTTGGAAAAATTTGATAAAGGTTATGGTGCTTCGTAGATATGAAAAAATACTAGGATATTGTGTAACTTGATATGGGTATAAGGACTCAGTCCTGGCAGCTTAACTTATGCAAGGTAATTGGGAGAAAGAGTTTATGATGTGTTTTACCGTGGTTTGAAAATGAGTGTATTTTTCCTGTTGGTATGCAAGGCTTGGAATGTGTAATGAGTTTTCTCTATATGGGATCATGAAAGCCCTTGACTAGTTGAGTGCGCCGATGTTTGCGGCGTAGGAAAGGAATATGAATTTCCATGTTATATTAGTGTGGTATGGTATATGCGATGTGTTATGGAAAGTTGATAATGGCATATTCAAGATTTGTGATCAGTTCATAATATATGGAGAGTCATTAAAATTATTTAGCAGCGCGGGCAGCTGCGTGTGATTTAAAGAAACGATCTTTCTGGTGATTAAAGAAAATGGTACTGCTATTCTAGTAATTTGGCAGGGTATATGGTCCAAAAGGACAAGGTAATGTAAACTGATAATATCCAGTGGTATGGTGGTATTCTCTTGTTGGATCGACTATAATAATTGAGTCGGTTATGGCATAGTGAAATTTCTGAATGGCTTTCATGGTATGAATGGACGCTTGATGTGCGTTATGTATATGTACAGTGGAGTACGGGATCAGGCATTGTGATTCATGTGTTATATATGTGTTGGAGACTTGAATCTCTTGTTAGTCCGCCTATGCAGTGGTTGTATATCATGTGTATCGACACCGTTTTGTGATTATTAAAAATCGGAAGCCCTAGTGGCTCTCTCTCAACTTGATATGACGAATTTGGATTATGATACTTGATTGCTGACTGGTCATCATTGGGCCAGCTTGTCTAGACTAATGTTATATAGACTATGATGGTATGGCATAAATTGTGTAGCAGAGTGCATCAGAGTATGCTCCAGCGGGGTAGTTGTACCTCAGGACCAACGGACGGCTGGTGAGTATTGCTTTGTTAGTGGGGCCTTCGTGGCGGATATCAGTGCAGAGGTTTCTACCATTGATTTAGTTCTGGTATTGAGGAACTTTGTTGGATGCATTTCTGGTGGCCGAACGTGAGGCTATATATATGTTTACCATAATGAGCAACTTGACTCGACGCGCATTTCTTTGGCGAGGGTTCTATATGGATCGGGTGGTGTGCCGCCACATGTATGGTTATTTGGATCGGGTGGCACGCCGCCACGGGTATGTCATTGGAGCGGGTTGCACGCCGCAACAGTGTAATGTGAAAATAGAGTTAGTTATATACTACCTGGTATCCAATACCTCCTGGCTTCTGAGGAAGAGTCTGTATTGAGTATCGCTTGGCGAATGGCACATCGGTTGTGTTCTTTCATGATTTGATAGCATACGTTAATTGTTTCACCGTGGGTGAGGTTGATTGCTTGGGTTCAGACCTAAATATGTGTGTGGTTGATCGTTTTGAGCTAGTAAATTGAGGTGCTTTATGAGTAATAGTGTTTGGATAGAATCATGAATCGTGGCAAGGCCACGTGATGTTATGACCTTTCGAGAAGGAGTCATGTACTCTATTTCTATAATGCGAGACGCGATCTCAGTTCTACGTTATGATGGCACAAATGAATTGAATTACAGCTCTTTTGAAGATAGTTGTCATGATTTGAGTATGTTCGGATGTCTCTATTGGAGCTTGTGTTGTGCTCGTCGTGGCTTAGGCCGGTGTTGAGGTGACATATCACCAGTGCGTGTGTTATATTCGAAATGATCATTTGAGTCATTATGCAGAGCGGGCATATGTGATGTTAGTGGGTTAGAAAGGTAATACCGAGATTTGGGTCCGAAATCTGTTGTGGTATCAGTTAAAAGTGAAATGGATTCATGAATGGTTGACCTGAGAGATGGGTTCGATATATCGCGTGTTCGGTTGCCATGAGCATGATATGAAGGTGTTGGAACAAAAAGACTATCTAATGAAAAAGGTTTTTCAGTTGGTATTTGGTTATCGTGGGAAATTATTATGATTAGAGATTATTGTCTAGAGTGATTGGGTTGTTTGATACATCATATGATCTCACCCGGAGTGGTGAGTATGGCTTATTGCAGTGGATTCTAGTGTATCCCGAGTATAGGCATGGGATTAGCAATTGGTATATGATTTCGGAAACTGCAATGTAGTTTATGGTTCAGATGGTTTATGAAATTTCGGCTATATCGTGATAGCGTATGAGAGATAGGGTGACGTGTGATCGCCCGAATATATGCTTGGTAAAGTCATTCAGCTATTGAGTTGCTTCTAGTACCACTCTGGTACGCTCGAGGACGAGCGTTTGTTTAAGTTGGGGAGAATGTGACGACCCGGCCCGTTGTCATGGGAATTACCACCCCGTTATGTTGTAATTACATGTTTTATGCTTTTATATCAGTGTTAGAGTCTATCGGGTGAGTTAGGAGTTAATTGAATTGAAAATGACGGATATAGCCTTTTTGAAGGGAACTTGAACATAGAAAGTCAACCCGGAGTTGGCTATTTAGTTAGAAGGCACGGAATCGGATTCTGATGATTCGGTTAGTTCCAAGAGGTGATTTGTGACTTAGGAGAGCAATCGGAATTAAATTTGGAGGTCCGGTGTAGAAATAGGCTTGAATTGGCTAAGGTTGAATTTTGGCGAAATCCGAACGGTAGGTCAGATTTTGATCTGGGGGTCGGAATGGAATTCCGATAATTCCTGTAGCTTCGTTATGTGATTTTGGATATGTCCGCAAAATTTCAGGTCATTCGGGCATCGTTTAGTCGGGTTTTTGATTGATTGTGTAATTCGGAATGTTTTAAGGAATTTAGGCTTGAATTCGATGTGAATTATGGGTTTTGATGTTGTTAGACGTGTTTTGAGGATTGGAGCAAGTTCGAATAAAGTATTAGGATGTGTTTAGATGAGGTCCCGGGGGCCTCGGGGTGTTTTCGGATGGCTAAACGGGAGAAAATGTGGAAAATTGCAGGTTTGGGATTCTGGTTCTATTGTTTTCGCTCCTGCGGAAATGGGGGCGCAGGAGCGAGTCCGCAGAAGCGGATACAGGAGCGCAGAAGCGCCGTTGATCGCGGAAGCGGAGTTTCATCCGCAGGAGCGGCACCGCTGGTGCGGAAAGTGAGCCGCAGAAGCGGAATTGGCCGGCTAGGCCTGGAAACGCAGAAGCGACCCTCCGGTCGCGGATACGGGCTCGCAGGAGCGGACTCCTATACGCAGAAGCGGGAAGGACCGCAGAGGCGGAGGGTATTCCGCAGAAGCGGTTTCGCAGGGGCGGAAAATGGTCCGCAGAAGCGAAAATCGCAGTGAGTTAAGTGTATCAGAAGTTAGAAAATTTCAGAAACATTTCACACATTTGGGTCTCGGCTTAAGGAGGCGATTTGGGCAATTTTGAAGAGAAACTCAAGGGAAATCATCAGGTAATCAACTATGGACTTAAACTATGATTAGTATTGATAATATTACGCAATTATATCATGAAAATGGAGGAATTTGGGGTGATTCATGGAAGATTTAACCCTAGGCTTGAACTTTAGAAAATCAAGGTTTTGAATGGGCAAATGGAGTCCGAATTTGGTAAAATTGATATGCTTAGACTCATATTGAGATGAGGATTCCGAATATGTGACTCTTGTAATATTTCGACAAGCGTACCGAAAGTCGGGTTTTGACAACTTTGAGAATTTTGATGTAAATTGAGTTTTATTGATTGGGTGTCGTTCCATTGGCCTAATTTGTTGTGTTTCTACTGTATTTGATCAGATTCTACACGTGCGGAGCTTGATTCTAGTGGCAAGGGCAATGCGGAGTAGTCGTTGCACCGTATTGAGGTGAGTAATAGATGTGGGTGATGACCAGCGGGTTCGAAACCTCGGTATACCACTTTGTGACGTTGTATAGCAACGAGACACGTACTCTCATGTGAGTGCGGGGTCGATTGGGATTGGGGACTATGGCTTAGTCCGACTTGCTGATTCTGTGTTATGATATTAGGCTATTCATGAGCCGTCGAACCTCCTTCTCGGATGGTTGCATATTATACCGTGATATTGGCTACTCTTGAGCCGTTGAACCCCCTTCTTGGGTGGTTGAGTATACTTGTGGGCCGTGAGCCAGTTATTGGATCCCGCGAGGATCGTTATCATTGTCTTATCATATTGACATGTTAGTTACTACCAATCCGTAGCTATTTCTGTTATCATGCTATTTCCAATCTCTGGAACATTGATATTACTGTTTTTCCAACTGAATAATGATAAAAGATATTTTCAACTAGTTTTGGGCCTGCGAGGCTGTATTTTCATATTAGCTGACTGGTAGTGGATCGGGCTGTGCGCCGCAGCGGTATATATGTTGGATCGGACTGCACGCCGCAGTAATATTGTGCTTGGTCTGTAGGAGCCCCTCCGGTGTCTGAACCCCCACAGTGAGCACGGGTACCCAAATTAGATCGGGCTACGCGCCGTAGCGGTCATATAATGCATTGCATTGCATTTAGCTACACCTGCTAGATGTTATACTGTTTTGCAGGTACCTGTTGGTACGTGTACAATTGATATTGATTCTGTGACAAGGTATTTGATTACAGCTTTACATAGTGCTTTATTGCGGATTTCTTATCTACGCTGTCTTACCCCTGTTTATTACCACTGAGTCTGGCAGTACTCATTTTACTCCTTGCACCTTGTGTGCAGATCCAGGTACCTCTCAGCAGTGATTCGGTAGCTGTTCGATGCGACATCTATAGGATATTCGAGGTAGCTGCAGAGTCCGCAGTACCCGATATTCCTTATTACTGTCTTTTGATTCTATATTTCTATTTCTTTCCGCACTTGGTATCTTCTAAACCATTATTACACTTATGTTCTTTTAGAGGCTCTTGACTCTTGACCCTTCGGTCTATGGGAGTTGACGTATTATGGGACTTGGTTCCCCGTTTTCGTTATATGTATTGTTGTTGCTTCGTGAATTAATATGCTTAAATGGGCTAAAGAGAGCTTCTAGCTCCGTTGTTGATATTGATTGGTCAGGCTGGCTTAGTAATGTGCTGGGCGCCATCACGACCAGATTTGGGGTCGTGACATAACTAAACTCCATTGCTGCATAACCTGAAGAAGAAGAAGAAGAAAAGAGGCCAGATGAGGAAGAAGAGAAGAGAACGAGGAAAGAGAAAAGAGGAGAGAATCGAAGAAAGAGAAGGAATATTACTTCTGATAAATGATACCCTTAAGCTAGCCTTCAGTTAGTTATAACAACCTATATCGACTTGGCACAATCTGGACCCTTACACTTCATTAACCCATAATCTAATCTCGCCCGTCCATTCAAATTTCAGTTACTCTCTTCCTAATTTCCGTAAGAGCTTATGCCAAACCTTTCAACTTCGAACCCAGCTGCCAACCCCATTCTTACGGAATTTGTATGGATCATCACACACCCTTTTGCTTCAAATAATCCTTGTCCACAAGGATTGGAGTAAAAATCTAGGAACTTGTTCTGGATGAATTGGTAATCCTCCCATGCAGCATCTTCAGGTGGTAAATTCGACCATTGTATTAGCACTCGAACCACAGCAACATTGTTTCTCTTGATTAGTTGCCTTTGTAAGATAGCCACTAGTCTGACTAAAAATTGGTCATCTTCCCCAGTAGTAGGCAGTATGGTCTGGACTACCACCCTATCTCCCACATTTTTCTTCAATAAAGAGACATGGAACACTCGATGGACTTTGGATTCAGAAGGGAGGTCCAATTTGTAGGCCACCATGCCCACTCTAGCCAGAATTTTATAGGGACCATAGTACTTAGAACACAGCTTCAGGTTCTTTCTCAATGCAAGAGATGTTTGTCTATAAGGCTGCAACTTCAAGTAGACCATGTCTCTACTTAAAATTCTCGATCAGTTCTCCTTTTTTCAGCATAATACTTCATCCTTTCCTGTGCCTTGTTGAGGTTGTCCTTCAATAACTGCTGCATTTGTTGCCTTCTTAGATTGTATCCTCAGTAGCTGGTACTACTGTTTCTAGTAAAGGCCCTAGGGACAACTGAGGGGGAGAATATCCATATAGAGCTTTAAAGGGCGTATAATGTAGGCTGGTGTGGAAGTTGGTGTTGTACCACCACTCTACAGCAGCTAACCATTGTTCCCACTGAGTTGGTCTGTTAGATGTCATACATCTAAGGTAATTTTCCAGACATTCATTGACCCTCTCAGCTTGACCATCACTTTGGGGGTGATATGCAGTGCTGTAATGCAATTGAGTTCCCAATAGCTTAAATAATGATTGCCAAAAATTACTCAGAAACACCTTGTCCCTATCAGTGACTATGGACTCAGGGATGCTATGCAAGCAATGTATTTTTTTTTCCAAAACACATCTACTACTGTTGATCCTGTGTAAGGATGAGCTAGTGCTATAAAATGAGCATACTTGGTCATGCGATCAACCACGACAAGGATCACTTCTTTATTGTGAGACTTTGGTAGTCCTTCTATGAAATTCATACTAATGTGGCTCCAAGCTTGATTGGGAATGGGCAGTGGTTGCAGTAGCCCTGGGTTGGGCATGTTTTCATCCTTACTTCTAAGGCAAACATCACAGCTGGCCACATAGTCAATGATCATCTGCTTCATTCTAGGCTAGTAGAACACCCGAGATAACCTTTTCAGAGTTCCCAATTGTCCTGAATGTCCACAAATTGGGGAGTCATGGAAGGTGGAGATCAACTGAGTTCTGAGGGTACCAGTCGCTCTAATGTAGATCTTTCCCTTCCTTCTGAGTATGCTTGAAGTATAGTGCCAAATGTTGGGTCCTTGTAGTGTCACTGCTGCTTAACTAATCACCTCTGAAACTGACGGGTCCCCTTCAAAACTGTGAGTGATCTCCTACATCCAAGATGGAATGGAGACATTGATTGCTTGTAATGTTCCTTGAGTGGGGACTTCTAAATACTCATGTTGTCGGGATAGGGCATCAGCTACCCTATTTTTTGTCCTTCTTTTGTATTGCACTTCATGTGACGACCCAAAGGGTCATCACTTATTTTCTCAGTCATTTCGAGCTTTCGAGGCCTTGAAAATCTCACTTATTGTGATGACCCAGCCCGTCATCATGTGAGTTATCACCTCATTTTCTCCGTTATATGCTCGTTCATGTTTCAATATGTATGTTTGGTGAGTTTGAGTCAATTTGGATTGATTTTGGCTGGAAATGAGACGAATAGTCTCTTAGAAGAAGGAATAGTTGGAAAAGTCAACTGGATGTTGACTTGTGAGTTAGACAGCTCATAATTGAATTCTGATGATTCGGTCAGCTCCGGGAGGTCATTTGTGGCTTCGCAGAACGATCGAAATTGAATTTGGAGGTCTGGTGTAGTATTAGGCTTGAATTGGCTAAGGTTGAATTTTGGCGAAATCTGAATGGTAGGTGAGATTTTGATCCTATAACGACCCGGCCCATCGTTACGGGAATTACAACCCCGTTACCTTGCATTTACATATCTTATGCTTTTAAATCAGTATTAGAATATATATGGTGAGTTACGAGTGATTCGGGTTGAAAATGAAGCAAATAGCATGTTTGAAGGAAGCATGAATATGGGAAGTCAACCAAGAGTTGACTATTGAGTTAGAATGCTCGGAACCGGATTTCGATGATTCGGCTAGTTTCGGGGGATCATTTATGACTTAGGATAGCAATCGGAATTGAATTCGGAGGTCCGGTGTAGTTTTAGGCTTGAATTGGCGAAGGTTGAATTTTGGCGAAAACCGGATGGTAGGTGATATTTTGATCCGGGGGTCGGAATGGAATTCCGACAATTTTTGTAGTTTTGTTATGTAATTTTGGATAGGTCTGCAAATTTTTAGGTCATTCGGACATCGTTTGATCGGGTTTTGGATTGAATGTTAGTTTTGAAAGTTTTGAAGAAACGTAGGCTTGAATTCGTGAGTAAATGGTGATTTTGATGTTTAGTATGGTGTTTTTATGATTGGAACAAGTCCGTATCATGTTTTGGAGTACGTTGGTGGTTTTCGTTGGGGTCCCGGGGCATCGGGATGATTTCGGACCATCAACCGGGCATTTGGACTTGGCAAAAATCTGCAGAAAAACTGCAGGTTCTGTCCAGGCATTTAAGCCTTCGCCTTCGCGTGGCATGGGCCGCGTTCGCAAAGGTCAGGCGAATCGCGTTCGCGGTCGGGATGTCGCGTTCGCGTAGGCCAGGGGTGTTGAGCATCGCGATCGCGTTCCTGGGGTTGCGTTCGCGTAGGGTCGTGGGAGTGTGCTTCGCGTTCGCGGGAGGTGTATCGCGAACGCGTAGAAGGAATTTGGGCGGCAGGGAGTTTGAGCATCGCGACCGCGTGGTGGGCATCGCGTTCGCGAAGGGTAGCTGGAAGTTGAGAATAGCGAACGCGTGGGAGCTCACGCGAACGCGTAGAACAAAATGTTCTGGCAATGAATTTATATCACAGAACAGAGGGGTTACGGGTTTACACCCCCAAAACATAATTTTGAGCCCTAGAGAGAAGAAAACTCGAGGAAATCACTGAGAAATCATCGGGTATTCGTCGGAGGTAAGATTCTTGACTCAAAAACATCATTTTATGGTAGAATTAACATCAATCTTCATGAAATTGGGTTGAAATCTTGAAGAAATGTGGCCTAGATAGTGAAAACGGGATTTTGCGTTTTGGGAGGACATTTGAACTCCGATTTTGATAAATTTTATATGCACGGACTCGTGGCGAGATGAGGTTCGCGTTGGTACTATTTTTGGATTTTTCCGAGCAGTGGGCCCGGGGTCGGGTTTTACCAACTTAGTGTATTTATGCGAATTTCATGTAAATTGAAATGGGTTATGATTCTTTGACCCGTATTTGATATAATTATTGTGGTTTGAATAGATTCTACGCACGAGGGAGCTAAATTCAAAGGAAAAGGCATCGCGGACGAGTCTACGACCGGCCAGAGGTGAGTAGTTTGTGTATATGGTAGCCTGAGGGTTCGAAACCCCGGCTTAGCACATTGTGACGCTAGTAGGGCGTGGCTCGCACACCGTGGCAGACGCGGGATTGATTGTGACTGGGGATTGAGACTTGGTCCATCCCGGAAGTGAATAATATGTTGTTAGTGTTGGAAATACACTGTATTTGATATATTTGTGGGCTGTAAGCCTTGTTTGGGGTCTTGTGCCGACCTGTAGTGTCCTTAGAGGACAATATTTATGTGATAGATATATTTGCTTAAATCACTTATCTCAGTCCTAGAAATTGAAATCACATTATTGAAATGCTAAGTCACCGGCTTTTGCAAATTTAATAAATTAAAGTATTTTTCATAAATTATGAATTGAAAACTGGAATTAAGAAAAATGAACTGTTTTGTGACTTATTTGCTTATTGTGGACTGAGCATGGATCGGGCTGCATACCGCAGTGGTTGATATGATATGAGGATCGGGCTGCACGCCGCGACGGTATTGCGTTTGGGCCGTAGGAGCCCCTCCGGAGTCTGTACACACCCCCAGTGAGCGTCGTCGACGTTAAATGGATTGGGCTACACGCTGTAGCGGTTATGTGCATTGCATTGCATCTTTATTTGTTAAATTACTCTGTGGTAGCTGAATTGTACTGTTGATGCTAGTTCGTAGGAGATTCAGACTGTAGTGTAGCTTCATATTGTGGTATTCTGTGGATTTCTTATTTTCAACTACTTGTATATATTTATTACTCACCGAGTACTTAGTACTCACCCCTACTCCCTGCACCTTTTGTATGCAGACTCAGGTACTCAAGAGCAGTAGACAGGCAATTCCAGTGTTCGTAGTGTTATATCGAGTTGCTGAGGTAGCTGCCTACGTTCGCAGAACCTAGCTTCTCCTCTCCTTTCCAGTTGCTATTTGTATTTTGTATTCAGACTTGAGTATTTCTATACAGTACTCTCTATTCCTGTTGGGTTTTGTTAGAGGCTCTAGACTTGTGACTCCGGATCTTTGGGAGTGTAAGTATTTTGTTCATTATTATTATTATTGGAGTTCTTAAACTCATATATTCTTCTTGGGTTGTCCATTTGGGACCGGTATTAGATGAAATCAGAAATGGTTGGTCTGGCTGGCCTAGCTTAATTGTTAGGCGCCATCACGACCGGATTTGGGTCGTGACAAGTTGGTATCAGAGCCTAGGTTATTAGGACTCGCGAGTCATGAGCCGGTTTAGTAGGCTTTCGCGGATCGGTACGTAGACGTCCGTATCTATCCTCGGAGGGCTACGGAAACTTTAGGAAAAACCTCATTTTCTTGGATTCATATCGTGCGATTTGTGTTATCATGAAATTAAATCTTTCCATATTCTATTCTCTTGCAGATGGCGAGAACACGAGCTAACGGACGTGGCGGACGACCACCATTGGCACCCGGAGGCCGTGGTCGTGGTAGAGGTAGGGCAGCAGTGCCAGTGCCTGCTGACCCACCAGCTGACCAGACTCAAGGTCAGATTCCTACACCAGTGGCCCAAACTCAGGACCAGATTCCAGCGGCAGACGCTCCGACAACTCAGGTTCAGGTACCGGCAGTGCCCATTGTCATACCAGGTCTTCAGGAGACCTTGGCTCAGATCTTATGAGATCAGACCCCTGTGGCTCACACACCCGAGCCAGTTCAGCCAGTTACGCCCGTTGCACCAGCTCCTGCTTATATGGTTCCAGCTATGCCCGACGATGAGCAGCGTCTTTTGGAGAGATTTGAGAGGCTACAGCCTCCGACATTCAGTGGTGCTGAGGGCGAGGACGCATAGGGTTTTCTTGACAAATGTCAGTGCATGCTTCGCACCGCGGGTATTCTAGAGTCCAGCGGTGTTTCATTCACCACTTTTCAGCTCACATGTGCAGTATTTCAGTGGTGGGAGGATTTCGAGAGGCGTAGGCCCGCTGGGGCAGTGCCCCTCACTTGGCAGCAGTTCTCCACGGTATTCTTGGAGAAGTACGTGCCTCATTCTCAGAGAGAGGAGCTGCGACGTCAGTTCGAGTGGTTGAAGCAGGGAGATATGACGGTTAATCAGTATGAGATGAGATTCACACTGTTGGCCCGTCATGCCATGTGGATGGTTCCTACAGACAGGGAGAGGATTCGGAGATTTATCGATGGTCTTATTTATCCCATCCGCATATTGATAACCAGGGAGAGAGTTTTGGCAGTTACCTTTGAGGAGGTGGTTGATGCTGCCCGTCACATTGAGACAGATCGCCGTAGAGAGCGGGAGGAGAGAGAGGCTAAGAGGCCTCGTGGTTCTGGCAGCTTCAGTGGTGCTCCTTCTAGGGGCCAACGCCAGTATAACAGGGGTCGTTCTTTCAGGTCTCATCAGTCTGGACGTGCAGAGTCCAGTGGGGTTTCATCAGATCGTGGTCGTCAGGGCCATCAGGGTTATCAGGGTCAGCAGAGCCGTCAGCAGAGTCAGCCTGCACTGAGTGCTCTTCCAGCTCAGAGCTCTGCTCATGCTTCCTCAGCATAGGGTTCATCTGTAGCGAGGGGTCCTCAGCAGCCCCTTCTTCCATCTTCGAGCCGTTGTTTTGAGTGCGGTGATTTGGGCCATATCAGGAGAGAGTGTCCTCAGTGGCTTCGTAAGCGGTCTCAGCAGAGGGATCAGCCCTCGTCTTCTACTCCTATTCCATCCGCACCAGCACAATCGGCTAGGACTAGAGGCCAGGTATCTAGAGGTCGCCCTAGGGGTGAGGATCGTACTGGTGGAGGCCAGGCTCGTTTCTATGCGCTTCCGGATAGGAAGGATGCTAGTGCTTCAGATGCGGTTATTTCAGGTATTATCTCAGTCCGCCACAGGGATGCTTCTGTCTTATTTGATCCCGGATCCACCTATTCTTATGTCTCTACTTATTTTGCACATCATTTGGGTATGACCCGTGGTATTCTTGCTTTGCCCGTACACGTGTCTACCCCAGTGGGGGATACTGTTGTTGTGGATCAGGTATATCGATCCTGTATTATTACTATTGGGGGTCTGGAGACCCGAGTTGATTTATTACTACTGGGCATGGTAGATTTCGATGTAATTCTAGGCATGGATTGGCTATCTCCTTACCATGCGATTCTGGACTGTCATGCCAAGACAGTCACACAAGCTATTCTAGGTAATCCGAGGATCGAGTGGCGTGGCTTGACTGATTATATGTCCGACAGGGTGATTTCTTATATAAAGGCCCAACGAATGATTGGCAAGGGTTGTTTATTTTATTTGGCCTTCATTAGAAATGTTGAGGCCGAGACACCCAGTCTTGATTCGGTCCCCATTGTGAGGGACTTTCCGGATGTATTTCCAGCAGACCTGTCGGGCATGCCGCCTGACAGAGATATTGACTTTGGTATTGACTTGGTGCCGGGCACTCAGCCCATTTCTATTCCTCCCTATCGCATGGCACCAGCGGAGTTAAAAGAATTGAAAGAACAACTTCAGGAACTCTTAGATAAGGGTTTCATTCGTCCGAGTGTGTCACCTTGGGGTGCACCGGTGTTGTTCGTGAAGAAGAAAGATGGCACAATGAGAATGTGCATTGATTACAGGCAGCTGAACAAGGTAACAGTGAAGAATAAATACCCATTGCCTCGTATTGAGGACCTATTTGATCAGCTCCAGGGAGCTAGTGTATTTTCTAAGATCGATCTTCGATCGGGTTATCATCAGTTGAAGATCAGGGACTCAGATATTATGAAGACAGCGTTCAGGACGCGATATGGACACTACGAGTTCCTGGTGATGTCTTTCGGGTTGACTAATGCCCCAGCAGCATTCATGCACTTGATGAATAGTGTATTTCGGCCGTACCTTGATTCTTTTGTGATTGTGTTTATTGATGATATTCTGGTGTATTCACGCAGTCAGGAGGAGCATGCACATCACTTGAGGGTGGTATTGCAGAGGTTGAGAGAAGAGAAGCTCTATGCGAAGTTCACTAAGTGTGAGTTCTGGCTTGATACTGTGGGTTTTCTAGGACATGTAGTGTCCAGTGATGGTATTCGGGTTGATCCACAGAAGGTCGAGGCAGTGCAGAATTGGCCTAGACCTTCCTCAGCTACAGAGATTCGGATTTTTCTCTGCTTGGCAGGCTATTATCACCGGTTTGTTCATGGTTTCTCATCTATTGCTTCACCGTTGACTAAGCTGACACAGAAGAATGCGCCATTTGTGTGGTCTGATGAATGTGAGGAGAACTTCCAGAAGCTCAAGGAGGTTTTGACCACAGCTCCAGTACTTGTGTTGCCATCAGCCTCAGGGTCATATACGGTGTATTATGATGCTTCTAGAGTTGGGCTCGGTTGTGTGTTGATGCAGGAGGGTAGAGTTATTGCATATGCTTCTCGTCGGCTAAAGCCCCACGAGAAGAACTACCCCGTTCATGATTTGGAGTTAGCAGCTATTGTTCATGCCTTGAAGATTTGGAGGCATTACCTATATGGTGTATCTTGTGATGTATATATAGACCACCGCAGGCTTCAGCATTTGTTTAAGCAAAAAGATCTAAATTTGAGGCAGCGGAGATGTCTTGAATTGCTTAAAGACTATGATATTACTATCTTGTATCATCCCGGGAAATCCAATGTAGTGGCTGATGCATTGAGCCGGAAGGCCATTAGTATGGGCAATGTGGCTGATGCATTGAGCCGGAAGGCCATTAGTATGGGCAGTTTGTCGTATATTCCAGTTGGGGAGAGACCCCTAGCAGTTGATGTTCAGGCGTTAGCTAATCAGATGGTGAGGCTGGATATTTCTGAGCCCAGTCGGGTGATGGCTTGTGTAGTAGCTCGTTCTTCTTTATATGATCGTATTCGAGAGCGCCAGTATGATGATCCACACTTACTTGTCCTTAAGGACAGAGTTCAACATGATGATGCCATAGATGTCACTATTGATAGTGATGGTGTATTGCGGATGCAGGGCCGGATATGCGTGCCCAATGTTGACGGCCTTCGTGAATTGATATTGGAGGAAGCCCACAGCTCGCGGTATTCTATTCATCCAGGAGCCGCGAAGATGTATCAGGATTTGAGGCAGCATTACTGGTGGAGAAAGATGAAGAAAGATATTATGAATCATGTAGCACGGTGCCTAAACTGTCAGCAGGTCAAGTATGAGCATCAGAGGCCTCGTGGTGTGTTCCAGCGAATTGATATTCCCGAGTGGAAGTGGGAGATGATCACTATGGACTTTGTTAGTGGACTCCCTCGGACAGCGAGGAAGTTTGATTCAGTTTGGGTGATTGTGGATAGGCTGACCAAGAAAGCTCACTTCATTCCTGTGTGTACTACATACTCCTCAGAGCGGTTAGCAGAGATATTCATCCGCGAGATTGTGAGATTGCATGGAGTTCCCATTTCTATCATATCAGACAGAGGTACCCAGTTCACTTCTCAGTTCTGGAAGACATTTCAGCGAGAATTGGGTTCACAGGTAGAGCTGAGCACAGCATTTCACCCACACACGGATGGACAGTCCGAGCATACAATTCAGATACTGGATGACATGTTGCGTGCTTGTGTCATTGATTTCGGTGGTTCATGGGCTGATTATTTGCCTTTGGCGGAGTTTGCTTATAATAATAGCTATCAGTCCAGCATTCAGATGGCACCGTATGAAGCTTTATATGGGAGGCGGTGTAGGTCTCCAGTTGGTTGGTTCGAGCCCGGCGAGGCTAGGTTGTTGGGGACAGAGTTAGTCCAAGATGCCTTAGACAAGGCGAAGGTGATTCAGGAGAGACTTCGCACAGCTCAGTCGCGTCAGAAGAGTTATGCGGACCGGAAGGTCCGAGATGTGTCTTATTCAGTAGGTGAGAAGGTGTTGCTGAAGGTTTCGCCTATGAAGGGTGTTATGAGGTTTGGGAAGAAAGGGAAGTTGAGCCCAAGGTTTAATGGACCTTTTGAGGTGCTTAGGAAAGTTGGGGAGGTGGCTTATATGCTTTCTTTGCCACCCAGTTTGTCGGGAGTTCACCCGGTGTTCCATGTATCTATGCTCCGGAAGTATGTCGGAGACCTGTCTCATGTGTTAGACTTCAGCACGATACAGCTAGATGACGAATTGACTTATGATGTGGAACCAGTAGCCATTTTGGGTCGACAGGTTCGTAAGCTGAGATCCAAGGTAATCCGCCTATGTAGTGGTTGTATATCGTGTGTATCAGCACCGTTTAGCTCTTAGCTTGATATGATGAATTTGGGTGGCTTCTAGTATAACTCTGAGTCCGCTCGAGGACGAGCCGTTTGTTTAAGTTGGGGAGAATGTAACGACCCGGCCCGTCGGTACGGGAATTACCACCCGTTACCTTGCATTTACATATCTTATGCTTTTAAATCAGTATTAGAATATATATGGTGAGTTAGGAGTGATTCGGGTTGAAAATGAAGCAAATAGCATGTTTGAAGGATGCATGAATATGGGAAGTCAACCAAGAGCAGACTATTGAGTTAGAGTGCTCGGAACTGGATTCTGATGATTCGACTAGTTCCGGGGGATCATTTATGACTTAGGAGAGCAATCGGAATTGAATTCGGAGGTCCGGTGTAGTTTTAGGCTTGAATTGGCGAAGGTTGAATTTTGGCGAAAACCGGATGGTAGGTGATATTTTGATCCGGGGGTCGGAATGGAATTCCGACAATTTCTATAGCTTCGTTATGTGATTTTGGATATGTCTGCAAATTTTCAGGTCATTCGGACATCGTTTGATCGGGTTTTGGATCGAATGTTAGTTTTGAAAGTTTTGAAGAAACTTAGGCTTGAATTCGTGAGTAAATGGTGATTTTGATGTTTAGTATGGTGTTTTTATGATTGGAACAAGTCCGTATCATGTTTTGGAGTACGTTGGTGGTTTTCGTTGGGGTCCCGGGGGCCTCGGGATGATTTCGGACCATCAACCGGGCATTTGGACTTGGCAAAAATCTGCAGAAAAACTGCAGGTTCTGTCCAGGCATTTAAGCCTTCGCGTTCGCGTGGCATGGGCCGCGTTCGTGAAGGTCAGGCGAATCAATGCATCGCGTTCGCATTCGGGGTGTCGTGTTCGCGTAGTCCAGGGGTGTTGAGCATCGCGATCGCGTTCCTGGGGTCGCATTCGCGTAGGGTCGTGGGAGTGTGCTTCGCGTTCGCGGGAGGTGTATCGCGAACGCGTAGAATGAATTTGGGCGGCTGGGAGTTTGAGCATCGCGAACGCATGGTGGGCGTCGCGTTCGCGAAGGGTAGCTGGAAGTTGAGCATCGCGAACGCGTGGGAGCTCACGCGAACGCGTAGAACAAAATGTTCTGGCAGTGAATTTATATCACAGAACAGAGGGGTTACGGGTTTACACCCCCAAAACATAATTTTGAGCCCTAGAGAGAAGAAAACTCGAGGAGATCACTGATAAATCATCAGGTATTCGTCGGAGGTAAGATTCTTGTCTCAAAGACATCATTTTATAGTAGAATTAACATCAATCTTCATGAAATTGGGTTGAAATCTTGAAGAAATGTGGCCTAAATAGTGAAAACGAGATTTCGAGTTTTGGGAGGCCATTTGAACTCCGATTTTGATAAATTTTATATGCACGGACTCGTGGCGAGATGAGGGTCGCGTTGGTACTAATTTTAGATTTTTCCGAGCAGTGGGCCCGGGGTCGGGTTTTACCAACTTAGTGTATTTATGCGAATTTCATGTAAATTGAAATGGGTTATGATTCTTTGACCCGTATTTGATATAATTGTTGTGGTTTGAATAGATTCTACGCACGAGGGAGCTAAATTCAAAGGAAAAGGCATCGCGGACGAGTCTACGACCGGCTAGAGGTGAGTAGTTTGTGTATATGGTAGCCTGAGGGTTCGAAACCCCGGCTTAGCACATTGTGACGCTAGTAGGGCGTGGCTCGCACACCGTGGCAGGTGCGGGATTGATTGAGACTGGGGATTGAGACTTGGTCCATCCCGGAAATGAATAATATGTTATTAGTGTTGGAAATACACTGTATTTGATATATTTGTGGGCTGTAAGCCTTGTTTGGGGCCTTGTGCTGACCTGTAGTGTCCTTAGAGGACAATATTTATGTGATAGCTATATTTGCTTAAATCACTAATCTCAGTCCTAGAAATTGAAATCACATTATTGAAATGCTAAGACACCGGCTTTTGCAAATTTAATAAAGTTAAAATATTTTTCATAAATTATGAATTGAAAACTGAAATTAAGAAAAATGAACTGTTTTGTGACTTATTTGCTTATTGTGGACTGAGCATGGGATCGGGATGCACGCCACAGTGGTTGATTTGAGGATCGGGCTGCACGCCGCAGCAGTATTACGCTTGGGCTGTAGGAGCCCCTCCGGAGTCTGTACACACCCCTTGTGAGCGCCGTCGACGTTAAATTGGATCGGGCTACACGCCGTAGCGGTTATGTGCATTGCATTGCATCTTTATTTGTTAAATTACTCCGTGGTAGCTGAATTGTACTGTTGATGCTAGTTCGTAGGAGATTCGGACTGAAGTGTAGCTTCATATTGTGGTATTCTGTGGATTTCTTATTTTCAGCTACTTGTATATATTTATTACTCACTGAGTACTTAGTACTCACCCCTACTCCCTGCACCTTTTGTGTGCAGACTCAGGTACTCAGGAGCAGTAGACAGAGCTTTCCAGCTTATTTAGAGTATATTCGAGTTGCTGAGGTAGCTGCTGGCATTCGCAAGACCTAGCTTCTCTCGTTATTTCCAGTTGTTATTTGTATTTTGTATTCAGTTTTGAGTATTTCTATACAGTACTCTCTATTCCTGTTGGGTTTTGCTAGAGGCTCTAGACTTGTGACATCGGATCTTTGGGAGTGTAAGTATTTTGTTCATTATTATTATTATTGGAGTTCTTAAACTCATATATTCTTCTTGGGTTGTCCATTTGGGACCGGTATTAGATGAAATCAGTAATTGTTGGTCTGGCTGGCCTAGCTTGATTGTTGGGCGCCATCACGATCGGATTTGGGTCGTGACACCACCTCGGCCTAACAGTTGCAGTAGATCCGTTAGGTGATTTGGATATGCCTGCAAACTTTTAGGTCAGTTGGACATCGTTTGGTCGGGTTTTTGATCGAATGTTGGTTTCGGAAGTTTAGATGAAACTTAGGCTTGAATTCGCTTGGATTCGATGATTTCCGCATTTCAGGGCGTGTTTTTAGGATTGGAACAAGTTTGTATCGTGTTTTGGAGTAGGTTGGCGGTTTTCGCTGGGGTCCCGGGGGCCTCGAGATGAATACGGGGGTCCAAACGGACCATTTTGTCCCAAAAAGCACAACTGATCTGGTGCACTGAATTGCATGAAAAATTTACACATCACGATCGCGTACCTGGCCATGCGATCGCATAGTGTATCGGAGAGCTGAGGGATTTGTTTTCTTCACGATCGTGATATGAGGGATGCGATCGCGTAAGGTAAAGGCTTTGTTCATTGCGATTGCGTGGCCCTTCATGCGATCGCGTAAGGTAAGGTTCGAAAGTAGTGCGATCGCGGAGAGAATGTCGCGATCGCGTAGAATGGGTAGGCTGATCATTGCGATCGCAGCTGAGTCCACGCGATCGTGTAGAAGGAAATCAGGCCTGCCAAAAATCTGTACATCGCGATCGCGTGCCAAAGGCTGGGATCGCGTAGAGTAACGAGGCCCGGTTAAGTTCAGAACATTTGATCCGCGACCCATTTACACAAAACCTCCATTTTTCAGTCCTTAGAGAGCAAGGTGACGGGAATTGAAGGGGATTTCATCGGGTAAACATTGAAGGTAAGTTTCATGGTCTAAATACATGATTTTATCCTATAATCTTTAATTATTTCACTGTAAATGGGAGGATTAATGGAGGATTTTTGCCCTAAGCCTGGGTTATGGGAAAACGTTGATTTGAATGGGCAAACAGAGTCCGATTTTGATAAACTTTATATGTATGGACTCGTGTTGAGATAAGGATTCCGAAAATGTAACTCTTGTAATTTTTTGAGAAGCGTACCAAAAGTCAGATTTTGACAACTTCATGGGTTTTCATGTAAATCGAGTTATTTCGATTGGGTTATGTCTAATTAGCTTATTTTGATGTATTCTCATTGATTTTGAGCAGATTTAACATTTGAGGATATTGATTTGTGAGGCAAGCACAAAGCGAGCTAGGACTTCTATCGGTTCGAGGTGAGTAGTGGTAATAAATGATGTACTGAGGGTCTGAAACCCCGTACTTGCACTATTCAGTGCTATGCTGAGATGGGACACGCGTCATATGACGAGCGTGGTGGTATTATGATCGGGGATTTGGACTTGGTCCTTCCCGATTGATAGATTACTGTGTATAATGACTGAGACTGGGCTTATACCTGTGTATTTGGTTTAGTAACCATGTTTGGGGCCTTGTGCCGATCTGTAGAGTATTAGGGAAGCCTGTAGAGCTAGGTGACCCTTATATCATGCGGGATACATACATTCAGCCATAATTATAGCTGTAAAACATATCATGAGCCAGTACTAGATGTGTACTTTGAGAGTGACTACCTAGGGTGGGATTCCCCGTTCTAACTAAGTGGGCCTGACAGGCCAAGTCTATAATGATTGAGAAAGGGTCGAGGACCCATTTTGAGATATTATATATATCTATATTGGATCGGTCTGCACGCCGCAGCACTATATATATTGGATCGAACTGCACGCCGCAGTAATATATGTGTGGATCGGACTGCACGCCGCAGTAATATACATGTGGACCCGACTGCACGTTGCAGTATTATTGTGTTTGGGTTGTAGGAGCCCCTTCGGAGTCTGCACACATTCATAGTGAGCGCTGATATGTATTGTTGGATCAGGCTGCACGCCGCAGTAGTATATCTATATATATATATTGGATCGGACCGCACGCCGCAGTAATATATGTGTGGATCGGACTGCACGCCGCAGTATCATAGCGCTTGGGCCGAGGGAGCCCCTCCGAAGTCTGTATACACCCCCAGTGAGTGCCATCGACATTAAATGGAGCGGCCTGCATGCCGCAGCATTATATATATTGGAGCGGGCTGCATGCCGCAGCGTTATATATATTGGAGCGGGCTGCACGCCGTACACTACTGAAAAATTGGCCTACGGTAACGGTTGGAAAACCGTTCCCATAGACTGTTTAACCGTCGCCATATAGATACGGGAATGGTTTATAGACCGTTCCATCAGCTTGCGTGGCAATAGTTCTATGGGAACGGTTCTTGTAACGGTTTGCACTCTTCGTGGTTATAGATGCATCTATCGCAACGGTTTTCCCTTTCTTTGTTGGAACGGTTATATTTTCCAATTGGAACGGTTTAAAACTGTTACTATAGTGTATATAGAACGGTTCTTAACCGTTACCATATTATTTAATGCAACACTTTTGTAAGCTATTGTTTCGATTATTTATGGATATAACAACGGTTCATTTTCCCCTATTGCAACGATTTTACTTTTTTGCGCAAATAATTTATATGTTGTAATGGAACGGCTTGTATAACCTATCGCAACGGTTTGTGTCCTATTGCAACGGTTCTGGTAAGCTATTGCAACAGTTTAATTGAAAAAAATAATATAACCCCTATTATAAATAAATATTTATATATATAAAATAAATTATAATAAAACTAAAATTTAAATAAATCATAAAATGAAACTTTTAATAATATAAATTATCCATCAAGCAAATAGTATCCATAAAACAAATGTTCTACCCTGAATGCACAAGTTTAATACATTTCAAGAGAGTAATTAGTTTTAACAAGGTTTATAACAAAAGATTCCTACAGAACATTCATCTATAGCAATTCAAATTTCATCTCAAGTACGGTCTAGTTCTTCACTTTCATCATTTTCTTAAATTTCTTGATTTACTCCACCTACAAAAGAGGATAAATAAAGTCATTACTCTTCAAGATGATAAACTAAGCCATAGCTTGAAAGAAAAACAATTAAATCACCCCATCATCATTGAAAATATCATTACCAAGAGTTCTATCATGATTTTGTTTTTGGAAATTAACAAGCTGGATTAACAATTGTGCCTCCATATCAAAATTAGGATCATTTAGCAAGTATCATCACACTCAACAGAATAAAACTTCCAAGAACAAAACTCATTATAACCCAAACATTTCAGTTCTTAGAACGTGATGGAAAGAGACTTTGGCTTGGTACTTTTTCTACAGATGTTGAACCTGCTATTGCTTATGATGAGGCTGCTAAGGTTCTATATGGTCATAATGCTATACTTAACTTCCCGATTATTGTGTACAAAATTCCGAATTGGCTAATTACTCGACGAGTGTTTCTATGGCGCAAACTACTTCATTGGGATCGAGTGAATCGTCGGTTGAAGATTCAAGAATTGAACCTGAACATCAGACACACCAGATGATGGATGCAATTACAAATGAAAATCTATTTTGGATGATCCTGAACTCCTAATGTCATTAACAAGATGAGAGACTATATACTCGAGAAACATTTACAAAAACTTAGAAGCCACATTCACCTGATTTTTCACAAACAGAGCACCAACTTTAACGCTATCTTGACTGAAAAATCCAGATATTGCTCCAGTACCATAACGTATCGCAGCAGGCTTCCCTGTATGCAATATTAAACAGGAAAATAGTTTGAATGAACGGGTTCTTATGTCAACAAAAAGTGAACACATTAACCAACTTAGAAAGTAGACGACGACAACAACAACAACAACAACAAAATCTAGTCCCACAAGTGGGGTCTGGGGGTAGATTGTAAGTTATTCTTATAAATAATGTGGCCCAATAAGTTAAGGCCCATAATTAATATTTGATTAATGAATAAATCTCATCCGTCCGATTGGTTACTTGATGGACGTACCAGATTAAATGAAAGTCTCTATAAATTGGTCCTCTCCCCACCCATTAGGGTTACCGCTTTTCCTCTCTTCCATCCCTAAAGACGGCGGTAACGAAAGCTAGGGCAAGGGCGAGAAACCAATTACCGATTAACGCTTCCGCTTAAAGATGATGGCTCACGATTCAGGTATGTTTTCTATGTCGATTATATGTAAGATAATCATGTTCAAGATCCTGGTAGAATTAAAGTTTATGCTTAAATGTGGTATCACGAGCCTGGATTGTTTGGACTGATAATCTTCGATTATAAAGATATTAATTTTTGCCGATTTAGATCAACCCTAATCAAATATGATTGATTGACCAACCAACTAATTGGCCTAACCTAATATATATCGGCCGCATATATTCTTTGCCTTTCCATAGGCGTTTGTGAGAACAATTTGAACGTGCAATATATTCTATATAAAAGACGCAGGATTCTTTTCCCAATAAGTATACAGAGAACGTGGGATACTTGGAATCTTTCCAACATTAGATAATGTCTTATGTTGACATACTTAACAAAAAAAAAAATAGTTCAACTTAAGTTCAACAATATACTGGTTCTGGTCTTACGTATCATTATTGTCTGGTCAAATTAAGTTCAACAATGTGTCTGGTCTTACATAATATTTTAAACCTCAAATTACATCAGCTGATAAGTTCAACAATTTGAAGTTTAAATATTATTTGACTTGCATATAACATTATTGATTGTTGAAGAATGTTAAATTAATGGTTGTAAGTTGTTTTTGAGAAAAGGCGTATTCAGAATTTTAAGTTTATGCCCCTATTTTATAACTGTGGTCATGAAATTATATTTGTTTCTTTGGGCTACTCTATTAAAATTAGGGCCATTGATGATTTATGTATGTGTTTAAAATTATATAGTTTGTTAGTCACCAAAGTGATCAAACTATATTGTTTAAAGTACTCACATGCATAAAATATTATGATCTCTATTTTGTGTGTGCACTTATGTTATATAGTTTGTTAGTCACCAAAGTGGCCAAACTAGTTAGTTTAATGAAAATATGCATACATAAAATTATAGTTTATCCATTAAATTAATGAAATACCTATAATTTAAAATTAGTGGATAAATTACTTTTTACTATTGCTAGAACTTAAGGAATTGCCCAAAGGTGAATCAATTATTCTATGAATAGTGAATATGATGAGGTAAAATTAATATTCTTAGTCAAATATATATTGTTTGTCCAAAGATGGCATATATATTTGGTTAAAAATATTTAAATACCTATTAAAGACTAAGTGGCATTTAAATTATGATAATGTATCGTAGTATTTATCCAAAGGTGAATTGCGATATGCTTTAGTTGTTTTGTTGAATCCATATTGATTTGTGAGCATGTATTATCTATTTTGCAGCTATTCCTTTTCATTCGCTTGCTTCGTCTGTTACTATGTTCAATGGATTGAACTTCTCTGAATGGCGTGAGCAAGTCCAGTTCCACTTAGGTGTGATGGATCTTGACTTGGCTCTGCTGAATGATAAGCCCGCTGCCATTACTGATTCGAGCAGTGTGGATGAGAAGTCTTTCTATAAAGCATGGAAACGCTCTAACATGCTAAGCCTTATGTTTATGTGAATGAATATTGCCAACAACATTAAGAGTACTATTCCACAAACAGAAAGTGCCAGGGAATACCTGACGTTTGTGGAAGAACGTTTTCGTTCTGCAGATAAGTCTCTCGCTGGTACACTAATGGCTGAACTCACGACCATGAAGTTTGATGGGTCGCGTAGTATGAAAAATCATATCATCGAGATGACTAACATTGCAGCAAGACTTCAGACCTTAGGGATGAAAGTGGATGACTCCTTCTTGGTTTAGTTTATTCTGAACTCGTTACCTCCTGAGTATGGACCTTTTCAAATTAACTATAACACTATTAAGGATAAGTGGAATGTTAGTGAATTGTCCAGTATGCTTACTCAGGAGGAGTCACGACTTACGAAACAAGGGAGTCATTCAATTAACCTCATGGGTCAAGGAGCTGGTAAAGGACTTAAAGTGAAGGCCAACAAATTCAAGAAGAAGAAAGCTGTCACGACCCAAATCCGGTCGTGATGTCGCCCAACAATCAAGCTAGGCCAGCCAGACCAACAATTTAATTATCACAAAATACCATTCCCCAAATGGATAACCCAAGAAGCATATATGAGTTTAAGAACTCCAATAATAATAATAATGAACAAAATACTGACACTCCCAAAGATCCGGAGTCACAAGTCTAGAGCCTCTAACAAACCCAACAGGAATAGAGAGTACTGTATAGAAACACTCAAGTCTAAATACAAAATACAGAATAACAACTGGAAAGGAGAGGAGAAGCTAGGTTCTGCGAACGTAGGCAACTACCTCAGCAACTCGATATAACACTGCAACCGCGGGAAATGCCTGTCTACTGCTCCTGAGTACCTGAGTCTGCACACAAAAGGTGCAGGGAGTAGGGGTGAGTACTAAGTACTCAGTCAGTAACAAATATATATAAGTAGCTGACAGTAAGAAATCCACAAAATACCACAATATGAAGCTACACTACAGTCCGAATCTCCTACGAACTAGCAACAACAATACAATATAGCTACCACAGAGTAATTCAACAAATACGGATGCAATGCAATGCACATAACCGCTACGGCGTGTAGCCCCATCCAATTTAACGTCGACGGCGCTCACTGGGGGTGTGTACAGACTCCGGATGGGCTCCTACAGCCCAAGCGCAATATTGCTGCGGCGTGCAGCCCGATCCCATGCTCAGTCCACAATAAGCAATTAAGTCACACAAACAATTCATTTTTCCTTAATTCCAGTTCTCAATTCATAATTTATGAAAAATACTTTAAGTTTATTAAATTTGTAAAAGCCGGTGACTTAGCATTTCAAAAGTGTGATTTCAATTTTCAGGACTGAGATCAGTGATTTAAGCAATTATAGCTATCACATAAATATTGTCCTCTAAGGATGCTACAAATCGGCACAAGGCCCCAAACAAGGCTTACATCCCACAAATATAGCAAATACAGTGTATTTCCAACACTAGTAACATATTATTCATTTCCGGGATGGACCAAGTCTCAATCCCCAGCCACAATCAATCCCGCACCTGCCACGGTGTGCGAGCCACGCCCTACTAGCGTCACAATGTGCTAAGCCGGGGTTTCGAACCCTCAGGCTACCATATACACAAACTGCTCGCCTCTAGCCGGTCGTAGACTCGTCCGCGATGCCTTTTCCTTTGAATTTCGCTGCCTCGTGTGTAGAATCTAGTCAAATAACAATAATTATATCAAATACGGGTCAAAGAATCATAACAAACTTCAATTTACAAAACAATTCGCATAAATACGCCAAATTGGTAAAACCCGACCCCAGGCCCATTGCTCGGAAAATTTCGAAATTAGTACCAACGCGATCCTTATCTCGCCACGAGTCCGTGCATATAAAATTTATCGAAATCGGAGTTCAAATGGCCTTCCAAATCCAAAAATCCCGTTTTCAATATTTAGGCCACATTTCTTCAAGATTTCAACCCAATTTCATGAAGATTGATGTTAATTCTACCATAAAATGATGTTTTTGAGTCAAGAATCTTACCTCCGACGAATACCCGATGACTTCTCAATGATTTCCTCGAGTTTTCTTCTCTCTAGGGCTCAAAATTATGTTTTGGGGGTGTAAACCCGTAAGCCTTCTGTTTCTGGATTTTATTCACTGCCACAGCTTTTTGCTCTTCGCGTTCGCGTGAGCTCCCACGCGTTCGCGATGAACAGCTCCCCTCTTTCTCTAGGCGAACGCGACGACTCCCACGCGTTCGCGATGCCCGACTCCGACTTACCCTACGCGAACGCGAACCACTCCACGCGTTCGCGAAGAAAAATATTCCCAGCCACCTATTTCCCTTCTACGCGTTCGCGATACACCTCCCGCGAACGCGAAGCACACTCCCACGACCCTACGCGAACGCGACCACTGTAACGCGAACGCGATGCACACGATCCCTGGCCTTCGCGAACGCGTCTCCCCTTCCCACGAACGCGATGCACTGATAAGCTTGGCCTTCGCGAACGCGGCCCTTGCCACGCGAACGCGAAGGCTTAAAGGCCCGGGCAGAACCTGCAGTTTTTCTGCAGATTTTTGCCAAGTCCAAATGCCCGGTTGATGGTCCGAAATCATCCCGAGGCCCCCGGACCCCAACGAAAACCACCAACGTACTCCAAAACATGATACGGACTTGTTCCAATCATAAAAACACCATACTAAACATCAAAATTACCATTTACACACGAATTCAAGCCTAAGTTTCTTCAAAACTTTCAAAACTAACATTCAATCCAAAACCCGATCAAACGATGTCCGAATGACCTGAAAATTTGCAGACACATCCAAAATCACATAACGAAGCTACAGAAATTGTCGGAATTCCATTCCGACCCCCGGATCAAAATATCACCTACCATCCGGTTTTCGCCAAAATTCAACCTTCGCCAATTCAAGCCTAAAACTACACCGGACCTCCGAATTCAATTCCGATTGCTCTCCTAAGTCATAAATGATCCCCCGAAACTAGTCAAATCATCAGAATCTGGTTTCGAGCACTCTAACTCAATAGTCAACTCTTGGTTGACTTTCCACATTCAAGCTTCCTTCAAGCATGCTATTTGCTTCATTTTCAATCCAAATCACTCCTAATTCACCCGATATATTCTAATACTGATTTAAAAGCATAATATATGTAAATGCAAGGTAACGGGGTGGTAATTCCCGTAACGACGGGCCGGGTCGTTACAAAAGCACCTGCTAAAGCTCAACAGGATGCTAACAAGGAACGTAAGGCAGATACGTGTCGTTTCTGTCACAAGGAAGGACACTATCAGAAAGATTGCCCGAAACGTAAAGCTTGGTTCGAAAAGAAAGGTACAATTAGTGCTTTTGTATGTTTCGAATCAAATTTAGTAGAAGTTCCTAATAATACTTGGTGGCTTGATTCTGGTGCAACTGCTCATGTATCTACTACGTTGCAGTGATTCCTTACGATCCAAACCACAAATCCAAATAAGGATTTCTTGTTCATGGGAAATCGTATGAAGGCTCCAATTGAAGGCATAGGGACTTATCGTTTGATCATGGAGACTGGACATCACCTTGATCTATTACAGACTCTTTATGTACCTTCAGTTTCTAGGAATTTGATTTCTCTTTCAAGACTTGATGTTTCTGGATTTGATTTTAAGTTTGGAAATGGATGTTTCAATTTATATAAAAATGCTATTTTTTATGGTTCTGGTTTTCTTAGTGATGGTTTATATAAATTGAAACTCGATATTGGTTTTTCTTAATCCCTTCTTAATGTTCAACATAATGTTGGAATTAAACGTAGTTCACTAGATGAAAGTTCTGCTTACTTGTGGCACATACGTTTGGGTCATATATCCAAAGAAAGGTTAGAGAGATTAGTAAAGAATGAGATTCTTCCGAATCTAAATTTTACTGATCTTACTATATGTTTGGATTGCATTAAGGGAAAGCAAACCAAGCATAGTAAGAAAGGTGCCACAAGAAGCACCCAGTTTCTTGAAATCATACACACCGATATTTGTGGACCTTTTGATGTTCCATCTTTTGGTGGAGAAAAATATTTTATCACCTTTATCGATGATTTTTCACGTTATGGATACATCTATTTGCTGAAAGAAAAAATCTCAAGCAGCAGATGCTCTCAAGGTGTTTGTTAATGAGGTTGAAAAGCAATTAGATAAAAAGGTGAAAATTATTAGGTCAGATAGAGGTGGTGAATATTATGGAAAATATAATGAGTCAGGACAATGTCCAGGTCCATTTGCAAAGTTCCTCGAGGAACGTGGCATATGTGCACAGTATACTATGTCAGGAACACCTCAACAAAATGGTGTTGCAGAAAGGCGTAATCGAACACTTGTGGACATGGTTAGGAGCATGATAAGTAATTCCTCATAACCCAAATCATTGTGGATGTATGCTCTTAAAACCGCTGTATATTTGTTAAATAGGGTTCCTAGTAAGGCAGTTCCAAAGACCCCTTTTGAATTGTGGACATGAAGGAAACCTAGTTTAAGGCACCTGCATGTTTGGGGTTGCCCGATGGAAGCTAGAGTTTATAATCCACAAGAAAAGAAATTAGATTCTCGAACAGTAAGTGGTTACTTTATTGGTTACCCAGAGAAATCTAAAAGGTATGTGTTTTACTGTCCAAACCATAGTTCAAGAATTGTTGAAACCGGTAATGCAAGATTCATTGAGAATGGTGAAGTTAGTGGGAGTGTTGAAAAGCAAAGTGTGGAAATTAAAGAGGTAAGGGTCAATATTCTATTACCCAAAAATATGCCTACTTCCACACAAATACCAAATATTGTTCCAGTTGTTGAAGAACACTTGGACAACGCCGAGCAACATTTGGATGAAACACTTCATGAAGAAACTAACTCACAAATATCTGACACAAATGAACCACAAGAAATGCCATTAAGAAAATCTCAAAGAGTTAGAAAATCGGCTATTTCGGATGATTATGTGGTTTATTTGCAAGAGTCAAATTTTGATATTGGTCTTAATAAGGATCCGGTTTCATTTTCACAAGCCATAAAAAGTAATGAGTCTGACAAATGGATTGATGCCATGAAGGAAGAGTTAAAATCCATGGAATACAATAAAGTCTCGGATCTCGTTGAATTGCCTGAAAGTTCTAAAAGAATCGGGTGTAGATGGGTCTTTAAGACCAAACGCGATTCAAATGGCAATATTGAGAGATATAAAGCCAGACTTGTTGCCAAGGGTTATACTCATAAAGGAGGCATTGATTATAAAGAGACCTTTTCACCGGTCTCAAAGAAAGACTCATTAAGAATTATTATGGCTTTGGTGGCTTATTATGATTTAGAGTTACACCAAATGGATGTGAAAACTGCCTTTCTTAATGGAGATCTCGAGGAGGAAGTGTATATGGACCAACCAGAGGGTTTCGAAACTAAAGGAAAAGGTCAAATGGTGTGTAAACCGAAAAAGTCAATATATGGACTTAAACAAGCCTCACGACAATGGTATATAAAGTTCAATGATACCATAACATCTTTTGGATTTGTGGAAAATACCGTTGATCGGTGTATATACCAAAAGATCAATGGGAGCAAGTTTATATTTTTAGTCCTATATGTTGATGATATTCTACTCGCTGCTAATGACTTAGGTATATTGCGTGAGACTAAAGATTTTCTCTCTAAGAATTTTGAAATGAAAGATATGGGTGAGGCATCCTATGTGATAGGAATAGAAATATTCCGTGATAGATCACAAGGATTATTGGGATTGTCTCAGAAAGGCTATATCGAAAGAATTCTTGAGAGATTTAACATGAACAATTGTTCAGCAAGAATTGTTCCAATTCAAAAAGGGGACAAATTTAGTCTCATGCAATGTCCTAAGAATGATGTAGAGCGAAAAGAAATGGAATCAATTCCTTTCTCTTCTATTGTTGGCAGTCTGATGTATGCTCAGACTTGCACAAGATCGGATATTAGCTTTGCGGTCGGAATGTTAGGAAGATATCAAAGTAACCCAGGAATTGATCACTGGAAAGCTGCAAAGAAAGTTTTGAGGTACCTGAAAGGAACGAAGGATTACATGCTCATGTATAGGAGATCCAAGCATTTGGAAGTTGTTGGATACTCTGATTCAGATTTCGCTGGATGTATTGACACTAGAAAATCCACGTTTGGTTATTTGTTCCAATTAGTTGAAGGAGCAATATCGTGGAAGAGTGCCAAACAGTCTGTCATTGCTACATCCACGATGGAAGCAGAATTTGTGGCATGTTTTGAGGCCACAATTCATGCATTATGGCTGCGAAACTTTATTTCAGGACTTGGGGTTGTCGACACCATTACTAAGCCGCTGAAAATTTACTGTGATAATTCTACAGCAGTATTCTTCTCCAAGAACGATAAGTACTCCAAAGGTGCCAAGCATATGGAATTAAAGTACCTTACCGTCAAGGAGGAAGTTCAGAAACAAAGAGTGTCACTTGAGCATATTAGAACAGATCTCATGATTGCAGATCCGTTAACAAAAGGTTTACAACCAAAGATATTTAAAGAACATGTACATAGAATGGGTCTTGGCTGTATTTATGACCTGATGTATTTATGATGTTTTGACACTCTGAGCTCATTTATATGTTTCTGATATACATTAGTGATTTCCCGTTTCTCATAATGGTGTGCACATTATTGTTTTGAGATATTACAGGATAAGTCTCAAGGAGACATTATTGTGGACCATAAAATTTTTTATAGCTTATGAACCTGATACGATAAATTACTAATGTTGTAGTATATGGAAGGGAGTATGTAGACAAATTACGTATAACCGCCATAACTCACATTTACTAGTTTATCGTATTGTGGTATTTATGATGGACATTATAGAAGAGATTTGTTTATGCGCAACTAATGTTCCTATATTAAATATTAATATTATGTGATTATTGGGTCAAGTGGGAGAATGTAAGTTATTCTTATAAATAATGTGGCCCAATAAGTTAAGGCCCATAATTAATATTTGATTAATGAATAAATCTCATCCGTCCGATTGGTTACTTGATGGACGTACCAGATTAAATGAAAGTCTTTATAAATTGGTCCTCTCCCCACCCATTAGGGTTACTGCTTTTCCTCTCTTCCATCCTTAAAGACGGCGGTAACGAAAGCTAGGGCAAGGGGCGAGAAACCAATTACCGATTAACGCTTCCGCTTAAAGATGATAGCTCACGATTCAGGTATGTTTTCTATGTCGATTATATGTATGATTATCATGTTCAAGATCCCGGTAGAATTAAAGTTTATGCTTACACAGATAGCACGCATATCTTACACCTACCGAGTTGTAGAAACTTAGAAAGAAGACAGAAGAATAATCAAAAATCATGTCATATCATTCACACAGCAGACTTCAATTTTCCCGACAAGTAAATTATGATAGTACCAAAACTCAATAAAGGAACTCTACCATAACAGGTTCCTCGATAGACAAAACAGTTCAAAAGGCACAAGCTTTTATTGCCAATCATGAAGGGAAAAAATCAGAGAGATAACCTTAGCACATCTTTTGGGAAGGAAAGCCAACAACATAATCTACGTCATGTTATATTTTTCAACAGAAATGTTTGGTGCAAGCCTGCAACTCCAAGGCACATAATTGGATGACAACAATAAGAATGGAAAGGGTCTTCAATATATATATATATATTTTTTTATTTTTTTTTTTTTTTCTTTAAATCTCCAAAGTTGGACCCTGTTTTGATCTCAAAACACAATAATTGAACACTTTCTCTTACAAGCAAGCATTGAGCGTGTAATAACAAGTATAAGAGAAAAGCATGTTTTCGTGCAGCAATTTCAGCTATAGACAAAGGTCAGACACAAACCTGTTCCTGTGTCTTTGGAACAAACAGAAACAGTGACAAATTACAAGAATCAAACGGTAAGAACTTTTGCTGCCGAAAGTTCTGTATGGCAACAACCCACCCACTGAAGCATTAGAAGCGCACTATAATTTGATGATTGAATGAAGCAGGGATTAAATAAGAATAGATTATCTCATATGCAATACAAAAATTTCCAAGAAGATGCCTTTATCTAGGTACTTTCCCAGAAGGCACAGTAAAAAGTGAACTAATATGCTACACCAATATTTTGAGACTACATATGAGCAATAGCCAAAGTCAAATGGGCAACCTCATAAATGGTCAAATATCTGTATACTGCTTAAAAGGTGTCCTACCTATAGACAAATTACAGGGTTAGAAGATGAAACCAACTTTGAACTCTATATGCTATTGAAAATTCAGGCCAACTGTCAGTATCATCGTGATAAGTGAGTCAAAGTCAAAACAAAAATATGAAGCTCTCTAACATTCGACACCTTGTGAAAGCTCTTTATATGTTTCACTCAATCAATATACTTTGGTGTTACAGGTTCTTCTCATGTTATTTCTATGAAACTAAGTAGCTAATAAGAAGCTCTTGTCATTTCAGATTTATGATACATTTAAACTTTTTAAAGGGATACTGCAAAAGACATTAAAGACAAATTCATTGTTGAGGCTGCTAACCATCCCAGTGATCTAGAAGCTGACAAGGTCAGTGTTTTAGTTCAGTTATAATATGAAACACAGGACAAGAGAACAACAAAACTTAAACAAATTTTGTTCATGCAGATTATCTCATGCATTCACAAATAATGAGACTGGAATGGTCAAGGTATGCACAACAGATTTGAAGTACCCAAATATTTAAATGTTTACATATTATTAAAAGGGTACCGCAGTGTATTAAACTCACACTATACCGATGTTCATGTAAAAAAAGGGCACGGATTTAGCACCTCATTTCATCAACTACAAATTGAACTTTATTTATAACTTTATAAATACATGTTTCTAAAGGTCTTAAAACTGATTAGGAACAGGAAATTACAGAAGAAGCCTCGAAACACTTGTTTCAAATAGTAAAATTACCGGAATTACAGGAAAACACTTCTTTCAAACACTCAATTGGTGGAAATCTTAGCAATACCATTGCTTTAGCCACAAAATTTTAAACAAAAACCAGAAATTTAAGCATTCAACACAGAAATTTAAACAAACAAATTTAAAAAACTAACCAGAAATTTAACAAAAACTCAAGTTGAGCTGTTAAAATCAACCCTGAAATTTAAAGAAAAACAAATTGAAAAAGCTGATAAAAATTTAAAAAATTGCTAAGAATATATTTATCGATTCAGATTTGGAGAAACTCAAAAGGTTTAGCACGCCGCCTCTGGTGCGGCTGATTATAAATGATTTGTTGAGTATGGACAAGCCTGGAGAAGATTGGCGATTTTTCAGAGCCTGATAATTTCCGATGAATTTTCGGGGCTGTGAAACTCGATTGATATCCTCAAAATTTCCGATGACCTTCTATGGAGGAGGATCGTAGCCTAGTAATTTCTGATGAAATTAATCAAAGGAGCCTTCTAATTTCCGATTGAAATAATAATTAGGGAATTTTCGGATGGAGCCTGATTTCTAATAGAATTTGGTATATTTTAGGGTTTAGGTATATATATTTTTGAAAAAAACAAGATATAAAATAAAAAAAGAATAATAATCAGATTGTGGACCCATGTTATTTTAGGGGGTACTAAAATTTTGGGGAAAAAATAAAGGAGGGAACTAAAATGACCGTAACAATACAACCAACCGTTACCATAAATATATATTATTACGGTTGCACAAACTGTTGCCATATACACATATATATGAACGGTTATTGAGACTATTGCAACGGTTCAGTTGCTAAGTGTCCCATTAGTTCGAGCAATTGTTTGTAACGGTTAAAACCGTAACAATAGACAGCCTATCGCAACGGTTATGGATCTGTAGCAATAAAAAGCATTGCCATAGCTCCAATTTCTAGTAGTGGTAGCATCATACATATATACATACACACACACACACACACACACACACACAGATATAGATATTATATATATATATATATATATATATACGCCGTAGCAGTATAAGTGAGGACTAGGTCAGTGTGGGACCATGGTGAGATAGATGTGGACTGGAAATGGGGGTATTCACCGTAGAGATGACTTACCTGTGAGGTTATACTTAGAACTGTTTAGTAATAGTACTCGTGTTCTTATTTTCAGTTGTTGTTTATTATTATTACTCACCGAGTTGAAATATACTCACCCCACTCCCCTGCACTTTTTTTGTAGATTCACAGGTTCCAGCGAGCAGTTGAGCTACCGCAGTTGCTATATCACTACTATTCCGAGGAGACTTCGAGGTAGCTGTCGACGTCCGCAGGACCTGATCTCTTCCTCTTTATCATTTTGTCATTTCTATTCTGCCTGGACTTGATTTGTGTAAGATATTTCCATCTGTAGAGGCTCATACTTGTGACACCGTGATTGTTGGGGCTGTATTTTGTATGTTTCTATCTCCGTACTTATTGTTTTGATATGAAAACATGCTACTAACATTAACTGGTCAGTATCAATTAATAACTGGCTGGTAAATTGGACAACATAGTCGGGCTTGCCTAGCAATGTGTTGGGCGCCATCACGACCGGGGATTGGGTCAAGACAAGTTGGTATCAAAGCCTAGGTTAACAGGTCTCGCGAGTCATGAGCCGGTTTAGTAGAGCCTCGTGGATCGGTACGGGGACGCCTGTACTTATCCTCGGGAGGCTGCAAACCTTTTAAGAAAGTTTCAATTCTTGAAATTCTTGTCGTGCGATTTTGTTGATTCAAACTGAACCTTGATATTCTATTCTCTCGCAGATGGCGAGAACTCGAGCTTCCGAACGAGGTGGACGACCACCATTACCACCTACTAGAGGCCGCGGCTGTGGTCGTGGCAGGGATAGGGCAGCTGAGGCAGTGCCGACTGACCCACAACCTCCAGTTGTTGAGGTCCCAACAGTACCAGTTCAGGCACCAGCTGTGCCCATTGTTATTCCGGGTGTACAGAAGACCCTATCTGAGATATGAACGGTTTAAACTAGCTTGGCACAGGCAGTTTCAGCTACCACTGCAGCAACTACATTAGGACCGGGGGTGGTCATCAGACCCCCGCAGCTCACACTCCAGAGCCAGCAGTGTAGGGCCTGCAGACACCTGAGGCTCCTCTAGTTCAGCTAATGGTCCTAGTACAGCTAGCTATTCAGGTTCAGGGGGACATGGTCCCAACTATGACCGATGACGAGCAGCGTCGTCTTGAGAGGTTTAGCAGATTATCTCCTCCTATTTTCAGTGGTGCTCCGGGCAAGGACGCCCAAGGTTTTCTGGACAAGTGCCGTCGGATGCTCCGTACGGCAGGGATCTTGGAGTCCAGTGGTGTATCCTTTACTACCTTCCAGTTCCAGGGACCAGCCTTCGCTTTGTGGGAGGCTTATGAGCGCCGTAGACCGGCAGGGGCAGCACCATTATCATGGCTAGAGTTCTCCACTATGTTCTTGGAGAAGTGGGCGCCTCGATCCCATAGAGAGGATATGCGTAGACTATTTGAGAGGCTCCGCCTGGAGATATTTCAGTATCAGAATATGAAATCGGATTCACAGAGTTTTCTAAATATGTACCATGGTTAGTTCCTACCGACCGGGAGAGGATCAGACGTTTTGTTGATGGCTTTATTTATCTTATTCGTATTCTGATGACCAGAGAGAGGGTTTTGAGCCGCATTTTTGAGGATGTTGTGGATATCGCTCGCGACATAGATATAGATCGTCCTAGGGAGCGAGATGAGAGAGAGGCCAAGAGGCCTCGAGGATCAGCTAGTTTTAGTGGCACCGAGACTAGAGGCCAGGGTCAGTAGAGCCAAGGTCGCTCTTTTAGGTCTTCACAGTCGGCCCACTCAGATCGTCGTGGGTCATCTTCTGGCCGTGGTTATCAGGGTTCGCACCAGAGCCAGTCATCTCTTAGTGCTATGCTAGCATAGAGTTCTTCACATGCCTCATCTGTCCAAGGCTCTTCTTGACCTAGTTCATCAGTTGGACACTCTAGTGCTAGGGGTCCTCATCAGTCTCAGCCCCTAGCACTTGGGAGTTGCTTTGAGTGCGGAGAGTTTGGGCACATCCGCAGAGAGTGTCCCCATTTTATTTCCAGGCCATATCAGCAGAGGGGGAAACCCTCATCATCTGGTCCTTCTACTTCAGCACCCGCCCCGCCAGCTAGGGGTGAGGTTCAGGCAGCTAAGGGTCGCCATCGAGGGGGAGGACGATCAGGTGGACAGGCTAGATGTTATGCTCTGCAGGGCCGATCTGAGGCAGTTGCTTCTGATGCTGTCATTACAGGTATTATTTCAGTTTGCCACATAGATGCATTAGTATTATTCGATCTTGGTTCTACTTATTCTTATGTATCTACATATTTTTCTCCTCATTTGGGTACGACCCGAGGGTGTCTTGCATTTCCCGTGCATGTATCTACCCCGGAGGGTGATACCATTGTTGTGGGCCATGTATATCGGTCCTGTCTAGTCACTATTGGGGGTCTAGAGACCCGAAATAGATCTATAGCTTCTGAGCATGATTGATTTTGATGTTATATCGGGCATGGATTGGCTATCTCCATGTCATGCTTTTCTGGACTGTCATGCTAAGACAGTCCCTTTGGCTATGCTGGCATTCAGAGGATCGAGTAGCGAGGCACGACTGATTATGTACCCAGCAGGGTAATATCTTTCCTCAAGGCCCAATGAATGGTTAGGAAAGGATGTCTTTCTTTTTTGGCATTTGTGCGGGAGGTCGGAGCTGAGACTCCCAGTATTGATTCTGTTCCCATTGTGCGAGACTTTCCTTATGTATTTCCCTCAGACCTGTCGGGCATGCCTCCGGACAGGGACAATGATTTTGGGATCGATTTGGTTCCAGACACTCAGCCTATATCTATTCCTCCATATCGTATGGCACCAGCTGAGCTGAAAGAATTGAAGGAGCAGCTCCAGGAACTCCTAGATGAGGGGTTTATTCGGCCTAGTGCGTCACGTGGGGTGCACCGATCTTGTTTGTTAATAAGAAGGATGGCTCTACGAGGATATGTATTGACTATAGGTAGCTGAATAGGGTAACAGTGAAGAACAAGTATACTCTGCCTCACATTGATGATTTATTTGACCAGCTCCAAGGAGCTAGGGTATTCTCAAAGATTGATCTTTGTTCAGGCTACCACCAGCTGAAGATTAGAGAGTCTGATATTATAAAGATAGCCTTTAGGACGAGGTATGGGCACTATAAGTTTTTTGTGATGTCTTTTGGGCTAACCAATGCCCCAGCCGCGTTCACGCATCTGATGAACAATGTATTTCATCCATATTTGGACTCTTTCGTGATCGTGTTCATAGATGATATCCTGGTGTACTCTCGTAGCCAGGAGGAGCATGCCCATCATCTTAGAGTTGTATTACAGAGGTTGCGGGAGGAGAAGTTGTATGCCAAGTTTTCCAAGTGTGAGTTCTGGCTTGAGGCTGTGGCATTCTTAGGACACGTGGTGTTCAGTGATGGTATTCACGTGGATCTGAAGAAGATAGAGGCGGTGCAGAGTTGGCCCAAATTGACCTCAACTACAGAGATTCGTAGCTTACTGGGATTGGTAGGGTATTATCACCGATTTGTTTAGGGATTCTCTTCCATTGCTTCACCCTTGACTAGATTGACTCAGAAGGGTGCTCCTTTCGTAAGGTCCGAGGAGTGCGAGGAGAGCTTTTAGAAGCTCAAGACAGCACTGACCACAGCACCAGTCTTGATACTACCGTTAGCTTCAGATCCTTATACTGAGTATTGTGATGCCTTGGGGGTTGGCATTAGTTATGTATTAATGCAGGAGGGTAGAGTCATTGCTTATGCTTCTCGCCAGTTGAAGCCCCATGAGAAGAACTACCCTGTACATAATTTGGAGCTAGCAACCATAGTTCATGCTCTGAAGTTTTGGAGACATTACCTATACGGTGTTTCTTGTGAGGTGTATACCGATCATCGCAGTCTTCAGCATCTGTTCAAACAGAAGGACCTTAATTTGAGACAGCGTAGGTGGCTGGAGTTGCTTAAAGACTATGACATCACTATATTATATCATCTGGGGAAGGCCAATGTTGTGGCCGATGCTTTGAGCCGAAAGGCGGTCAGTATGGGCAGCCTAGCTTATATTCCGGTTGGCGAGAGGCCAATTGCATATGATGTTCAGGCTCTAGCCAATCGGCTAGTGAGGTTAGATGTTTCTGGCCGAGCCGAGTATTGGCTTGTGTTGTTTCTCGGTCTTCACTATATGACCGCATCAGAGAGCGTTAGTATGATTATCCACATTTCATCGTCCTTAAGGACAGAGTTCTCCACAATGATGCTAAAGATGTGACTATTGGTAGTGATGGTGTTCTGAGGATGCATGGCTATATCTGCGTGCCCAATATAGATGGGCTTCAGGAGTTGATATTAGAGGAAGCTCACAACTCGCGATATTCCATTCATCCGAGTGCCGCGAAGATGTACCAAGACTTGAGACAGCATTACTGGTAGAGTAGGATGAAGATGGATATTGTTAGGCATGTAGCCAAGTGCCTTAACTGCCAGTAGGTCAAGTATGAGCATCAGAGATCGGGCGGTGTTCTTCAGCGCATGGTTATTCCTGAGTGGAAATGGGTGAGCATTACCATGGATTTTGTGACTAGGCTCCCTCGGACTTCGAGGAAGTTTGATTCGGTGTGGGTAATTATTGATCGGCTGACCTAATCTGCACATTTCATTCCAGTATATACTATTTACTCATCGGAGCGGTTAGCGGGGATCTTTATACGAGATATTGTCAGGTTGCATGGGGTCCCAGTGTCTATCATATCTAACAGGGGCACTCAATTCACTTCTCAGTTCCGGAGAGCATTTCAGCGGGAGCTGGGTACGCGGGTCGAGTTGAGCACCGCATTTCATCCTCAGACAGACGGACAGTTTGAGCGCACTATTTAGATCCTGGAGGATATGTTGCGTGCATGTGTGATTGATTTTGGAGGTTCATGGGATGAGTTCTTTCCACTTACTGAGTTTGCCTACAACAACAGTTATCAGTCAAATATTCAGATGGCCCCATACGAGGCGTTGTATGGCAGATGGTGTAGATCTCCCGTGGGATGGTTTGAGCCCGGTGAGGATAGATTGATAGGGAGTGAGTTAGTTCAGGATGCTTTGGATAGAGTGAAGTTGATTCAGGAGAGGCTTCGCACATCACAGTCACGCAAGAAGAGTTATGCGGACCGTAGGGTTCGAGAGTTGTCTTTCATGGTTGGTGATAGAGTATTGCTGAAGGTTTCACCCATGAAGGGTGTCATTCGGTTCGGGAAGAAGGGAAAACTGAGTCCCAGGTACATTGGTCCTTTTGATATACTCAGGAGGATTGGGGAGGTGGCATATGAGCTGGCCTTGCCACCCAGTTTGTCAGGTGTTCATCCAGTATTCCATGTGTCTATTCTCCAAAAGTATATCGAGGATACATCTCATGTGCTGGACTTTAGTAAGATTCAGCTTTATGGTTATCTATCTTATGATGTGGAGCCAGTGGCTATTCTGGATAGACAGGTTCGAAAGTTGAGGTCCAAGGACATTGCTTCAGTCAAGGTGCAGTGGAGAGGTCGGCTCGTGGAGGAGGCTACTTGGGAGATCGAGCAGGAGATGCGGAGCAGATATCCTCATCTATTTGAGTCTCTAGGTATGTTTCTTGACCCGCTCGAGGACGAGCATTTTCTTAAGTTGGGGAGAACGTGATGACCCGACTCGTCATCATGTGAGTTATCACCCCGTTTTCCCCGTTATATGCTCGTTCATGTTTCAATATGTATGTTTGGTGAGTTTGAGTCAATTCGGATTGAGTTTGGTTGGAAATGAGACGAATATTCTCTTAGAAGATGGAATAGTTGGGAAAAGTCAACCGGATGTTGTCTTGTGAGTTAGAGAGCTCAAAATCAAATTCTGATGATTCGTCAGCTCCAGGAGGTCATTTGTGGTTTAGGAGAGCGATCAGAATTCAATTTGGAGGTCCGGTGTAGTATTTGGCTTGAATTGGCTAAGGTTGAATTTTGGCGAAATCCGAACGGTAGGTGAGATTTTGATCCGGGAGTCGGAATGGAATTCCGACAGTTGCAGTAGCTCCGTTAGGTGATTTTGGATGTGCCTGCAAATTTTTTAGGTCATTCGGATATCATTTGGCCGGGTTTTTGATCAAATGTCGGTTTCAGAAGTTTAGATGAAACTTAGGCTTGAATTCGCTTGGATTCGATGATTTCCGCGTTTAAGGGTGTGTTTATCGGATTGGAACAAGTTTGTGTCGTGTTTTGGAGTAGGTTGGTGGTTTTCATTTGGGCAACGAGGGCCTGAGGATGAATCCGGGGTTCCAAACGAACCATTTTGTACCAAAAAGCACAGCTGATCTACTGCAGTGAATTGCAGGAAAAATTTACACATCGCGATCGCGTACCTGGCCATGCGATCGCGTAGTGTATCGGAGAGCTGAGGGATTTTGTTCTTCGCGATCGCGATATGAGGGATTCTGTCACGTAAGGTGAAGGCTTTGTTCATCGTGATCGCGAGGCCCTTCATGCAATCGCGTAAGGTAAGGTTCGAAAGCAGTGCGATCGCGGAGAGAATGTCGCCATCGCGTTGAATGGTTAGGCTGATCATTGCGATCGCGGCTGAGTCCACGCGATCGCGTAGAAGGAAATCAGGCCTGCCAAAAATCTGTACATCGCGATCGCGTGCCAAAGGCTGCGATCGCATAGAGTAATGAGGCCACGCAGAAAGGTTAAGTTCAGAACATTTCATCCGCGACCCATTTACACAAAACCTCCATTTTTGAGTCCTTAGATAGCAGGATGACGGGAATTGAAGGGGATTTCACCGGGTACACATTGGAGGTAAGTTTTATGGTCTAAATACGTAATTTTATCCTAGAATCTTCAATTATTTCACTGTAAATGGGAGGATTAATGGGGGATTTTTGCCCTAAGCCTGGGTTATGGTAAAACGTTGATTTTAAATGGGCAAACGGAGTCCGATTTTGATAAAATATATTTGTATGGACTCGTGTTGAGATAAGGATTCTGAAAATGTAACTCTTGTAATTTTTTGAGAAGCGTACCAAAAGTCGTATTTTGACAACTTCGTGGGTTTTGGTGTAAATCGAGTTATTTCGATTGGGTTATGTCTAATTAGCCTACATTGATGTATTCTCATTGATTTTGAGCAGATTTGACATCCGAGGAGATTGATTTGCGAGGCAAGCGTAAAGCGAGCTAGGACTTCTACCAGTTCGAGGTTAGTGGTGGTAGTAAATGATGTACTGAGGGTTTGAAACCCCGTACTTGCACTATACAGTGCTATGCTGAGATGAAAAACGTGTCATGTGACGAGTGTGGTGACATTGTGACTGGGGATTTGGACTTGGTCCTTCCCGATTGATAGTCTTACCGTGTATTATGACTGAGATTGAGCTTATAACTGTGTAATTGGGCTAGTAGCCATGTTTGGGGCCTTGTGTCGATATGTAGAGTATTAGGGAAGCCTATAGAGCTAAGTGACCCTTATATCATGCGGGATACATACACTCAGCTGTAATAATAGCTGTATAGCATATCATGAGCCGGTACTAGATGTGTACTTTGAGAGTGACTACCTAGGTTGGGATTCCCTGTTCTAGCTGAGTGGGCTTGAGAGGCCAAGTCTATAATGATTGAGAAAGGGTCGAGGACCCACTATGAGATATTATATATATCTATATTGGATCGGGCTGCACGCCACAGCACTATATATATTGGATCAGACTGCACGCCGCAGTGATATATATGTGGATCGGACTGCACGCCGCAGTAATATACATGTGGAATGGACTGCACGCCACAATATTATTACGTTTGGGCTGTAGGAGCCCCTTCGGAGTCCGCACACATTCCCAATTGGCGCTGATATATATTATTGGATCGGGCTACATGCCGTGTATATATATATATATATATATATATATATATATATATATATATATATATATATATATATATATTAGATTGGACTGCACGCCGCAGTATCATAGCGTTTGGGCCGACGGAGCCCCTCCTGAGTCTGTATAAACCCCTAGTGAGCGCTGTTGACGTTAAATGGAGCGGGCTGCATGCCGCAGCGTTATATATATTGGAGCGGGCTGCACACCGCAGCATAATATATATATATATATATATATATATATATATTATTTTATGGATCGGGCTGCCGCGCCACAACAGTATGAGTGAGGACTAGGACAGAGTGGGACCGTTGTGAGACATATGTGGACTGGAAATTGGGATTATTCACTGTAGAGATAACTTACCTGTGAGGTTACCCTTAGAACTGTTTAGTGATTGTACAGGTGTTCTTATTTTCAGTTGTTGTTTATTATTACTCACTGAGTTGAAATATAATCACCCCACTCCCCTGCACTTTTTGTGTAGATTCATAGGTTCAGAGGGCAGTTGCGCTATCACAACTGCTTCATTACTACTATTTCGAGGAGACTTCGAGGTAGCTGCAGGCGTCCGCAGGACCTGATCTCTTCCTCTTTATCATTTTGTCATTTCTATTCTGCCTAGACTTGATTTGTGTAAGATATTTCCATCTGTAGAGGCTCAGAATTGTGACACCTCGATTGGTTGTGCTGTATTTTGTATGTTTCTATTTACGCACTTATTGGGCGCCATCACGACCGGGGATTGGGTCGTGACACTTATAATTGCCTCAATTTGCATGCACTGACCGGGGACGATGCCGGAAAATTTTAATGTTGAAATATATGAATTATGTGAAAAATTTGAAGAAGTTTGATATTAATACCGTTAAAGTTGACTTCGGTCAATATTTTTGGTAAACGGACTCGGACCCATGATTCGACGGTCTCAAAAGGTCCATAGAATAATATGGGACTTAGGCGTATGCCCAGAATCAAATTTCGAGGTCCCACGCCCAAGAAATAAGTTTTTCCATTAAATTGTTTTCTGAAAATATTTAAGGAAAATGAAAATAAAATTTGTTCAGAAAGTAATGGTATCGGGCTCGTATTTTAGTTCTGATGCCCGGTACACGTCATATATGTTGGTTAACGCTTCCAGTACAGTTTGGTTGAAAACGGACGTCGTTTGATATATTTCGGCCTTAAATTGGAAAATTTGGAAGTTTATGAAATTTGAAAGATTTCTAAGATTTAAGGCTCATTTCATTGATTTTGATGTTATTTTGGCGATTTGATCGCTCGAGCAAGTTTGTATGATGTTTTTGAGTCAGCGTGCATATTTGGTTTGGAACTTCGAGGGCTCGGGTGAGCTACGGATAGGTGTCGGAGTATTTTTGGTCTTAGGAATACAGCAGAATTGTTGCTACACTCTGCCTAGTCATTCCTTCTATGCGATCGCATAGGTCTTGCTGCGATCACATAGAGTAAATTTTGAAGCCCGGAAACCCTTCTATGCGATCGCACTCTCCCTTATACGATCGCATTGTACAAACCCAACCCCCCGTATTTTTCCTCTATGCGATCACATTGTCAGGCTTATGATCGCATAGACCAGTCTGCCCCTTCTATGCAATCGCAGCTCCTCCTTCACGATCGCAGTGACCAATTTTCCCTTACTTTATATGATCGCATCACTTGCCCCACGATCGAATAGAGCAATTTCCCCCAGTGATTTTTAAGTTCTGAAAATAGAACTAAACGGAATTATATCCCATTTCACAAAACTCTCTCTTTTCCAATAGCTTTCTGCGCGATTTTTGGGCAATTCTACATCAAACTTTCTTGGGTAAGTAATTCCTAACTCGTTATCTTCATTTTTTATCAACATCAATCAAAATCTTAGGCCTAAACATGTGAAAATAGGTAGAAAATTAGAGAATTGGGTAGAGTTAGATTTTTCAAAGAAATTTGTTATTTAGACCTCGTTTTGGGGTTGAACTTAAGAATAAATTATATATTTGGACTCATAAGTGATTGGGTTATCAGAAAATGGTTCGAACCTCGTGTTTCGACTATCTCCGGGGTCAATTTTCACTATTCCGGACAGAATGTTGTAGAAAATATATTTAGCCATTTGAACTAAATTGATAAGTAGCATTGATGATATTAAATTAATTGTATATAGATATGATTGAATTGGAGCCAAATCTGAAAGGAAAAGGCATTTCTAAGGATTGAGTTGGCTGTAAACCTTCGAGGTAAGTGTTTGATCTATCTTAGCTTGAGGGAATAGGGGTTGAGTATAATTGCTATTTGTTATGTGTTTTGTCCGACGTAGAGGCATGGTGACGAGTATATATATACGTTGGGGTTGAGCATGATCATGTGTCTTAAATTGATAATTTCGCATTCTTATGCGATTATATGAAAGAATTATTTGTTGAGCCTTGGCACCAAGTTATTGCTTCTCTTGCCAATTATATCAATTAAGAGCTATGTTAAAAGTGAAATGGGAGCGGGTGGTACACTGTCACGACCCGGATTTCCCCCACCATCGGGATCGTGATGAGTTGGTATTAGAGCTCTAGGTTACATAGGTCTCACAACTCACGAACAAGCTTAGTAGAGTTTGTGGGGTAGGTACAGAGACGTCTGTACTAGTCCCCCAGAGTCTATTGAGTTAGGAAAAGCCTCTAATTGTTCCGAGACAGACAGATATTTATCATTTTCTTTCAGACCATTATGTGTAGTATTCATTAGTAGTTCGTGAGTTGGGGACTCCACGTCTTGGGTAGAGGATTTCATCAGTATTTTACCTTAGTATTATTTATCTCTATTTTGAATGTCTTCCGTGTTTATTAAATTGAATAATTATTTCTCTTGCTAGTAAGTATGAGTTTAAAAATAATGATGTGAACAGGATAATGTTGAATGAATTGGCTTGCCTAGCTACCACGAGTAGGCGCCATCACGATCCCGATGACGGGGGAAAATCCGGGTCGTGACAAGTTGGTATCAAAGCTCTAGGTTACATAGGTCTCACCACTCACGAACAAGCTTAGTAGAGTTTGAGGGGTAGGTACGAAGACGTCCGTACTTGTCCTCCAGATTCTATTGAGTTAGGAAAGAGTCTCTCATTTGTTCCTTAACTCAGGTACTTCTTTCTCTTGTCCGTTCGAGGACGACCGGTTGTTTTAGAGGTGGAGGATGTGACGACCCAAAGGGTCATCACTTGTTTCCTCACTTGATTTCGCACTTTCGAGGCCTTGAAAACCTCATTTTATTTTGCCTCGATTTATGTGCATAATCCGGGCATGTAGTCGGAAAGACTTTGTGATAGAATATGTGAATTCTATGAAAAGGTTGAAAAAAGTGATATTAATATTGATATAGTTGACTTCGGTCAATATTTTTGGTAAACGGACCCGGACCCGAGATCGAACGGTCCCGGAAGGTCCGTAAGAAAATATGGGACTCGGGCATGTGTCCAGAGTCGAATTCTGAGGCCCAGAGCCTAAGATATGATTTTTTTCTATTAAATTGTTTTTCCTAAAATTATTAAATGAAAATGGATTAAACGACCATGGTATCAGGCTCGTATTTTGGTTCCGACGCCCAGTACAAGTCTTAAATATTATATAAGTGCTTTCTGCAAAGTTTGGTGACATTTGGGTGTCGTTTGATGTGTTTTGAACCTTGAGTTCCAAATTTGAAAGTTAGGAAATTAAAAGAAAGATAATCATGAACTTGAGGTTTGATTTGATGAAAACGATGTTATATTGGCGATTTGATCGCACGAGCAAGTTTGTAATATATTTTTGAAGTTGGTATCAGAGCTCTAGGTTACATAAGTCTCACAACTCACGAACAAGCTTAGTAGAGTTTGTGGGGTAGGTACGGAGACGTCTGTACTAGTCCCCCAGAGTCTATTGAGTTAGGAAAAGCCTCTCATTGTTCCGAGACAGACAGATATTTATCATTTTCTTTCAGACCATTATGTGTAGTATTCATTAGTAGTTTGTGAGTTGGCGACTCCACGTCTTGGGTAGAGGATTTCATTAGTGTTTTATAGTGTGAATAAAGTGGCTTGCCTAGCTACCATGAGTAGGCGCCATCACGATCCCCATGTTGGGGGGAATATTCGGGTCGTGACAAGTTGGTATCAGAGCTCTAGGTATCATAGGTCTCACCACTCACGAACAAGCTTAGTAGAGTTTGAGAGGCAGGTACGGAGACGTCTGTACTTGTCCTCAAGAGTCTATTGAGTTAGGAAAGAGTCTCTCATTTGTTCTTTCTTGTCGTGCGACTTTTTCCTCAAATACTGATTGAACTTCTATTCTGTCCTTTCGTAAATGGTGAGGACACGCGCTTCTTCGTTCGCTGAAGCCGTGGTAGGGGCAGAGCTTAGCCCCCGACAGCTACTCCAGAGGTGGGTCCCCGGCTTTATCATGGGATCAGTTTGCAGAGTTATTTCTGGAGAAGTTTCTCCCTAGTACTCAGCGGAATGCACTTCGGAGGTAGTTTGAGCGCCTCCAACAGGGCACTATGACTGTCACTCAGTTTGAGACGAGATTTGTTGATTTGGAACGTCATGCAGTGGTAATACTCCCCACAAAGCAGGAGAGGGTCCGCAGGTTCATAGATGGGCTTAATCAGCCAATTAGACTCCGGATGGCTATGGGAGTGGGAAGTGACATATCATTTCAGGAGGCAACTAATGCATCACGTAGAGTTGAGATGGCTCTTGCTCGTGGAGGTGGTTATTCTTCAGACAAGAGGCCTCGTCATTCAGGCAGGTTTAGTGGTTCTTCTTCAGGTGGCCGAGAATCTTTTGACAGGGGCCAGTCTTCCAGGCCTTTCCATTCCGCCCTTCAGGCTTCACAGGGTGGACCAGGTGATCGTGGGTTTCGTGAGCAGTATTTAGATCAGTCTCCTATTAGTCCCCAGCCTCTTCAGAGTGTTCGTGGAGGCCATTCCGGTTGTCAGGGCTAGCGGCCCCAGCAGCCTAAAAGTTGCTACGGGTGTGGTGACCCAGGTCATCTTGTCAGGTTCTACCCTCGAGCGATGGGCAACACTCAGCAGCGGGGCTCTCGTCCCATGATTCAGGCCCCAGTTGACCCTCAGCCTGCCTAGCCAGCGAGAGGCGGGGGTAGAGATCATAGAGGTGGAGGTCGAGACCGTAGAGGTGGAGACCGTCCAGCCAGAGGCAGAGGTCAGCCAGTTGATGATCGTCCTAGGGATGTAGCATAGAGGGGAGGTGCTGATCCCCGATTCTATGCTTTGCCGGCCAGGCCAGAGGCGGAGGCATCAGATGCTGTGATCACAGGTATCATTATTGTTTATGGCAGAGGTGCTTCCGTATTATTTGACCCTAGGTCAACATATTCATATGTGTCTTCCTACTTTGCACCGTATTTGGCCATAACTAGCTGTGCTCTGGATATTCCAGTTTATGTGCCTATACCAGTGGGCGACTCCATTGTAGTCGACCGAGTATATCGCTCGTGTGTAGTTATCTTTGGGGGTCTTGAGACCCGTGTTGATCTGTTGCTTTTGGACATGGTGGATTTTGATGTCATATTGGGGATGGACTGGTTGTCCCCATACCATGCTATTCTAGATTGTCATGCTAAGACTGTGACCTTGGCCTTGCCAGAATCACCCCGACTAGAGTGGAAAGGTACCTCAAGCCACTCCGTTCGCACCGTTATTTCCTATGTTAAGGCTCGACGCATGGTCGAGAAGGGGTGTCTAGCTTATCTGGCTTATGTTCGTGATTCCAGCGCAGAGGTTCCTTCTATGGATTCAGTCCCCATTGTACGGGAGTTTCCTGAGGTTTTCCCTTCAGACCTGCCGGGCATGCCACCCGACAGGGATATTGATTTCTGTATTGATTTGGCACCGGGCACTCAGCCCATCTCTATTCCACCCTATCGTATGGCCCCGCCGGAGTTAAAAGAGTTGAAAGATCGGTTGCAGGACCTTCTTGAGAAGGGCTTTATCAGGCCCAGTGTTTCCCCCTGGGGAGCACCCGTACTATTTGTGAAGAAGAAAGATGGCTCGATGTGGATGTGTATTGATTACCAGCAATTGAACAAAGTGACAATAAAGAATAAGTATCCATTGCCGAGGATTGATGATTTGTTTGACCAGCTCCAAGGAGCGAGGGTGTTCTCAAAGATAGACTTGAGGTCAGGCTACCATCAGTCGAAGATCAGGGCGGCTGACATTTCTAAGACAGCCTTTCGCACTAGATATGGGCATTATGAGTTCTTGGTCATGTCCTTCGGGTTGACCAATGCCCCAACAGCATTCACGGAGTTGATGAATCGGGTATTCAGGACTTACTTAGATCTGTTCATGATAGTCTTTATAGATGACATCCTGGTATACTCCCGCAGCCAGGAAGAGCACGAGCAGCACCTCAGAGTGGTTCTTCAGACTCTGAAGGATAACCATCTATATGCCAAATTTTCAAAATGCGAGTTCTGGTTGAGTTCGATGGCATTTCTGGGTCATATCGTATCAGTAGAGGGCACCACACAAACTAACGATCTACAGTCCGCTTGAATTAGCAAGATGACTATGATTCTTGAAAGGTTCAGTTATTTTAGTGATACATATACTTGATAATGATGTCAGTACTGTGAGCACGTGATTTTTGCCCTATAAGAGAAATACTCCCAAAGATTCAAAATAAAATAATTTTAGTTTTCTTGCAATAGTTGTGAATTTTATGTTATTTTTCTTGTATTATTTGCATTTTTATCTGTGCATATTTGCTTGTTTAAATAAATAAAATATACAAAAAATATGTTGCATATGTATATAAAATTCAAGTTTACAATTAAGTTTATTTTACAAAAATGAAAAGTCATAAAAAATATGTATTTTGCATTTTTTAAGCATTTAATGTCCAAATCGTACAATTTTATTTTTATTAATGTTTAATTTTGGGTGATAATTATTATTATGAGTTAAAAGTCATAAAAATATGTATTTTGCATTTTTTAAGCATTTAATGTCCAAATCGTGCAATTTTATTTTTATTAATGTTTAATTTTGGGTGATAATTATTGTTATGAGTAAATTAGTATTTCAAGATAATTTTTAGTTTTTATAAATTAATCTTAGTATTTTGGGCTTTATTAATTAGGAATTTGAATAATGGAGAAGAACAAAATAGAAAAAATTGGATTGGGCCATCTTGCAAATTAAGTTACAAGCCCAATCCTAAGCACCCTTACCCAACCCAAAACCCCTTGGCCCAAGAAGAAAATTTCAGATTTTTTTTAGCCAAAAAATAATCATAATCACATGACATAAGGTAGTGGGGAGCAAGGAAATCAAGGAAGAAAACAAGGAGAAGAAAATATGGATTAGTGGGTTTTCTTTAAATTAAAAAAATATTTTTCTTTTTAATAAAAAATCAGAAAATTTTCGAAATTCTTGCCTATAAATAGAAGAGAGGATTTATGAAAAAAGAGGTGGAAAAAAGAGAGGAAAAATAGGAAGAGAAGAAAAAATAAATAAATTCACTGCAGTAGTATACACTCGATATACACTCTGGACACAGAAGTATACACGACAAAAAATTCAATTTGTGAGAATTGAAAAGAGTTCAAAGCTAGAAAGACAAAACAAAGAGAAAATCTGGAATATATTTTTCTTTTCTATTTTTTACTTGTTTTTGTTTTTCTCTATATTGCTGGGATTTTCGGGATTGAGGTATTGAAGCTACTGCTGGTTGTTACTGTTGTTGTTGCTGTATTTTCATCGCCCTGTTGATTCTCCATCTTCCATTCCTTTCAAAACCAGGTACACATTCAAAAAACCATGTGTTGATGTAAGCTCGAATTGGAAGTTGAAGTTTTGAAATGAAATAGAAAAGCAAGTTGTTGATTAATATTTGTTGTTATTTTCCGTTTTATTAGTTTTGTCAAATTGTAGTTAGCTCTATAATTTGAAGAATAAATTGGTCATTTAGTCGGCTTGTGAGGGAACACCTTTTGTACTAATATAGAGTAGCCTTTTATGCATGTAATTAATTAGGACTTTTTCTTTTCTTTTAGAGACAAACTAAATAGAAAAAATATAGTCACTTTAGGATTATCCTTTTAAATAACAAATGTTACGAGTCTAGCTAAATAGAAGAAATAACATTGCGGGGCCCCTCAATAACAATGTTCACTTTTTCTTAAAAATAACCAAACATGGTAAATGATTTAAAATTGCATTATAGTATTAAACATGTTTTAAAATCAGATATTTAGCCATTACAATAATTTAAATGACCGTGCTAGAACCACGGGATCCAGGGGTGCCTAACACCTTCCCTCGGGTCAACAGAATTCCTTACTTAGAATTTCTGGGTTGCAGACTTCATTTGGAAAGTCAAAAATTTCCTCGATTTGGGATTTGAATAAATCGGTGACTTGGGACACCATAATTTATTCCAAATGGCGACTCTGAAATAAATAAATAATCCCATTTCGAATATTGTCACTTAAATTGGAAAAACTCCCTTGTAAATTATCCTTTGGGGTAGGCGCGCCAAAAGGAGGTGTGACAGCTCTGGCAACTCTACTGGGGAAACAGACCCAGAACCACTGGTTCAGGGTTTAAGAATTCGAGCTTTGAATAATTGTTGTATTTGGCTTATTTGTTATCTGGTTTTGTTACATGTTTATATTTAATATGCTAAATGTTGCTTTTACCGCTTTGATATTTTGTGAATTGTATATAAATTATGCCGATACCCATTTTTCCTCTTCTGAGTCTTTTGAAATATAATATCGGGCATTTGCCGGACATAGCCCGTTTTTCTCAAGATAGCTGTGGTGCTTGGCACCCGGTGAAGGATTTGTAGTCACACATGTTTAGGCGAAGAATTTTGTCGATTAAGCCGGAAAGCCATGCTACCGGTGCACTGACACTCTTCGACTCGAGTTGTCCGCTCGAGTTAAAGCCAGTCTAGACACTTTTCCAACAGGATGATGACTTAGAATAACAAAACCTTATGCCGGATCCCCGATAGGAACATTTATTTGCATCATGTGCATATTTGACTTAGGAGGCTCAACACAGGGGTTGGGCCTGTCTAGGACAGGTGTACCTGAAACAAAAGACCAACTTGTTGCATCTTTCTGTGTGCATTTAGTTGTTTCGATCTTACATGCCGACTAGTTTGTTAAAAAAAAAAAGAGGGTAAGAACTGGAAGATGCAATCAAATGGAAAACGAGATGCTTTTCTTGAAAAATAATTAAAAAAAACAAAATGAAAAAACAAATCTCCGAATAAATTTTGTTAATTTTAAATAGTTAGTTTCTTTAAAATGTTTCCTTTTGAAAAATGCAAAAAAAAAAAATTCCAAATAAATTTTCTTAGTTCCTTAGAAAATAATATTTTGAAAAATGCAAAAAAAAAAAAAAATTGATTTTATTAAAGATAGGTTAGTTTCTCTGAAAATAATTTGTTTTAGAAATGCCGTTTAAAAATAGTTTGTTTTCTTTTCTTAAAAAGATTTAGTTCTTTTATTCCGAACTACGCGGGTCTGATTCTCACCGGATGTGAGATACGTAGGAAAACCTTACCAGTTCCGACCCCAATTTTAAAAAAAAAAGAATCCAAAAAAAAAACAAAAAAAAATATTGTTCGTTTAGTTCCTTCTTTAAAATCTTTCCTTAGAAAATTCAAAGAAAAAATAAAAAAAAACAGTAAAAGTAGTTTAACTAAAAAAAAATGGTTTCGTTCTTCCTACTGTTTTCTTTTTATGAAATAAAAAAAATCAATAAAAATTAAAAAAAAATATAGGTTTCTTTCATTTTGAAGTACTTTTCTAAAAAAAAAGGGAAAACAAAAATCCAAAAAATATTTTTTTTTCTTAGAAAAAGAGACAATAAGTAAATTCAAACAAAAATATTTTTTTTATCCCAAAGCAAATAAATTTTTTTTTAGAAGTTTTTCTTTCAAAAAAAGCAAAACAAAAATAAGCAAAATATAAATATGTTATTTCTTTTAAAGCGTTTCTTTCAAGAATTAAAAAAAATTTAGTTTATTTACTCCATTCCCGATTATCCGAACTACGCCCGGTCTGATTCATGCGGGGACATGATACGTAGGCAATCCACATAAGATTCGACCATCACTAAAAGAAAAAGAAAATCGAAAAAAAGAAAAAAAACAGAAAAAAAAAGAGTGTAAAAGAAAATTGATAAAGAGAGGAAGAAGATGAAAGCAAAGGAAAGTATAAGCCGGAGTAACGCATTACAATCGAATACAAGTAGCAACACGATCAATTGTATAAGTGCATCACACCCAACGCGAGATTACTTATCTGTTATGTTGTCTCAGACTAACCGTTTGTTTGCCAAACTCCAGGTTTTAGAAAAGGGTGGTTGATTTTGTGGTACTCTGGCCTCACATTCATACTTCACGAGGTCCAAAGGAAAGGTTCAGCAACCCGTTGCTAAATCAAAAGAAAGTACCCATCCTTATTTCACAAGGTCGAAAAGAAGTGCCAACATGTCTTCGGAAATCCCTCTACCAACCGTTCCCGTTTTGGAAGAGAGCTCCGTGTCAGCCATTCCGGCTACTGAGTCAGCAGCTGCAGAAGAAAACAAAATTTTGCATTGTCGCATGCTAGAGATGTTAGATGACTGGAATAACGGGAAAGAGCCCCCAAGTCTGATCTCTGGGTTCCCCGAACTATTCCTCAGGTCAAGTGGGATTTCTAATACTCCCACCAATTATCCACCTACTCTGTTTGGGTATTCTAATGTCACAACCCTCTCTGAATCACCCTCCACTTCCTATCCTTGGGTGACAGCATTAGATACATCCACAAGAACGTCGGTTAGTTTGCCCGTTCCAATCGCGGCGCATCCCGCCACACATACTTCTTTCTTTGACTCCTCTTCTTTTACATTCCCGGCACCACCCCTTTCACGGGATCATACCCAGTTTGCCGCCAATGTCTATCCTCAGCCAACCCAATATGGGTTCATGCCAAGCCAAAATCCAAAAGCTCCCGAACGGGATGAAATGGCAAAAAGAATGAGCAGCTTGGAACAAAGTTTGAAAAACATGCAAGGTCTAGGCGGACAGAAGAGTGTTTCATACGCAGATTTATGCATGTTCCCACATGTCCATTTGCCCTCAAGTTTTAAGACGCCGAAGTTCGAAAAGTATGACGGGCATGGCGACCCTATTGCTCATCTAAAGAAATATTGCAATCAATTGCGAGGTGCCGACGGCATGGAAGAATTGCTGATGGCATATTTCGGAGAAAGCTTGATCGGGATAGCATCAGAATGATACATGGATCGAGACATATCTCGATGGCACATCTGGGACGATTTGGCCAGAGATTTTGTGAAACAGTTCCAATACAACATCGACATTGCGCCAGACAAGAATTCCTTATCGAACTTAAAGAAAAAGCCCTCGGAAAGCTTCAGAGAATATGCTATCAAATGGCGAGAGCAAGCATCCAGGGTGAAACCCCCTATGGACGAAATAGAAATGGTCACTACTTTCCTCCAGGCTCAGGAACCAGACTATTTCCAGAACATGCTGTCAGCAATAGGAAAACCTTTCGCAGAGGCGATCAAGATTGGGGAAATGGTAGAAAATGGTTTAAAGACGGGAAGAATTTTGAGTCAAGCGGCCATTCGAGCGAACTCCCAAGAAATCCAAGGAGGGTATGGAGGAATAGCAAAGGGTAGGATGAAAGAGGAAACATCCATGGCAACTTCGGGTGATAGAAGACACCACGCTCCTAGACCCTTCTTTTCAGAAAGAACCCCCCAGCATTATTACTCTGCTCAGGAAATGTCCTATATCCCTCAACCATATGCGGTCATGAATGCTCAACCTTTTGCGCAACCGCAACAGCATGTAAGTAGAAACCAAGCTCTATTTCCAAGAAATCAGCCTCCCCACCAGAACCACTATAATCCTCGACCTCCGCAAGAATAACTTCCGTCCTTGGGAACAACCAAAGAAATCAAACTTTACCCCAATTGGTGAATCTTATTCTAATCTATTCCCGAAACTTGTCCAAATGGGTCTACTACAGCCGGTTCCTCAGAATAGACAAAACCCAGCATCGCCTTCCTACAAAGCCGGTGTCAGATGTGCATATCATTCAGAGGCAGAGGGCCACCATACTAATGACTGTTGGACTTTGAAACAAGCGGTGGAGAATTTAATAGAGCAAGGGAAGATTGTGTTGAAGGACGAGGATGTCCCAAATGTGACCAATAATCCGCTGCCTGCTCACAATAACGGGCCGATAGTTGGGATGATTTGTGAAGACGAAGAATTCGATCCAGCGCTTAAGGCCATAATTGCTATTGTTGACGTGGAAAGGAAGCCCAAGGCAGCCCCGAAACAAGAGAAAGAGGAAAATAAGAGTAAAATCACTGAGTTAGAACCAGAAAGGGAAATTGGTGCACCTAAGCAAGCCTATGTGGCATGGGGGCAATTAAGATACCACAACTGAATGAGCCAGTGTATGTTGGACGCGTACCACAAAAGCTTAAGGACCGTCAAGAGGAAGATAATGAGGATTTCATGACTGAAGAGAGTGAAGGAAAACATAAGGCAAAGCTCTACGATACCCACATGGTCGAGCCAGGGAAAGGGACTATCACCGTTGAGATGGAACCAGGCACTAAACTCCCAAACTGAAAGGCTAGGCCGTTCCCGATCAGGCGGAAGCCCAGTAAACTTGTCCTGCCGCATTTTTCTGCATCCAGAATTATTTCAGGGTGTAAATTGGATGTTTTCTTTTAGTTTTTGTCTTTCAATTTCCGAATGTGAACCGTGTTTTATCCTTTCGATTCCAAGAAATGAAATTAATATTTCATCGCCCGTTTCCTTTTCTTTTGTTATTTTTTTTATTCTTTCAGATTTGTTTTAGTTTTCTTTTTCTCTTCTCTTTAGTTCAAATCATGCAGCTTTAAATAACATGACATGCTTGCGGAATTCATGCCTAGATCCCAAAATGCTGTCAAACTTCAGAATAATGAATCGAGAGTTTGAAATGCACAAAAGTTTATTTTTGAGGAAATGAAACAATGAATTGGAATAACTGAAGGAAAATTGGTTCGCATACAAAAGGGTTGTGTTGTACTCAAAGAATACCCGAGTAGTTATCCCAACAAAGAATGGCCCGTGCTTGCAACAAGAAAGTGCGGCCCAGGAATCTCGAAATAAAATAACCGACGTTAAGGCACATTCCTCCTCATTACTAAGAGACAAAAGGAAAATAGGCTCCTAATTGGAAAGATCCATACATCATCTGGAAAATATCACTAGGAGGGACACTGTATCTGGGAGACATTGAAGGGAATGATCTTGAAACGACAGTCAATACAGATACAGTATAAAGGTACTATGTCAGGACCTCCTGCGACGTTGGCTTTTGTATAATTGAGATGACGAAGGCTTTCTTTCTTGCTACCCCAAATACTATAAATCCTTTGTAAAACCATTTGAGCCGGTTATGTTTCTTTGTTCACCCTCTTTGAAACCCGAAATAAATAAAAAATTAAAAAAAAAATTGAAAAAAAAAGAGAAAAAAATATATGTATATATATATATATATATATATATATGAAAGAAAAATAAAATAAAATAAAATAAAAACAAAAATTATCACCACCTGAACTACGTTCTGACTTGATTCCGAAAGGATACGTAGGCAACCTCTCCTTGAGGTTCAGTCACACCAAAACAAAAATCCCAATTTTCCCAAAAATCGAAACTGGGGCAGATGATATGACGGTTCAATTTAGATCCGTCAAGATGATTCCAGAGTTATAATTCCATTCAAATTCCTTTTTACCCAAAAACCTTGTTCAAGTCCTTCAGATCAATTGGCAAAGGTAAGGAAGTGAAAAATGTCATTGACGGAAATCTGACACTACCTGAATTGAGAGAAACAAAATGAGAAAGTCTTATCGGTGAAAACCTTCGGGCACCATAAGGCATGGCAGTTGGAGAAGCTAAAAATGAGAGAGTCCGTTTAGTGAAAACTCGCAAAGAGCACTATCAGGCGACAGTGAGAAGAGAAATAAGAGGGATCGATTGGCGGAAACCCGCAAAGGGCGCCACCGACCAAAAAGAAGACGTCCCTTCACTAAAAGAATTTTGGCAAGGTTCCCTGGTCTTGAAATTGTGAATCAATGGGTTCATAAGAAGTTGGAAAGTTTATGTGGGTCAGGCGTCCAGTCCAAGAAGCATGTCATGTTTATTTGGAGTCAGCATGCATCCCAGATAAGTCCTTATTTTCCCCGAAAGGGATGCTTCTCTTTAAACTCATTTTCTTGCTTTTTGTATAGTTATTCTTTGAATCCCTTTCGGTTTAATTTTAATTCTGAAACTATTACAAAGAAAGGTGGCAGGACCGGTTTTACAGGACTCCATCTGGTAAAAAAAAAGAGTTGAAGAAAGATACCCAGCCTCAGTGGTGTATTGATCCAATCCCAACTGATCATGATGGTCGATCACTTCCAAAGGAACGGATGTTAGGAAGAAAAATGGAAATCAAAGGCTAAGGTCTTAGAAGAAACGGAATGAGGCAAAAGGACAGAACCCACACAGAAAATCCTCGTGGAATCCCGAGGATGAACCCGGTCAGTTTGAAAAGAAGTCACCCCCAAAGACAATTGGTAGCAAAGTTCTCAATGGAAATGAGACATGGATCAAGCAATGAAGATAATCAAGGCCACAAAGTCAACCACTTTTTCAACTAATAAAATGTTCTTTGTCGAAAGCAGGTGTGCAAGGAGAAGGTACAGCTTAAAGAAGTGACGTACGCAAGCATTAAAATGGCTTTGGAACAAAGGAAATGCATAAAAAGGGAAGTTTCTTTTCGAAAGCTTTATCTTATGCATTTGTTGTTGATAAAAAAAATACCAAAAAAAGGCCCAAAAGGAAGAATAAAATAAAAGAAAATGAAAACTCCAAAAAAGAGAATCAAATCATGTTAGTCCAGTATCCGTTTGGACCCCGGCCAAAAAACCGAGGGTCTTACGGCAAAAAAAAAACCGTGAGACATTGTTTTTGAATTCCGACAAAAAGCTGTGAAACTCTTTTTCCCGGTCAGAAAACCGAGGATCTCCTCGTCAAAAAACTGCGGAACCATTTATTTTAACCCCGGCCAAAAAATCGAGGGTCTTGCGGCCAAAAAACCGTTAGACATTGTTTGAATTCCGGCCATAAAGCCGTGAAACTCTTCTTCCCGGTCAGAAAACTGAGGATCTCCCAGTCAGAAAACTACGGAGCCATTTATTTTAACCCCGGCCAAAAAACCAAGGGTCTGGCGGCCAAAAAACCATTAGACATTATTTGAACTCCAGCCAGAAAGCCGTGAAACTTATCCCCGGTCAGAAAGCCGAGGATCTCCTAGTAAGAAAACTGCAGAGCCATTTATTTTAACCCCGGCCAAAAAACCGAGGGTCTGACGGCCAAAAAACCGTTAGACATTATTTGAATTCCGGCCAGAAAGCCGTGAAACTTTTATCCCTGGTCAGAAAACCAAGGATCTCCCAGTCAGAAAATTGCGGAGCCATTTATGTTAACCCCGGCCAAAAAACCGAGGGTCCGGCGGCCAAAAACCGTTAGACATTGTTTGAATTCCGGCCAGAAAGACGTGGAACATTTATCCCCGGTCAGAAAACCGAGGATCTCCCAGTCAGAAAACTGCGGAGCCATTTATTTTAACCCCGGCCAAAAAACCGAGGGTCTGGCGGCCAACAAACCGTTAGACATTGTTTGAATTCCGGCCAGAAAGCCATGAAACTTTTATCCCCAGTCAGAAAACCGAGGATCTCCCAGTCAGAAAACTGCGGAGCCATTTATTTTAACCCCGACAAAAAAACCGAGGGTCTGGCGGCCAAAAACCGTTAGTCAGGAAGACTAAAGTGATTATGCTATGTGTATCATGGTGGAAGGTGCTGTACTGAAATGCTAGATTGAGGCGAAGTAGGTGGGTTGATTCTGATGTGTAATTGAAGGGTATTTGATATGTGTTATGATTCGAGCAGGTGCAGCGCATGTTCATGTATCAATTTTTATAATATAATTCATATAGTATTGAGACTAATGTTGTTGATATGCATTGTGATGTCTTGTCGAGTTGCGAATGTATTGCTAGGATGGTTTTGGTGATTCTCTGGTAGGTGGATAGGCCAAATTACAAAGGAAACTCTGTCAAAATATTTGGAAAAATTGGGACTTAGAAAAGATTTTGTCACCTAAAGAATGGGCTTAACTGTTGTGTGTGAATGAATACAAGAATTGCACAAGAGTTAAGATTTCTGATGATTCGAGTCATGCCGAAGCTTGTAAGTGAATTGAGTTTAATCTCACTATGACATTGTGGCATCATTTGAGTAAAAATTCTATGAGTGGCTAAAAGTGCTTTGATGTATGGCTCCGAGCCAAGTTGGGAAGGCTGTTATTGATTAACTGATTGCACTGTTGTGTGCTATGTTGGTTTTGTCTCTAAGTATGTTGGGAATGTTCTGATAAAGCTTATGGTGCTTAGTATATGTGAAGAAATACTAGGATGATTTGAACTGCTTTTGGTAAAGAATGATCGGTGTATAGAAAAGAAAGATAGCTAATTGTATCTCTATATAATCATGCTCTGCGATGTCAGAGTTCTAACAAGGCACGAGTGGTTCTGTTCAATAAGTTAGTTGAATTACAGCTGAATATGGGTGAATGACGCCCAAGAATGGTTTTGTGGTGTTCAAGATTTTGGTTGTAACAGTTAGGTGTCTTAAGATTGTGTATGTGGCTAAAGGCGATGATTTCGTTAGAAGAGATCAAGACTTGTGTTATATTATGTGAATGATGGGATTCTATGTATCAGTATTGGATGGTAATGATAACGAATTCATAATCGCAGGAAGTTCTTCAAAATAAAGTATTGTAGAATGTGGTACTTCTGGGAAACATTGAGAGAGTACTCAGTGGCCTATGGGTCTTAGACCGTGTGGTCTTATGTACGAGTCTTGTGTGGTAACATGAGTTGAGGTATTGTGGTGCTACAATAAAGGCTAATATTAAATTAAAGATGAATCAGAAAGGAAATTGGGTAAATGGAATAACTTGTTAATAAACCGAAACGGTATGATATGGATACAATTAATTCCTGGTATGTGTTCGAAGTAATGAGTCTTGCAGATATTGTGCAACAAAGCTCTTGAGTGCTGACAGTTGCGTAGCTCGATGTGGGTAGAAGGACTCAGTCCTGACAGTTAAACTTACGCAATGATATGGAAGAAAGAGTTTGTGATGTGTTTTACCGTGGTTTGAAAATGAGTGTATTTCCTGTTGGTATGCGGAGCTTAGAATGTGTAATGAGTTTTCCTTTATATGGGATCATGAAAGTCCTTGACTAGTTGAGTGCGCCGATGTTTGCAGCGTAAGAAAGGGATAGAAGTTTCCATGTTATCTTATTGTGGTATGATATATGCGATGTGTTATGGAAAGTTGATAATGGCATGTTCAAGGTTTTGAGATCAGTTTATAATATATAGGAAGTCATTAAAATTCTTGAGCAGCTTGGGCAGCTGCAGGTGATTAAAGAATCGATCTTTCTGGTGATTAAGGAGAAAAAAAATGGTACTGCTATTCTAGTGATTTGGCAGGGTATATGGTCAAAAAGGACAAGGTAATGTAAACTGATAATATCTAGTGGTATGGTGGTGTTCTCTTGTTGGATCGACTGTGATGATTGAGTTGTCGATGGCATAGGGAAATTTCTGAATGGCTTTCGTGGTATGAATAGATGCTTGATGTGTGTTATGTATTCGTACAGTGGAGTGTGGAATCAGGCATAGTAATTCATGTATTATATAGGTGATAGAGACTTGAAGTTCTCGTAATCCGCCTCTGCAGTGGTTGTATATCGTGTGTATCGGCACCGTTTAGCGATTATTGGAAATTGGAAGCCCTAGTGGCTCTCTCTTAGCTTAATATGATGAATTTGGGGTTATGATACTTTATTTCAGATTGGTTTTCATAAGTCAGATCGTCTAGACTAATGTGATATGGACTATATTGGAAGTGGCACAAATTGCGTAGCAGAGTGCATCGTAGTATGCTCCAGCAGGGTAGTTGTACCCAGGACCAGCGGGCGGCTGGTAGGTATTGTTTCGTCAATTGGGTCTTCGTGGCGGATATCAATACAGAGGTTTCTACCATTGATTCAGTTCCGGTATTAAGGAACTTTGTCGGATGCGTTTCTTGCGGCCGAGCTTGAGGCTATATATGTCTATTGTAATGAGCAATTTGACCTGGTGTGCATTTCTTTTTGCGAGATTCATGCATGGATCGGGTGGCACGCCGCCACGGGTTATTTGGATCGGGTGGCACGCTGCCACAGGTATGTATCTGGATCGGGTGGCACGCCGCCACGTGTATATTATTTGGAGCGGGTTGCACGCCGCAACTGTGTGATGTGGAGAACAGTTTTCTATATGTTACCTTGTATACAATACTTCCTAATTTCTGAGAAAAGTCAGTGTTTGCTTTTTGCTCGGCGAATGGCGCATCGATTGTGTACTTACAAGATTTAATACCGTATATTAATTGTTTCACCGTGGGTGAGATTGATTGCTTGAGTTCAGACCTAAATCTGTGCGTGGCTGACTTTTTTGAGCATGATGACTTGAGGTGCTTCATAGGTAATAGTGTTTGGATGGAATCATAAATTGTGGCAAGGCCACATGATGTTATGACCTTTCGAGGAGGATTCAGGTATTGTATTTCTATAATGGGAGACGTGATCTCAGTTCTATATTATGATGGTACGGAGGAATTGAATTACAGCTCTTTTGTATGAGTCAGTTATCACGATTCAGTGTGTTCAGATCATTTCTTATTAGAGCATGTGTTGTGCTCGTCGTGGCTTAGGCCGATGAGGAGGTGTCATATTACCAGTGTGGTGTGTTATAATCGAAATGATTGTTGGAGTCATTAATGAGTGCGAACATACGTGATTTCAGCTAGATAGAAAGGTAATATCTAGGTTTGGCTCCAAAATCCATTGTAATATCAGTCAAAATAGAAATGGCTTTATAAATGGTTGATCTGAGGAATTGTTACGTTTTAGCGTGTGTTTTATTTATCGTTGGCAGTATATGAAGGTGTTGGAATAAGACTTCAACTAATAAGAGGTTTCCATCGGTATTTGGGTATTGTAGGCAACTGCGGTAAATAAAGAATGTTATTGTGGTCATATGAGTAAAGTGATGCAAAGTGTGAATTCAGCAAAGTTATGCATTAATGTTTGGGTACAACGTGTGGAGATTGATATCGTGGTCGAATGATGGAAACAGACTTGGCAGGAAATTCAGGATGTTGGAATTTGGCCTAATGGCTTATTCGCTTGAATAAAGAATTATATCTACAGAATTATATAGCTAATGTGCTCAACTAAGTAGCGGTAGAAGGGGAAGGTGCATGATGTGTTAAACAAGTTATTTTAGACTACATCATTGTAGTTCTCAGCACGTTCGAGGACGAACGTATGTTTAAGTCGGGAAGATTGTAACGACCAGATCGGTCGTTTTGAGCTCCGACGCGTCATTCAGCAGATTGAGGCCATGAACAGCTTCATCTCGGGTATATTGACTTGTGTGTATGGTCAGCATTAAAATTCAGGAAGTTTGGAGTCAAATCTAAATGGAAATTCTCATTTGGAAAGCTTAAAGTTGAAGAAATAAACTAGGATTGGAATTTTGAGTAAATGACCTCGGAATTGGGTTCTGAAAGTTCTAGCATGCTCGTATGATGATTTTGAACTTGGGCATATGTCCGGATTTGGTTTTTGATAACCCGTGAGCATTTCGGCGTATATGGTGGAAGTTAGTATTTCTGAAGAATTTCATAAATTTAGGTTGGAAGGCATTTTAGAGTTATAGATGTCCGTTTGGGATTCTGAGTCTAGGAATAGATCTGTATGGTGATTCTGGAGTTGGGAACGCGATCGGAAGTGAATTCGGATGACCGGAGGTCATTTTGAAGTCATTTGGCTAAATATAGGAATTTGAAGGTTTATGAGAAAATTCGACCGGAAGTGAAAATTTTGATATCGAGGTCGGAATGCGATTCGGAAAGTTGGTGCAAGTCCATAATATCGAATGTGACTTGTGTACAAAATTTGAGTCAATTCGGATCGATTTTGGTAGGAAATGGGGCATTTAATCTCTTTAAGGAAAGCTTAAGTTGAAAAAATCAACCCAACGTTGACTTATAAGTTAGAGGGCTCGAAACTAAATTCTGATGATTCAGTTAGTTTCTGGGATGATTTAAGACTTAGGACTGCAATCGGAAGTAATTTTGGAGGTCCGGTGAAGAAGTTAGCCTATTTTGGCGAAATTCGATCGATAGGTGATATTTTGATCTGGGAGTCAGAATGGAATTCCAAGAGTTGAAGTAGCTTTGTTAGGTGATTTTGGATGTGTCTGCAAATTTTCAGGTCATTCGGACATCGTTTTGTCGGGTTTTTGATCGAATGTGAATTTTGAAAGTTTAAGTTTAAGTTTGAATCAAATTCTAGGATTTTGGTGATGTTTGATGTTTAAGGTAGCGTTTTTAAGATCTGAGCAAATTTGAATGAAGTATTAGGTTGAGTTTGTGTTTTTGGTTGAGGTCCCGAGGGCCTCGGGGTGATTTCGGATGCCTAACGGGTATTTTTAGTTTTGGAAAAAGCTGCTGAAATGCAGCAGATTTTTAGCGCTAGTAGGCTACTTTGGGAGATCATATCTTGTAATCTATAAGGAATCACAAAAGGTACGAAACATGAAAGTTGTAGACCTTCGTGTGTAGTTTCTATAAAGCTAAAGAACTCGTAATTTGAACATCTTTACTAGATGTTATGATCGACAGAAAATGACTGCTGGAGCAATAGGATGTACAACTTGTATAGCGCACATGCAAGGCACAACTCGACGAAGCAGGGATAGATTCTTTATTACACGAAATTGGTTTATTTCTTTCATTTATTTCATTTGGTTTGGATGATTTGGAGAGCTTCAAGAGGAAATTTTAATCATCAATTTGAAGGTAAGTTATCCCCACCTATTTTGATTTAAGTACATCAATTATGTATGGAATTGGGCATGAAAATTGTAAAACAAAATGAGGATTTAGGTCTAGGGATTTGAAAATAAGATTTGGTGATTTGAGGGGTCAAATAAACTCTGATTTTGATGAACTTTATATGTACGGACTCGTGACGAGACGCGGATTCTAAAAATATGAGTTTCAAATTTTTCGAGTAGCGGGCCCGAGGCTCGGATTTGGAAACTTTGTGGTTTTTGGTGTAATTCAAGTTGTTTCAATTGGGTAATATCCCTTTAGCCTATTTTGATGCATTTCTATTGATTTTGATCAGATTCTACACCCGTAGAGGCGGATTCTCGTGGCAAGGGCATTGCGGACTAGTCTTCGAGTCAAATCGAGGTGAGTAATGGGTGTGGGTGATGACCTGCGGGTTCGAAACCCCGGTATATCATTATGTGACGCTGTATTGAGGCGAGACATATACTCTCCTATGAGTGCGGGGTCGAATATGATTGGGGACTATGGCTTAGTCCGACCTGTTGATATTATAGTGTGTTGTTGGCTATTATTGAGCCGGTGAACCTCCTGCTTGGATGGCTGTGGATATCTTTGGGATATGAGCCAGTTATTGGGATTTCGCGAGGATCATTGCTATTGTTTCTATGATATTGGCATGCTATTTTGATACCAGTCATGAGCTATTACTATCTAAAATGGTTTTCCAAACTCCGGAATTTCTGAAACATTATTTTTACTAAAAATGATAAAAACAGATTTCAAATACTGTTTCTGAGCTTGTGAGGCTGCATTGCATTATAGCTGTCTGGTAGTGGATCGGGCTGCGTGCCGCAGCATATCATGATATTTTGCTTGGGCTGTAGGAGCCCCTCCGGAGTCTGAACCCCCACAGTGAGCACGGGTACCCAAATAGATTGGGCTACGCGCCATAGCGGTCATATTCATGCATTGCATTGCATTTAGCTATACCTGTTACTCTGATAGCTGATATTGCTGGTTTCTGATACTGCTCATGTTGGTAATTGATACAGAATATTGATGTATAGCTTTACTTAGTGTTGTAGTGGGTTTTCTTACCTTCGCTGTCTTACCCTTGCTTATTACCACTGAGTTGGAAGTACTCACGCTACTCCCTGCACCTTGTGTGCAGAACCAAGTACATCACAACATAGTTGATTCTATAGTTGCTCGGGAGTTACATTTGGACAGTCGAGGGAGCTGCCAGCGTCCGCAGGACCTGACTCTCCAGTTTATCCTTATTTGCTTAGTCTATTCTACACTTGTGCACAGTTGTATACACTATCACAACTTATGAATTCTGGTAGAGGCTCATGACTTATGACTCCTGATTCGGTGGGAGGTTTATACTGGTTTTGGGATGTCTAATCCTAATATGTTGTATATTATTTTCACTATACTATAATTGTTTATGCTTAAAAGGGGTAAAGTGTGAGCTGATAGCTCTGTGTTATAGTTGATTGGTCGGGCTGGCCTAGCAATGTGCTGGGCGCCATCAAGACCGGGTTTTGGGGTCGTGACACTTTTGCTCTTTCTGAAGACCAGTTTCTTCCCTTTGTTCTGTCCGCTAGGGATACAACTCCTTTTATTGAAACTTGTTATTTTCTTTTATTCCATACTGCTTATGAGGATACTGGTTCAAAGATCACTTCCGCTAAAACCGGCGTTATCTTTTTTCTTCCCCCAAGTGGATACCCATCTTCTAGAAAATTTTCTGCCCCAGTTTGATAATCTTCCACGTGGCATGCCTTTCCATCAATGCCATTTCCTTTTTCCTGTTTTAAATAAAAAAACTTGTTAGTTTAAAAATGCGGTGGTCGGTTGTGATGCTCCTGCTGGGGATGGTTCTTTCCTTTCTTCTTCCCTGCTCTGTGTTCCATTACACTATCAAGACTTGCTGGGGATGGTATTCCTACTAGGGAGGATATCCCTGATGGTCTTGGAATGACCTGCCCTGTTTTGTGCTGTCTGGCCATCTTGAAACTTGGTCGATACCTTCTGACCTTCTCGAGGATTCCTTATTCACAAACCTCTCGACCATTATTTCCAGTCTTCTTATCTAACCCCCCCCCCCCCCCACATTTCCTATGACAGTTGACACTGCTTGAGGATCTCGCATGTTTCACTGATGAACCATTTTCTTCATTCATCTATGTCACTGAAAATACCTTTTTCTGCCGGGGATGTCTCTCTTCTTTTGTGGCATAGCTCGAGAACTGACATTTTCCCAACTTTTAAGTCTCATATGAATTCCCAAAATCGCACTCTGCATTATTCTTTCTTGATTTGTCCACTGGCCTTGGCCTTGAGGTCTATAACCTTTGATTTCTGCGAGGGATATCCTTCTTGACACTGGTCCATCCTTTTGTCAATCTCCTCTTGCTGGGAAATATCCTTCTCGACACTGGCCTTGCACTTGTTCCTCCTAACTTATACTACTTGGATGTTCTAATCAGATCCCATCTTGCATAATTGGAAAGCTGATGGTAGAGTTTAAAGTCATTTCTCATTTGTTTTGACCAAACAGACTCTGTTGGGAAATTTTTTGATGAAATGAGAAAGATAAAAGGGACAGAATAAAAGATAAAATAAAAGGATAACTCTCTAAAAAGAAAAATTATAAAATAAAAGCCAATCAAATGCGAATACCAACTCTAATGGCCATAACATGCACTTATAGCCTATCCTCCATCGATAATTCGCCTTTCACAATCTTCGTCTGGGGCTTTCCCACCTGATTCTCAATCTTTGACCGACTTGTAGTGCCCGAAGGATTTTCACTATCAAGCTTCTCTAATTTTGTTTTTTCTCTTAGCTTTCATCGCCTTATGGTGCCTATAAAGATTTTCACCGATAAGACTCTCATTTGTATTACTTTTCAGTTGGAGATTGGGGATGAGACTCTCTCATATCTCTTTTCTGCTGGAGATCAGAGCCTTTTCTGTTGGGGATCAGAGTGTTATGTTTCGATAAGACTCACTCATTTGCCTGACTTAGACTCTTTTGAAGATTGGTCAAAAGATCTTTCTTTGGACCGTAATGTGGGATTTTCATAGGGCTAGAAAGAAAGGGTATTAAAGGCTAAAAACAAAATAACCTGGTTTCAAAATTACAACTGTCGGAATCTGGATTTTCCTTACAATAAACACAATTTTTTTTTGCCCCAGTTTCTTGCTTGGGGATTTTTTGATTTTTGTTATATTATGACCGAGCTATGAAGCGCCTACGTATCCTCTTTGGGGAATCAGGTCAAACGTAGTTTCCAATCTCGTTGTTCTAGTTTTCCTTTCCACTTATTATTTTCTCTTTTTCTTCTTTATCTTTTGTTGTTTTTGTTGTTTTCTTTTCTTTTTCTTTTTCTTTATATTCCATATTTATGTTTCTAATCTTTGATACTGATTCCGAAGGAGGGATATGAAAGAAAACAAATAAGGCTCAAAGGGTTAACGAAGGATAAAGTGTATTGGTAGAAGAATAAACTGCCTCCATCATTCCAATCTTTGAAACATGCCAAGTACAAACAACACCATTAAACAAACACTCATAATATCTTCCGATCGTGCTACACTTGAATAACCATATCCACACATTCGCATTTTTGTATGTCATTTTAAAAAAAAAAGAAACAATCTTCAGGCAATGGTCCCCATATCCATTAGGCCGGCTTGCCCCAGTTTCACATGGATCGGGCCTCAAATTGTTCTTGTTTCCTTTAAATGTCCTGATCACCTCCCAGTGATTAACTTTTAAGATTAGGCCCAAACTGTGTGCGCATGTCATGTCACTAGAATCGGTGTTTGAACAAAAGGCACAACAAAGGGATAAAAGGACTAAACAAAGAAGACGATTGGAAATAATAAAAGACCGGAATTTGCATTAGACTAACAGTGAAATGGTTCGAATAATCAAAACAATCAAAACAAAGCAGGGTATAACCCCGAAACCAAACCTGGACAAAACTGTGCAAACCGCTGTGACAAAACGGAAGGACAATAGGGTTTGACACAAGACAATATCCAGATCATAACCCTAAAGTAACCCGGACAAACAGAAATGACCACACTTCTCTGTATCATGCCCTAGGGCGTATGAGCAATATGCACATTTTTGAGAAAAGTTACACTTCTTTGACAGAGGGTTTGGCATTTTTATCTCGATCAGTTTCAACATGCCCAAGTGCTTCAACTTTTGAAACAGACTGGCATATGACCCGCCAACAGGGGTGAGACCTTTTTCTCGTTTCAACAACCTCTCATTTCTAAATGCCCAATTTGGCCTAAAACCTTATCCAGGGGGTTTCTGGTACTCTCGTAGGGGTGTATAGGCTTTTCGTGGAGCTGGGTATTTAGAAAATGAAGCATATCTTTAGGAGTCCCTTGGAGTGAAGCAGCATCGGGGAGGGGAGTAGTGTTGGGAAAACATAGTTGGATGATGAGTGGTGGAGCTACTTGGGTGGCTAGGAAAACTATCATACACGAGTAGATTTACAGAGTACGGTGGATCATCCGTTATTGTGTTAGGTGTTTGGTTAATGACGGAGTCCAAGAAGCTAGGTGGTGGCGGGGGTGGTTCTTTCCCGGCCATCCATGCTCGATACATGTCTGCCACATGCTGCCTCAACATTTTCACTTCTTCTAACAACCTGTTGCTCTATTCAACCAGTTGTTTCTGGTCATTAGAATCAATCCACTCACTTCTGAGGTTCTCTGCCATTATCTCTTGACTTTGCGTTGTAGGGAAGCGTTAGTTTAGAACCACAACCAACCACCCATCTGGTTTTGGACCCAACAAAGTGAAGCCATCACATTAGCGTTAGGGCATTTGATAGATAGGTAAACATATATCAGGGATGCAATGCACCTAGGCAGTTAAACCTTTCTATTATGCATTTGTTTCAGTTACGTGCATCATTCCGGCCTCTTATCTATGTGCCCCCTTTTAAGTGCTTCCTAAACTTTCTTTTATTTCTTTGCTTCTTTGTTTTGTTTTTATTTTTTATTTTCTTATTATTCCCTTTTTTTCTTTTTAATGGCGGCGGTCGAATCTTATGTGGATTGCCAACATATCATGTCCCCGCATGATCAGACCGTGCATAGTTTGGGCCAACTAAAGGTAACAAACAATGAAATGTTTTTTTTTTGAATTTTCAAATTTTCATAATAAAAGAGAGTGGGTTTCAAAGGTATAACGATGACCTACAAACTCGAAAATCAAACAACCAACATATTCTAATCAAAAGAATTACAAACTCAAAACAAACGGCCAACTTCCTTTCCTTGTTTGCCATTTTCAACCAAATGGTTATTTTTGCAAACGTGGCCCCTTCCCAATTTCTCGTGAATTTTGAGGTTGGGGGGGAATCTATTTTATGACACTTTTACAAACTCGTCCGTTCTTTAACGAAAATAGCTTCTCGACAATTGAAAGATACTCTAAGGCTATCTCCGCAATAACGATTTAATACATTGCCGAAGCTAGCTCGACTTATTTTGATCAAATATCCAAACGGAATTCGCTTGCCCCCTGACTCTTTCTTTTTATTTTTCAAATTAAAATAAAAGACCTAGTTTTGCAAACACAATCTTTCAGCACCTCGGGGACAAAATTTTAAGGCTGCGTTAGCTAATCGACCAAAATCCTAAAACAATGATTAAAGGTTGCCGTTAATGAAAAGTCAGCCTTCCGGCGTCCCTTTCGGGAACATTCAGCTATTTCCGGAAAAACAGCATCACCGGCTTATTTATGACTCGTTTTCTTGTTTTTTTCAAAAATAAAACCCGATATTACAAACACGGCCTTTCAGCGCCTCGGGGAAGAAGATTTTAAGGCTGTGTAGGTCGACCGATCCGAATCTAAAAATGACCAAAGGTAGTTGTTTATGCAAAATAAACCTTTCGATGTCCCTTTCGGGAACATTCGGCTATTTTGACGAAAATAACATCACCAGACTTATTCACGATTCTTTTTTTTCGAATTAAAATAAAGAACCCGATATTACAAACACTGCCTTTCAGGGCCTCAGGGACGAAGATTTTATGCCTAGGTGGGTCGACCAGCCCGAATCTAAAAATGACCAAAGGTAACCATTTATGAAAAATCAACCTTCCAGTGTTCCTTTTCGGGAACATTTGGCTATTTCGACGAAAATGACATCATTGGACTTATTCATGACGAAAATTTTAATTTTGATGTTTTTTGGCAATTTTTTGCAAAAGGGGGGTTAGACCCGATAAGGGTTGCCTACGTATCTCACATTTTGTGAGAATCAAACCAGCGTAGTTCGCCAAAGAGAATAAACTAATTTTGTAAACAAGACTCTTTTCTTTTGTTTTTCAAACACCCCACACTTATAAAAGAAATATTTTTCTTTCCTTTATGTTCCCTCAGAGTTTCGACACTACTTGAATATTGATTTTATTTTTATAATAATAAGTAGTTATCTCCCTACACTACTATTTTATCTTTTTTCCCTTTTTCATAATTTTCCAGTATTTCAAATTTTTAGAAGCCTGTCAGTATGCAATTTTGAAGCAAATAAATGCATAAAACAAACAGGATGCGGCATGATGATCTTTTCACTTCAGGTCGCTTGTCCTAGACGGACCCAACCCCTGTGTTGAGTCCCCTAAGTCAAATACACATGATGCAAATAAATATTCCTACTGGGGATCTGGTATCAAGTTTTGTTATACTAGGTTTAATGCCTGGGATGTGAGCGGACAACTCGAGTTGGGAAGGGGTAGCATACCGGGAGCAATACTTCTCCAGCTTAACTACTGGACCCTCCCCGTTCTTCAATATGGGTGACTGATAATATTTTTCCGGGAGTCCAGGCCCAACGGCTTTATCTCAAAAAAGAATGGGGCGCGTATCCGCGATTCCCGAGGTTGTATTCAGAAGACTTAGAGGGGGTGCGCAAGAAGATAATTTATAATACAGTTCAACAATATTAAAGCGGTAAAAATCATCATTTTGCACATTTAAGCCCAATCATGCAATAAAATCAGATAATAAATAAATCCAAATACAACAATTAACCCTGAACCATAAATTCTGGGTTGCAAAATCCCCAGCAAAATTGCCAGAGCTGTCGCACCTCCTTTTTCGCCTACCGCACCCTACGAAGGGCGTGGTGAAGGGAGTTTTTTCAATTAAAGGACAATCAAAATGAGATTTGGTTATTAAGGTTTAGAGTCGCCACTTGGGAGATTTATGGTGTCCCAAATCAGCGGTTTGAATCCGGAATCGAGGAAAAGAAGAACTCTGTATTACAGTCTACGAACCAGAAATCCGGGTAAGGAATTCCGTTAACCTGGGAGAAGGTGTTAGGCATTCCCGAGTTCTGTGGTTCTAGCATGGTCGCTCAACTATTATATTTGGCATAAATTATCTGATTTTTAATACATGTCTTTACCTATGTGCATATTTTAACTCTTTACCGCTTTTGATTATTATTATTTTATAGAGAATTGCAACGTCATGAAAATGCATCTCGAACCACGTCACATCAATGTACCCGTAGTTGTTGACACGTTTTGACTCCGTTGAGATTTGGATTTGAGTCACATAAATGTGCACCCGAGTTTAGGGATGTAAGATTATTAACATGCGCCTAAAGAGACTAACGCGTTATTATTTTGGGGAAAGACAGTGCAATTCGCAAAATGGTCAATCCCGAAGTCTAAGCAATTATTATAACCATTTATTGAGGACCCCGCAGCTTGCGTGTTTTATTTGGCGAGGTTACCCTCAAGTATTCAATGCATGTATGAGTTCCTTTCCTATGTCGAGAATTTAACATCACTTTTTGAGCCTAACAACATATTTACCTTTTCATAGAATAAAGACATTCTAATACATATGGATTATATCATGAAATACTACTGACTTAAAGAATGTGGCACATTTGGAATGCTATTTTTCACTTTAAAATTCTACGCACATATAAGTAACAAAAAGGAAACAAATGAAAACTATCAATGCCATTTCAGTTGTTCGTACCAAAATTACAAGGCTTTCCCAAACTAATATTCAAAGTGTCAAAAAAAGGATAACTTCTTTTAAGAAATTTGCCAACTTCCAATTCATTTTATTGATAATCTTTGATTTTCTCTACAGCTTGTGAAAGTCTTTAGCAGATACATGTTCTCAACCAAGAGAAAATGATATTACACCACTCCAAGTTTTATAGCATCATTGCCTGGGAGAGAGAAAAGAACCCAGATACCATTTCACATGAAAGCAATGCTTCCAGTAATCAATGGACGTCAAACTCTCTCAATATTCTTAAGCATAAAATAGAGGGCCTATATATACTTGTTCTAATAATTCATATCACGAATACAAGTTGTACATATGGCTAATAATTAGGTCTATATTATCATGTCACAATATGGTAAAAAAATAAACAGAACTTCTGCATCTTCTACAATATTACAAGGGCTTAAACAAAATGATTCCAGCGATCTAAATATATGAGACATAGTCCCTAAAAACAAAGGATTGCATAATTATAAATAGATTAGAGCCAAAACTTAAAATTTATAAGCATCCAATATTGAAGCTTAGGCTCACAAGTTCAGACCTCAACCTGAATACACATTAGTCTAGAAATGGACTTGTTATTGAAAAGTTTCAAACAAATGACATGTCAAGGCATGTTTCCTCAAATCTACACTTTGAAGTGCACACAATGGATTTTCATAGTGCTAAAGAAATACCTGGATTGGAAATACAAGAAAGAAGAAAGAGTAGTCAGAAGCAACAGATACCAGTAACCCCAGCAACAACACATCAATAATAGATTACAGCAACCAGCATAGCAAGTTCAACCCAAGAGTGATTCAATGACCCAAAAACCAAACAAAAAATCAAAAGATTGACCCAAAGTCACTCAAAATCAGTCTAGTGTATTTGAATCAGGAAAATGAAATCACTGAAGCAACAAGAAAAAGCTTCAAGGAAACAGTGGGGTTTTCATCCTTAAAAATCAGTCCATGTATTTCTATGTGTTCAACCTCTCAATTTTTCAAAGTTAAACTCTATGTTTTTTCGTATGAATCTGTGTGTTCTCCCCAAAATCAATGCTCTGTCTCTATGTGCTCTCTCTTAAGCTCTCAGCTTTTCAGAGTGTTCTTAGTATGTGTGTGTGTCCCCTAAATATCTCTACTCATCTCTATTTTATAACCAAAGCGAATCCCTTTTCCAGCCCCTTTTCCCTTTCTTTTACAGTTGTAAAAGAAAACCTTTTATTATTACCCCCTACTCCTTTTTACTTTCCAAGCTTTCTATATTCTTCTACTATGTGAACCCTTTTAGCTTTTTATTATTATTGCCCCTCTTTTACTATATTTGCATCACTATGAATTGCTCCCCACTACTTTTAAACAAAAGTATTATTTTAAAGGTCCACTAGTACTTACTTGATATAATATTTAAACTAATTATTTTTACACTTTTAAGTCCAAAAATAACCCTGTAACTATAGAAATTACTATCCTACCCTTATCCCTTTCAATCTGTACTAAAATCTATTAGCTATAACCAATTCAAGCCTAACAATTGACTAATTAAACACATGAAACTAATTCTCAATCAACAACCTTAGGACAAGACAACATGGTCAGATTCACATCAGAAACAAACTTAACAGAACAAACAAGTAGATTCAAATCACTAAAATCAATCATCAATTGAACTTCAAATTAAATCCAACTATTGTGCCCCTACAATTGTTAGCAGACTCCTACTTACAGAGGGTCCAAATTCAGCGATGACTTAAACTTTTCAAAGTTTTCGGCACATGAACATCAGCTGCTATCCACGTTTGTACACATAAAATGAGCAAGATAATCAAAACAAATTTAGTAGAGAATTAACACCTCAATGACATATGCTCAAATAAGCCAAATATGTATTAACAGTGAGCATTCAGAAGGAACCAACACAACATGGTTTGAATTCAATAGGAAAAAGCTAAGAAACACAATGTGAGTATAGAAGGTTTAGGCATATATACAGTAGCAATTACATATCCCAACAACTTGACAATTGAATGCAAAAAAATACTCCAGCAATTACCAATTTATAATGCTGAAAAGAAACAAATCGCGGACACAAAACTTGCAAAATTCATATGCGAATACATCAAAGGCATTTCACACAATTTCAATCAACCAAGCATCAAGACGTTCATTGAATCACACCAAAATAGAACAAGAAAAATAGAGGGACGAGACTACCCTAAAACAATCTACAAATAGAAATTTACGAATCGAAAATAACCTCGTTGTAGACCCTCGAAAAACTCGGATCGCAACCTCGAACGACTTCGAATCTCGACAGTTAAGAAGCCCGGATTGTTTTCTGAAAGTTTTAGAGCTATTTCTGAGGTATTGTTTCACTGCATTTTGAGACTATTTTGGCGTAGTTTGCGGCTATGAACTCCGTGTCTGGCGATTTGGATGGCGAAGGCTGTGTGTAGGTGTATGTTCTCGGCGAGTTGGGATGGAAGGTGACGATGGTTTCACCGGAATTCCGGCTGGTTCTTGCATGGTCGAGTTCGAGAGGTTCAAAGGTTGTCTGGGGTGGGGTTCACGAAGAAGGAGAGAAAAGGGAAGGCGGGTTTCTTTTGATTTAGGGTTAGGGAAATGAAATGAAAGATGATAGGGGGGTCGTTTGGGTTGTGTGATGGGGCGGGTCAGGTTGGACCCGTTTGGGGGTGGGTATTTTGGTTTGGGCTTGGGTAAATTAAATTGGATTGTGGCCCAAATTTTATTTAGTTCTTCTCCTTTTATATTTATTTTCAAATTATTTTTCATAATTAATAGTAATAATCCTAAATTAAATTATAAACCCATATTAACTTAAAAATATTAATAAACTTTAAATACTACCTATCACAAGTAACTAAAAAGAAAATCACAAAATTTTGACATTAAACACTTAAAATGCAAAGTACGTTATTTTGTGATTTTTTATTTCTATAAAATAAGTAATTTACTACTTAACTCAAAAAATTGTAAAATTAGATCCTAAATGCAATTACAATATATTTATTGTATTTTTTTTAATTAATTTAACAAATAAACATGCACACACAAATGCAAACAATAACTAAAAATATCACGAAAAATTCACAAAAATGCACACAATAAAAAACTATTTTACTTTGAATTTTTGGGAGTAATTCTCATATATGGTAAAAATCACGTGCTCACAAAGTCTCATGATCATTTTCAGATAGACTGTAAATAAGGATGTCATCAAAGAAGACTAATACACACTTTCTTAAGAAGGGTTGAAAAACCTTAATCATCAATGCTTGAAAGGTGGTTGGGGCATTGGTCAGCCGAAATGGCATCATCTTGAACTCATAATGGCCTAGTTGAGTTCTGAAAGTTATTTTGTACACATCCTCTATCTTCATCCTGATCTGATTGTAACGTGCTCGTAGGTCTTTCTTTGAAAAGATCACACCTCCACTTAATTCATCCAAGAGGCCATCCACAATTGGTATAGGATATTTGTTTTTACTGTGATGTCATTCAAACCTCTATAATCTACACATAATCTCCAAGTCCCATCCTTCTTTTTGACAAGCAGAGCTAGTGATGAAAAGGGTGATTGATTGTACTGAATTATGCCATTGTTGAGCATCTCTTTCACTTGTCTTTCCAATTCATCCTTTTGGTAGTAGTTGTATCTTTAAGGCCTCAAACTGACTGGCATGGCCCCAGGCTTGAGAGGAATGGTGTGATCCAAAGTCCTTTTGGGAGGTAGGGTCTTAGGTTCAGCAAACACCTCAGGGTACTGCTACAACACTTCTGAAATGGCTTCACTTACTGGTTGTTCTTCTTCTGCCCCAAGGGAATTCATCATGAACAAATGGGCTATCAGAGCTTGCCCTTTCTCCAACATTTTTCCCATAGTTCCACTGGAAATCATGCTCAGCTTACCTTCTTCACAAATACCATGAAATACCAATTTGTTGCCCTTCTTACCAATGGTAACACACTCTTTCTCATGATCAAACTTAGTGGGATATGCTTCTTCATCCAGTCATTCCCCATTACCATATCATAGCCCCCTAGTGGAATGATTAACAAATCATCTTGGAATGGTCTGCCTTGCATTTTCCATTGATAACCAATGCACATAACATAGTTCCCATCAGCTACTGTGACTCTAACTGGTGGACATTGTTTAGCTTGGTAACTTGTTTCCTTAACTGTGGTAGCATCAATGAAACTATGGGTGCTGCCAGAATCAATTAATACTGTGAGCTTCTTGTTACTTATGGTACCCCTTACTAAAATAGTGTTGACTCCTCTATTGTCACCTGATAAGGCATTCATACATACAGCTTCTATTACTTCCTTTTCCAATTCTCCTTCAATTTCTGAGTATGTACTTGGTTGTTCTTCTGTTGCCTCATGGTTCTTAGGAGAGCCCTCTATTGTTCCCATAATGCAATTCAGTTGTTTCCTTTTGCACTGATGACCTGGGTTGTATTTTTCTCCACACTTATAACACAAGTGGTTGTTCTTTCTGTACTCATACACCTCTGAACTAAGCCTGAAGGTGTTGGACCTGACTGGTGCTGTAGTAGACACTTTGGAGCTAATAGGTTGTTAACCACCAAGGTGGTCTGGTCAGGGCTTTGGTTCTCTTGAGGTCTGGCTCTATGGCTTTCTCCTGCAGGCGAGCTTGTTCCACAGCAAACCTCAGGGTCGTAGGTTTGAACAGCTTCACTCCAAACCTAATTTCTTCTTTCAGAGCCCCAATGAAGCTGGAGATGAAATGGGATTCATCTAGGTGGGGGTTCCTTATTAGCATTTGAGCCTTTAGATCTTCAAATTTTCCCAAGAAGTCATCAACTAATCCCACTTGGCTCAGCTTGTTAAATTCTTCTACTATATCACCCAACAGTTCTTCCCCAAATCGCATAAGCATTTCCTCCTTAAATTCAGCCTAGCTCACTTCACCTCTATTTAGCACTGAGGAGTCGTACCAAGTGTCAACTAGCCCATTAAGCTAGAGTGCAATAGCGTCTACCTTCACTGTCACAGGATCGAGGCTATGATACCAATTGTAACGATCTCAGTTCAACGTAAGGAATTTAAATAACAAAAGGAAATAGTATACTTTTTTGGGACGATTTTCTGGTTTATTTGATAAAAGAAAATTAGCTATTACAACTAATTGAAATCAACTACTCCTAACTAAACTCCATTGCTGCATAACCTAAAGAAGAAGAAGAAAAGAGATCAGATGATGAAGAAGAGAAGAGAACGAGGAAAGAGAGAAGAGGAGAGAATCGAAGAAAGAGAAGGAATATTACCTCTGATGAATGATACCCTTCAGCCAGCCTTCAGTTGGTTATAACAACCTTTGTCGACGTGGCACAATCTAGACCCTTGCACTTCATTAACCAATAATCTAACCTCGTCTGTCCATTCAAATTTCAGTTACAACTCTTCCTAGTTTTCGTTAGAGCTTATTCAACTTCGAATCCAGCTGCCAACTCCATTCTTAGGGAATTTGTGTGGAGACCATTACATAGAATTGGGGAGTTGAGCCAATTAGATCAAGAAGGAGATTGAATTCTTTCTTTTATGGTTTGAACGATATACATATAGTTCAAGTTGAATCAAGCAATTTTGACCTACCTAATGCCGTAAAATAGAGATCCGACACCCCAAAAACACGAACATGACATTTTTCGAGAGCCCAGACATCACTTAACCGGCTGGTTTGACGAAAATTACATCAATTGCATAGTAGATCAAATGAAAAACGACTTACTATTTTATTAGCAGAGAAAATTAGGCTAGTCAAATGATATTAGATTATTAGTCATATCACTAATGTCTATATTGAAAAGACGTACACAAGTGGGAAAAAGCTGGACCAGGTTCATGAGCTCAAGCCTAAGTTAACTTCCCGACGAGGAAGAAAGTCTAAGATAAAGAGGAGGAAACTTAAAGAACGATGAACTTAAGCTATAATCTCTGTTTACCAAACTTCACTTCCTCTGACTAAAAAAGATTTATATCGAGGAGAGAAACTACACAGGGAAAACCCCCAACAAGCTCTTTTCCAACTCAGAGTCAAAAAGTTGTTAGGTGATTAAAACTGAAAGGCAAAAGAAAATACAAAAACAAAATCTTGAATAATCGACTAATCATATGTGATCTCAACAGTGCCAAAATAGTCATAGTTGTTTCACTACATTTCGACAACATATATATATGGAGATGTTTCCCGAATATCATAGCTAAATAGCCAGTGAGACGGAAAACAAAATACCATTACCAAATGAAGTTGAACATCCAGATACACATAATGACCTTCAAATATTTCCACAAAGTGCACATTTCGTGAGGATAACTAGCTCTGGCTTTCTTGACCCAGTGCTTGTCCTCTTGGGCAGCTGATAGGAGCATATCGAACCATTCATCAACAATGTTGAAGACATGAAAATGATCTTCTCAAGATGAGGCAAAGTGAGGTCAATTGAGCCATGGTTTATCAGAACTGACAATTGGTTAACCAACAATGAGAAGGATTTGAGAAAAATTAGAAAATGGAGGCATGAACAACAAATGTAACGGAAATGGCAGATCATGCTGTGGAGAAAGATTAGGTGATAGGCTCAGAAAGTGGAAGACGAGGGAGAGGAGGATAGATTGGATAACAATACAGGGGTAGCAAGATGAAGATGGGATAGAGGCGGAAAGATCTGGTGCTGCCACAAACCATGGATTGATCAAATGCAGGTCACACTTTCTTTCCCCTATCAGCAAAACTGAACAGCTATGCTAATCTCAAAGTTAGTCACTTGGGTAACTGCCAATTTTTGTTTGCAAGTATTTAATCAGCAGTGCCTTCCGTTGTACAATGTACAGTGAGTATGCTCATTTTTATCTTTGATATAGAATTTTCTTGTGTAATTGAACTATTGATATTAACTTCAGGAAATATTTGCGTCACACCTCCTTTTGGCGCGCATCCTACCCCGAAGGATAGATGTACAATGGGAGTTTTTCCAATTTAAGTGACAATATTCGAAATGAGATTATTTATTTATTTCAGAGTCGCCACTTGGAATAAATTATGGTGTCCCAAGTCATCGGTTTATTTTAAATCCCAAATCGGGGAAAGTTTTGACTTTCCAAATGAAGTCTGCGAACCGGAAATTCTAAGTAAGGAATTCTATTGACCCGAGGGAAGGTGTTAGGCACCCCCGGATCCCGTGGTTCTAGCACGGTCGCTTCGATCATATTTGGCTTATTAAAAATATTTAATTACTGATATTAAACCCTATGTGCATTTATCTTTTTACCGCTTTTGATTACCTGAATTACTCGTATTTCAAGAATTGAATTACACGAATGTATACTCATTCTCTTTGACGCGTCAAATTATGCCACGCGAACGTGTACACCATTAATATCACTTTGTTTATTTATTAAGAAATAGTTTGGCCAAATTTACGCTAACGCATACTCCAATTGTTTTTAAAAAAAATCGTAATCATGTTACGCGAACGTATACCCAATTAAGATAGTATTTTAAGACGGCCCTGAAGGATTTTTGTACGAAAGATTATTCTTTTTTACATCTAGGTTGTGAAATTTACACGAAGGCCATATGTGATTTAATAGTGAATGGCACAACTCAAACTACTGTAATTAATTAATAGCTCGTAACCCATTTTAGTGTTAAGGAGAGATTGATTAAAGTTGCGCGAACGCATACTTTGAATTGATTTTTTTTTAGATTTGTGATCAGGTTTCGCGAACGTATACACAATCACAATCGTATTTTTTTTAAAACGATCCTAAAGGATATCCTAGGAAGTATTAGTTTAACCCATAAAAATTTATACAAAGACCATATGTGATTTGATGAATTAAAATAATTAGAAAAAAATATAACCTATTTTATTATTAAGGAAGATTGGTCGAAGTTGCGCTAACACATACTCTAAATTAATTTACAATCATGGTCATATTACGCGAACGTATACGCGACCACAATCGTATTTTAAACGGTCCTAAAGGCTTGCTACGAATTTCGATCACCTTTACATCAAGGTTATGAAATTTACAACGAGGGTCATGCAATTTATTATCTATGGAACGCCTCCTTTAATTTGGTAGGCTTAATTTGCTAAACCTAAATACAATTAAATTTTTTACTCAAGTAACTAATGGAATACACAAGGAAAGACTGATTATTCTAAGCAAAGGAGCCAACCCAGTACAAAACGGACCAAGGGTCCAACTAGTAAAGATTACTTTGAACAACCATTGACGCAGGCTTCATACACGAAGAGATTGGGCTCCAGGTGAAGCCCAATTCAATGGCATGACTTCAAAGGGTCTGGTTGCATTTGGGTCAACAATGGTGGCCCAACACATGATCCAACAGATACGTTTGAGGCCAAAACGAATTGCAATTTAAGACAAACTATAATTAAAGCTTAAGTCAATTACTAGAAACACACTACAGGAATTAGCAAAGAGGCTTTATACATTACTCAACATTAACCACGTTAAGAATTTAAAATCGTGGTTTAACTGTAGAAAATGCCAAGGTGACAAGGATCGCTGCTATTTTTATCACATGCTAGTTCTACCATGTTGATGATAACATTAAATGCACTTTGCCTTTAACCATTATTACTCAAATTACCTGCTGAACTATAGACCTTTCAACTATCAAACTTCAATAAATAACTCATGTCATCAAAACCCAAACCTCAATGAAGGATACAAAATTTAAATTACTACATAGGTTAACAACAGTATTTATCACATTCCCTCGTAACAGCCCCAATACATAATTCTTTAAAGGAAAAGCGTTTAATCATACTGTAATCAAAACAACATGCCAAATTCAAACTAAAAAAAATCACCGCATATCTGTGAGTAAAACAATATTATTCAAGTACTTAGTCCAATCTAAGCAAGGATACATATGAGTAGGAATTGTGGGAAAACTAATAGCCTCCGATCATGGAGACAAAATAACCATTTCAAACTCGATTTCCTAAAACTTCATATCTACATTACTCATGATTCAAGTACCTTTACATACCTGAAAATCAAGGAGGAAGCAAGGAGAATAAGAAATCAGTAGCAGCAGTAATAAGGTCAGCCCAGAATCAGTAAATTGAAACCATAGAATCAATTGCAAATCCAACAGAAAAGTTATTTCAACCTAGTTAGACCAAAAACTTTCCAGAAAACCAGTATCAATTCATTTTAAATCCTGTTACTGAAGTAATTGTGAGCACGTGATTTTTGCCCTATATGAGTATTACTCCCAAAAATTCAACATAAAAGAGTTTCGTGTTGTTTGCAATATTTGTGGATTTTATGTTATTTTTCTCTTATTATTTGCATCCGTATGTCCATGTCTATTTGTTCAAATAAATAAAAATACAAAATATATTGCATTTTTCGTATACAAGATTCAAGTTTGCAATTAAAGTTGATTACTTTTGTTTTATGAAAATGAAAAAAATCACAAAATAATGTATTTTTGCATTTTTTCCATTTATTGTCCAATTGTGTGATTTTACTTTTGGTATTTAATTACATATGTTTAATTGTTATTGGAGGATAATTAATACTTTTGATAATTTAATTTTGTTTTATAATTTAATTTAGGATTTTAAAATTTAGTTTGAAATGACTTAGGAAAATAAATTAAAAGAAAAGAAAAAAAAAGAAACAAAATGAAGAGAAAT
>JASVEL010003992.1:0-141191 GCA_032618575.1 Nicotiana noctiflora
CGGACTGGGCCAAAATTCCCCAGGCCCGAACTAAAATAAACCTTACCTAGCCCAAAACAGTCCCCAACCCGGTCCGTTAGCCCATACCCGACCCAGTTTTTGTTAATGAATTGATCATGGCTATTGGATTTCAATGATCCAACAGCTCGAATTATTTGAGCAATTTTCAATTACCCAAAACCCCCAAGACCCTCTGCCCTGCTTCATTCTCCAAACGATCCCTCGTCTCTCTCAGACCTCGTCTCTTTCAGAGACGAGGAAACCCTAGCTGCCACTCTTTCTTTTACCCAAAAACCCGGCGGCGACTCCATGGCCGGCCACCAAATTCATACCCTAGAGACACTAAACCACCCTCTTCCCAAATCCCTTTACCAGCTTTTCCCAAATGTCACCACAAATGTTCGAATTTAAAATTTAAGATTCGAACCCTAGAAGCCAAGACAGATTATTCATCGGGCAATTCTTTTGGGAAATAGGCAGGGAATAGAGCCGATTTGGTCTCGAAATAACGTTGCTCGCTTGGTCTTGACCAAGAACGAGCAAGTTACATTACTTGGAGATTAAATCGGGGAAAACAGTTTCGAGCTCAAGTTCGATAGGTGAGTTTTGTTTCAATTTTCTTTATTCTCTTCTTCTTCTTTTCTTTCTGTTTCTGTGTTCATGATGAATCAAATTTGTTCGTCATGTTGAATTAAATTGATTAGTCATTATTGTTGGTTTCAAATTCAGTTAATAATATGTGTCGTCTCATTGGCTTCAATTCATGTTATCTCAATAATTGATTAGTTTTGATGTTTGATAGTTGTTGAAACAGATTAGTTGACAATATTTTGTGATTTGTCTTGTGAGCTTTAAACTAATGAAATCGTTTAAATCAGTAATGGGGAGGGACGACTCTCTAAAACATTGATAATGTTAGACATATAGGCATCATGTTTCAAAGTTAAGGGTGGAATGGATTAGAATATACAAGACCCATACTCAATTGAATTAACAAATGAGAAAAAGGGTTGTTTGGTTGGCCTGGTACCTTTATAAGCTGGAAATCAGAAAAAATATGGGCTTAATAATAAAAGATAATGCATACATGTGCTAAGGAATAATACATGCTAAAAAGTGAAGGTTTGGAATAAAAAATGAACTAACTCTAGTCTTTAAATAGACAGAGATTAGTCTGGAAAGGGGACAGACATAGATACAGAGGCTGAGAGAATTTTAAACATAGAGGAGAGAAAAGAGAGATACAATCTGGGAGGGAGTTTAAGGAGAAGAACAGACAGAGAGAGAGGCATTCTGGTATACACTCACACATAAACAAAAAGATAGACACTCGTCTATACACTCAAAAACACATATTTTAATGGCTGTTTAGTTTTTTTTGCGGGTTTGAATTATTAATCTCTAGGCTACTGTGTCATTGAAACTTTCTGCATTCCATTGTTTGTTTCGGACTAGTTTTACTGGTTGTTTTCCTGCTGCTGAGTTCTGTTACTGCTACTGCTGCATCTGACTTGTTTTACTCTAATTTCCAGGTATATCTTCAAACTGTAATGTAATTGAGTTTTCTTTTTGGACAATCCGTATGAGGATCAAGATATAAATTGAAGCTCATAATTATGTAGTTTTCCATTTAAGTTGTTCAATTCCATGAAAAGTCAGTTCTTGTTCATGTTAAATGGCTGATTCATGCCAGTAGTTTAGGATGATTTATATGTCTAAATGAAATGCTTAAATGTTAGTAATGTAACATTGTTTGTATTCAACTTATATGGATGAATTGTTAAGTATCCTGAGAAGAAAAATGGATATAAGGTTCAATCCTGTTAGAACCTAGAGTTAATCCTTCTTAGCACTTTTGCACTCTGTCATGTATAGGGTTGTAAAGAAAATATACTTCCATTTATAAAAGAAGAACCATAGTTTTAAACAATATCTATTTAAATCCTCAAGGCAATGTATTTTAATAAAAGGGGTCTTTTGTTTCAGCTTAATGCGAGTAGCTCGGTTTTCCATTTTTTGTTAGAAGCTTCCTCCAATTTGCTTATTGATGTAAGCAATAACATCAATAAATGGTAGGTGAGATGGGAATATTGCAAATTGATCCTTCTTGATAGGTGAGATTTGCACTTTTGGTCCCTATCTCAAAACTATAAATACCCCTTCATCTCATTGTTTTAAACACACCAAAAACATTCAATAACTCAAGTATAAGAGTTATAGAGAAAGAGAGAGTTTGTTTTTCTTTAGGAAGTTTTTCTAAAGGGGGAGTGACAAAATAGTGAGTAAAATACTAGTCGGGTATTTTCGGGAAACACTTTTGTGTGCGCCACTATTTTGGGTAGAGCTCGGGAAATTGTTGTACCTCCAAACTATTGGAGAAGTCTCTCTTTGTAAGCCTACTAAAAGTTTTAGTGGAAGTTGGTGCCGGGTTTGTGGACGTAGCCTAAACGTTTTAGGTGAACCACGTTAAATTCTTTGTGTCATTTATTTTTCGTTAATCATTTATTTTCCCCGCTGTGAAGAAGTGTTTAGTGCCACCGGGTCCTAACAAGTGGTATCAGAGCTTTGGTTAGAATACTACTCATACGTACGGTACTATTCATATGTACGGGTACTATTCATCCATACGGGCACTATTCATATCTACGGTTACTATTCACCGCCGGAAATATGGAGGCAAGGACAAGCAAGATGGTCAACCTAAACGGCACAAATTACCACTTATGGAGAAACAAGATGAAGGATCTCCTGTTCGTGACGAAGATGCACCTGCCGGTGTTCAGTGCTCAGAAACCTGAAGACAAGTCAGACGAGGACCGGGAATTTGAGCACAACCAAGTGTGCGGCTACATACGACAATTTGTTGAAGATAATGTGTACAACCACATTTCTGGTGTGACACATGCAAGGTCGTTATGGAACAAGCTCGAGGAGTTGTATGCCTCTAAAACGGGTAACAACAAATTATTTTACTTGACAAAATTAATGCAAGTAAAATATGTAGAAGGGACAACTCTGGCAGATCACCTTAATGAAATACAAGGGATTGTCGACCGGTTGTCGGGAATGGGCATAAAGTTCGATGACGAGGTACTTGCTCTTATGGTGCTGGCAACACTCCCAGAGTCATGGGAAACCTTGAAGGTTTCAATCACCAATTCTGCACCCAACGGTGTGGTAAACATGGAGACAATCAAGAGTGGCATTCTAAATGAAGAAATGAGACGCCGATCACAAGGATCATCTTCTTCATCAGAGGTGTTGGCTGTTACGACCAGGGGGAGAAGTCAAAACAAAGGCCAGAGTAACAGAGATAAGAGCAGAGGTAGATCCAACAAATTTGCACATGTTGAGTGCCATTACTGCAAAAAGAAGGGCCATATCAAAAGATTTTGCCGACAGTTCCAAAATGACCAGAAGAAGAACAAAGGCAAAAAGGAGAAACCCGAAGAAAGCAATGATGATGAAGCGAACTCCTTTGGTGAGTTTAACATTGTCTACGATGACGACATTATCAATTTGACAACCCAAGAGACGACATGGGTGATTGATAGTGGAGCTACCATTCATGCAATGCCACGGAGAGAACTCTTCTCATCTTACACACCTGGAGACTTCGGTCGTGTAAAGATGGGAAATGCCAATTTCTCAACAGTTGTAGGCAAAGGAGATGTTTTCCTAGAGACCATGAATGGGATGAAGCTACTTTTAAGAGATGTCAGGCATGTTCCAGATATGCGCCTGAATCTGATCTCCGTAGGCAAGCTTGATGAGGAAGGTTATTGCAATACCTTTCATAATGGCCAATGGAAGCTCACGAAAGGCTCATTGGTGGTGGCGCGGGGCACGAAGCAGTCAAAGTTGTACGTGACCCAGGCAAGCATCTCCCAACAAGTTATAAATGTTGCGGAGAATGATAGCAATACCAAGTTGTGGCATAGACGTCTTGGCCACATGAGTGAAAAGTCAATGGCGCGTTTGGTGAAGAAGAACGCCTTACCAGGTCTAAACCAGATCCAGTTGAAGAAGTGTGCTGACTGTTTAGCTGGGAAACAAAACAGAGTTTCATTCAAAAGATTCCCTCCTTCGAGAAAGCAAGACGTGTTGGATCTGGTACACTCAGATGTATGCGGGCCTTTCAAGAAGTCCCTCGGTGGTGCCCAATATTTCGTGACCTTTATTGATGATCATTCACGAAAGACATGGGTATACACGCCTGAAGACCAAGGATCAAGTGTTTCAAGTTTTCAAACAATTTCTGACCTTGGTGGAAAGAGAGACCGGTAAGAAGTTGAAGTGCATCCGGACAGACAATGGCGGTGAATACCAGGGTCAATTTGATGCTTATTGTAAAGAGCATGGTATTCGACATCGGTTCACACCTCCTAAAACTCCACAGTTGAATGGCTTGGCTGAGAGGATGAACAGAACCTTGATCGAGAGAACCAGATGTTTACTCTCTCATTCAAATTTACCAAAGGCTTTCTAGGGTGAAGCACTAGTTACAGCAGCCTATGTGCTAAACCATTCACCCTGTGTCCCTCTTCAGTACGAGGCTCCAGAAAAGATTTGGTCAGGAAGAGATATCTCTTATGATCAATTGCGGGTATTTGGCTGCAAAGCCTATGTCCATGTTCCGAAGGATGAAAGGAGCAAACTTGATGTCAAGACAAGGGAGTGTGTATTCATCGGCTATGGTCAAGACATGCTTGGCTATAAGTTCTATGATCCGGTGCAGAAGAAGCTTGTCAGGAGTCGAGATGTTGTGTTCGTTGAGGACCAAACAATTGAAGACATTGACAAAGTAGAGAAGTCCACTGATGATTCTGCTGAGTTTGAGTTGCCTCCAACAATGGTGCCGAGACAAGTTGGAGACGATGTTCGGGATAATCAACCTGAAGCCCCTGATCTTCCAAATGAAGATGAACCAGCAGATGCTGAAGGTAACGAGGATAATGGTGATGATGATGCAAACGAGGATAATCAACCTCAACCAGCAATCCTCAACAACCCTCCTTATCACACAAGATCTGGAAGAGTTGTGCAACAGTCTACCAGATATTCTCCACATGAGTATGTGTTACTCACTGACGGGGGAGAACCCGACAGTTTTGAAGAAGCCGTTGATGATGAACATAAGGAGAAGTGGATAGAAGCCATGCAAGACGAGATGAAATCCTTGCATGAGAACAAGACGTTTGAGTTGGTGAAGTTGCCGAAAGGCAAGAGAGCTTTGAAGAATAAATGGGTGTTCAAGATCAAGCATGATGAAAACAGTTCCCGTCCGAGATTCAAAGCAAGATTGGTCGTCAAAGGTTTCAATCAAAGGAAAGGTATAGACTTTGATGAAATATTCTCACCAGTTGTGAAAATGACCTCAATACGCACGGTGCTGGGATTAGTAGCAAGCCTCAACCTGGAGGTTGAGCAGATGGATGTGAAAACCGCCTTCCTACACGGTGATTTGGAAGAGGAGATATACATGGAGCAACCAGACGGTTTCCAGCAAAAGGGGAAAGAGGACTGCGTTTGTAGATTGAGGAAAAGCCTCTATGGCTTAAAACGGGCACCAAGGCAGTGGTACAAGAAGTTCGAGTCGGTGATGGGGCAACACGGCTACAAGAAGACAACTTCGGACCATTGTGTGTTCGTTCAGAAGTTTTCTGACGATGATTTTATCATCCTATTGCTCTATGTGGATGATATGTTGATTGTTGGCCGGAATGTTTCCGGAATTAATAGCTTGAAAGAGCAGCTAAGCAAGTTCTTCGCCATGAAAGACTTGGGGCCAGCAAAACAGATCCTTGGGATGAGGATTATGCGAGACCGAGAAGCCAAGAAGTTATGGTTGTCTCAAGAGAGGTACATCGAGAAGGTACTTCAACGGTTCAACATGGAGAAAACTAAAGCAGTTAGCTGTCCTCTTGCTAACCACTTTAGATTAAGCACCAAGCAAAGCCCATCAACAGATGATGAGAGAAGAAAGATGGAGCGGATTCCATATGCTTTAGCAGTAGGAAGTTTGATGTATGCCATGGTTTGTACACGGCCAGATATTGCTCACGCTGTAGGAGTGGTAAGTAGATTACTTTCTAATCCAGGAAAGGAACATTGGGATGCTGTTAAGTGGATTCTCGGGTATCTTCGAGGAACCTCCAAACTATGCTTGTGTTTTGGAGAAGACAACCCTGTGTTGGTTGGCTATACTGATGCAGATATGGCCGGAGATGTTGATTCTAGAAAATCAACTTCAGGATACTTGATTAACTTTTCAGGGGGAGCTGTGTCATGGCAATCAAAGTTGCAAAAATGTGTTGCACTATCAACTACTGAAGCTGAATTCATTGCAGCAACGGAAGCTTGCAAAGAACTGCTGTGGATGAAGAAGTTCTTAACTGAACTTGGATTTTCGCAAGACGGTTATCAACTATTTTGTGATAGTCAAAGTGCTATCCACCTTGCGAAGAATGCCTCATTCCATTCCAGATCCAAGCATATTGATGTTAGATATAATTGGATCGGGGATGTGTTAGAGAAGAAGATGTTGCGGCTAGAAAAGATCCATACAGATGAAAACGGATCAGACATGTTGACCAAAACTGTACCAAAGGGTAAATTTGAGTTCTGCAGAGAAGCTGCAGGGATAGGAAACTCTCCAAATAGTCGGAAGGGGGAGAATTGTTAGAAGCTTCCTCCAATTTGCTTATTGATGTAAGCAATAACATCAATAAATGGTAGGTGAGATGGGAATATTGCAAATTGATCCTTCTTGATAGGTGAGATTTGCACTTTTGGTCCCTATCTCAAAACTATAAATACCCCCTTCATCTCATTGTTTTAAACACACCAAAAACATTCAATAACTCAAGTATAAGAGTTATAGAGAAAGAGAGAGTTTGTTTTTCTTTAGGAAGTTTTTCTAAAGGGGAGTGACAAAATAGTGAGTAAAATACTAGTCGGGTATTTTCGGGAAACACTTTTGTGTGCGCCACTATTTTGGGTAGAGCTCGGGAAATTGTTGTACCTCCAAACTATTGGAGAAGTCTCTCTTTGTAAGCCTACTAAAAGTTTTAGTGGAAGTTGGTGCCGGGTTTGTGGACGTAGCCTAAACGTTTTAGGTGAACCACGTTAAATTCTTTGTGTCATTTATTTTTCGTTGATCATTTATTTTCCCCGCTGTGAAGAAGTGTTTAGTGCCACCGGGTCCTAACATTTTTACGGGTTGTGACATTTTGATTTAGCTCGCTTTGGTCTGAATGTGTTATGTAAATTATTGGAGATCTCATTTTTCTAAGTAACTTTTTTTTATTGCTCGTAGATGGTTTAAAAGAGCGGGCCAATACTTAGTTGGTTAAGAACTTGAAATAGGCCAATACCTAGTTGGTTAAGAACTTGAAATATGTTTAAATTTTATATCATCAATTACAGTATTTAATTATTCATGTATTTTATCGTCAATGAGTTAGTACTTTCCAATCATTACATCTAATTTATGTACAATGGATTCTGTTTAGCTTGGGATTAAATTAAAGATGCAAATTATTGGTTTAGGCCATAGAACTCTAGCTGGATCTAGGTTATGGCAGTGTTCGAACAAAGTATTTTAGGCCGAAATAATTATTGTTGTATGGCCGATTTAACAAGAACTGGAATTTGGTTCATCTTTTCTATAACAATTGATAGAATGTTAGTAATCGTAGGCATAATAATGAGTTATAACCTCGTTCAATTACTTCGTTGACCTTAGAATTCGAAGCGTGCAATTTAGCAAAAATACCATGGCCCTCGCAAAGTGCAAACGCGTAGTTACTTTAGGCGCGTAGTTAATAATTTTATCTTCTTAAATTCGGGTGTACATTCAAGTGACCCAAATCCAAATCTCAACTTAATCCAAATGTGTTGACAACCACGGGCGTACTGGTACGACGTGGTTCAAGATACATTTTTGTTACGTTGCAATTCTTATAAAATAATAATAATCAAAAGCAGTTGAAAGTTAAATTTTGATAAATGAATCCCATTTTGATTGTCCTTTAATTGGAAAAACTCTCTTCTACCATGCCCTCACGGGGCAGCACCGAAAAAGGAGGTGTGACAGCTCTGGCGACTCTACTGGGGACAGATACCCAGAACCGCCGGTTCAGGGTTAGAAATTTGAGCTTAGAATAATTGTTATATTTTTCTTTGTTTATTATCTGATATTTTTATATGATGTATGCTTAATGTGCAAAATGATGATTTTTACCGCTTTGATATTATTTGAACTGTATATATAAACTGTGCCGAAACCCTTCTCTTCTTACCTCCGGGGATGTGCTTACTGGTTAAGACTCTCCTTTCTGTTAAATGTCATACCAAAATAAGAAAATAGAGGCCGGAAAAGTTACAAAGATGGACGATCACGCGGGTCCCCAGTACGTAGCCCCCTCCTCGATCCGAGTTGTCCACTCGGGTACACAGTCTAGAACATATACCTAGATTTTTAACCTAGAATAACTTGACTTCATGCCGGATCCCAAGTAGGAACGCTTATTTGCATCATGTTGCATTTGACTTAGGGAACTCAACACAGGGGTTGGGTCCGTCTAGGACAGGCAACCTGAAATGAAAAGACAATCCCGCTGCATCCTGTTTGTTTTATGCATTTATTTGCTTCAGACTTGCATGCTGACCAGGTTTTTAATATTAAGGAAAATGAAAAAAAAGAAAAAAAGAAAATTTGTTAGTTTCAAAATAGTTTGTTTTTTAATTTAATTTTTTTTAAAATAAAAAAATGTGTGATTTATTCTTAAAATAAAAAAAAGGGTTTAGTTCTTTTCAAATAAATAAAAATAGTCTGTTTACAAATGTAGTTTGTTTTATTTAACCGAACTACGTTGGTTTGATTCTCACCAGATGTGAGATACGTAGGCAACCCTCATCGGGTCCAACCTCCCCTTTTGCAAAAAATAGCCAAAAATATTGAAATTAATTTTTCGTCATAAATAAGCTAGGATGATGCATGCGACCATAGCAAAGACATGTAGAAATGGTTGAACTGTTTAGGAACATTGCATACCACTGTGCAAGTACAATATGTGTTAAACACTAACGCTAACCAAGTTTGTTGTTTCTCCAGAAGATTTAAAACAGTTAGTTTGTTAGGACGTTCTGGCAGATTACCATTACCACACGAGATCCAAAGGGCCCATTCCGAAAAGCATGTCTGGTTCGGACAAAAGCATCGAAAAGGAAACAATGGATATGCAAATGATGAAAGAAGAAGTAGACATGTTAAGGTGACAGATAGCGGAAATGCACATAGCCTGGGCTAGACGGCAACCATTACTGTTACTTCCCAATTCTCCTACTTTCCCACCGGCTTAGACTCCGGAACATCCTCCCCATGGTCCGTTGACAAGCTTCCCAAGTCACCACTACTACCAGGGAAGAAATCCCTATGAACCCCAAGTTCCACCACCCAATCAAAACCCTCATCCACCAAATGCTCCCGTCTTTATGGCGCCTCCACCAGCCCCATTGCACAGGTCGTCTAATGAGCCGTTGTTTCAGGCTCATGATACACAATATTACCCCCCTATACTCACATTCAAAGCACCCGAGCCACATACCTATAATCCCAACTTGGAGGACCCGGCGGAAATTGAAAGGTCGGCTAAGAGCCTAGAGCAAGACGAAATGATGCGGAAGTTTAAAAGCCTGGAGAAATCCTTCAGGAACATGCATGGGTTAGGAAACCAGGTCAGTGTAGCCTACAAGGATCTATGCCCTTTCCCTGACGTCCAACTACCAGCGGGATTCAAGATGCCCAAGTTCAATTTGTATGAAGGGCATGTCGATCCTATGGCTTATTTGCGGGGGTTTTGTAGTAAGATGAGGGGAGCAGGAGGCAAAGACGAGTTGTTAATAGCTTACTTTGGCCAGAGTTTGAGTGGTCGGCATTGGAGTGGTATACAAGACAAGATCCAAGCAGGTGGTACACATGGGATGATTTGGCACAAGCGTTTGCCGGACACTTCCAGTACAACCTTGAGATAGTCCCATACCGTCTCACATTACTAAAGCTTGAGAAGAAACCCAGGGTGCGCTTCCAGGAATTTGGATTCCGATGGAGAGAACAGGCAGCAAGAGTTGATCCTTCGATGAGAGAGGGGGGAATGGTGGACTACTTTCTACAAACTCAGGAGCCAACTTACTTTGGTCACCTGGTGACATCGGTTGGAAAATCTTTCAACGAAGTGGTAAAAGTGGGCGGTATGATAGAAGAGGACTTAAGTCCAATAACATCTTGAGCTATTCCGCGATAAAAGCAACAACTCAGGCTATTCAGAGCGGCACGGTGGTTGCACTCAGGAAGAAGAGAAGAGAAGAAGTTGCAACGGTAGAGGAAGGTACTTGGTCCAGATCGAAACGTCCTTCCTCTCACTACCAAGCTAGACCCTACCACTCAAATCACCCAAATAACCCTCCAAGAAACACATATCCACCACCAAGGGCTTACAATAACCCTCCAGGACCACGTCCCCGAGGGAATCATGTTTTCAGAAATGAAAGGGTACAAAGCACATTCACTGAGTTGGGAGAAACCTATACTGCTTTGTTCCACAAATTAAAGCAGTTAGGTTTGTTAAGTCCTATTGAGCCAAGATGTCACAACCCCAAACCCGGTCGTTATGGCGCCCAACACACTGCTAGACCAGCCCGACCAATTAACAACATTCACGGAGCTATGAGCTCATTTTATCCAATTTAAGCATAACAGAAATAAGTCAAAGTGATAGAATACCAACATAGGGATCAAGTCCCAAACAGTACAACTCCCCATAGACCGAGGGGTCAAGAGTCAAGAGCCTCTAAGAAATCAAAAGTGCAATAGTGTTTACAAGATACTCAGTGCGGAAAGAAAATAGCAATACAAAAAGAAAAAAAGACAGCTAGAAGGGAAGCCAGGTCCTGCGGACTCTACAACTACCTTGACTATCCTGCAGAAATTGCCTCGGAACAGCTACCGGATCAGGACTGCTGAGAGGTACCTGGATCTGCACACAAGGTGCAGGGAGTAAAATGAGTACTGCCAGACTTAGTGGTAATGAACAGGGCTAAGAGAGCGTAGATAATAAATCACAATATAGCACTATGTAAAGCTATAATCAATACCCTGTAACAGTTCAATATCAACAGTAATGTACCAATAAGTATCAACAACACAGTATAACAGCTATCAGATGTAGCTAAATGCAATGCAATGCATGAAATGACCGCTACGGCGTGTAGCCCGATCCAATTTGGGTACCTATGCTCACTGTTGGGGGTTCAGACTCTGGAGGGGCTCCTACAGCCCAAGCACAATATCATGAATATACGCTGCAGTGCGCAGCCCGATCCACTACCAGTCAGCTAATATGCAAATGCAGCCTTGCAGGCTCAAAAGTAGTTTTGAAAACTCTTTTAGCATTTTTCAGTTGAAAACAGTACGTCAAAGTTCCAGAGATTGGAAAATCATGATAACAGTAGTAGCTACGGACTGGAAGTAAAACTATCATGTCAATATCACAAAACAATGATAACGATTCTCGCAGGATCCCAATAACTGGCTCACAGCCCATAAATGTACACAACCATCAGAGAAGGAGGTTCTCCGGCTGAAGAGTAGCCAATATCACAATATGATACGCAACCATCCGAGGAGGAGGTTCACCGGCTCAAGAATAGCCAAAATCATCATATAATATCAACAAGGTCGGACTAAGCCATAGTCCCCAAATCACAATCGACCCCGCACTCACAAGAGAGTACGTGTCTTGCCGCTATACAGCGTCACAAAGTGGTATACCGGGGTTTCGAACCCGCTGGTCATCACCCACATCCATTACTCACCTCAATACGGCTCGACGACTAATTCGCGATGCCCTTGCCACAAGAATCAAGCTCCGCATGCGTAGAATCTGATCGATTATAGTGGAAATACAACAAATTAGACCAATGGGACGATACCCAGTCAAAATAACTCAATTTACACAAAAAACTACAAAGTTGCCAAAACCCGACTTTCGGCACGCTTCTCGATAAATTACAAAAGTCGCATATTTGGAACCCTCGCCTCAACACGAGTCTAGGCATATAAAATTTACCAAAATCGGACTCCATTTGCCCACTTAGTGATTTTCTATAATTTAGGTCTAGGGCTAAAACCCCCCCTTTAATCTTTCATTTACAGAGAAATACCCAAAGATTTCATGATAAAATACTGTAATTAGGCCATTAAACTTACCTCCGATGAATACCCGATGAATTCCTAGCAATCTCCGTGAGTTTCTCTCTCTATAACTCAAAGATGGAGGTTTTAAGTCTATTTCCGCGACTGGATTGTGTTCTACAATTTAATTCACTAACTGACCGAGTTACTCTTCGCATTCGCGTTCAACTCCATGCGTCCGCGATGCACTGCCAAACTATCCCTTCGCGAACGCTCCACGCTCCACGCGTTCGCGATGACCAAATTCCTTAGCCTCCCAATTTTACTCTTCGCGAACGCGACATACCCAGACGCGAACGCGATGCTTCTCAAACCCCTCCTACGCGAACGCGACATCCAGTACGCGAACGCGATGACCAACTTGACCAAGCCTATGCGAACGCGGCTCAAGCCTCGCGAACGCGAAGGCCAATTTTCCTGAACAGTTTCTGCAATTTTCTGCAGATTTCCAAAGCTTCAAAATGCCCGAATGATGGTCCGAATTCACCCCGAGGCCCCCGGGACCCTCCAAAACATGATACGAACTTGTTCCAATCGTAAAAACACGTCCTTAAACACAGAAATCATCAAATTATAGCGGATTCAGGCCTAGGATTTCATCTAAACTTCCGAAACTAACATTCAATCAAAAACCCGACCAAATGACATCCCAATGACCTGAAAATTTGCGGACATATCCAAAATCACATGAAAAAGCTACAGAAATTGTTGGAATTCCATTCCGACCCCCGGATCAAAATCTCATCTATCGTTCGGATTTCGCCAAAATTCAACCTTAGCCAATTCAAGCCTATTTCTACACCGGACCTCCAAATTCAATTCCAATCGCTCCCCTAAGTCACAAATCACCTCCCAGAACTAACCAAATCATCAGAATCCGATTCCGAGCACTCTAACTAAATAGTCAACTCCAGGTTGACTTTCCATATTCAAGCTTCCTTCAAAAAGGCTATTTGCCTCGTTTTCAATCCAAATCACTCCTAACTCACCCGAGAGACTCTAACACTGATATGAGAGCATAAAACAGATAAATGCAAGGTAACGAGGTGGTGATTCCCATGACGACGGGTCGGGTCATCACATTTTCCCCCATTTTAGCAAATGCTCGTCCTCGAGCGGGTCAAGAAACATACCTGAAGACTCAAACAAGTGAGGATATCTGCTCCGCATCTCCCGCTCGATCTCCCAAGTGGCCTCCCCGACGGGTCGACCTCTCCACTGAACCTTAACTGATGCAATGTCCTTGGACCTCAATCTTCTCACCTGACGATCCAATATAGCTATAGGCTCCACATCATAGGTCAAGTCATCATCAAGTTGAATAGTGCTCAAGTCTAACACATGCGATGGGTTGCCAACATACTTTCGGAGCATGGACACGTGAAACACTGGATGAACTCCCGATAGACTGGGTGGTAAAGCAAGCATATACGCCACCTCTCCAATCCTACTGAGGATCTCAAAAGGGCCAATAAATCTCGGACTGAGCTTTCCTTTCCTCCCAAATCTCATGACGCCTTTCATCGGCGAAACCTTCAATAAGACTTTCTCACCCGCAGAATAAGACACATCTCGAACCTTCCGGTCCGCGTAACTCTTCTGGCGCGACTGAGCTGTGCGAAGTCTCCCCTGAATAACCTTCACCCTATCCAAAGCATCCTGGACTAACTCCGTCCCCAATAACCTTGCCTCACCGGGCTCAAACCAACCAACTGGAGATCTACACCGTCTAGCATATAAAGCCTCATACTGCACCATCTGAATACTGGATTGGTAGCTATTGTTATAGGCAAACTCTGCGAGAGGCAAGTAATCAGCCCACGAACCACCAAAGTCAATAACACAAGCTCTCCACATATCCTCCAAGATCTGAATAGTACGCTCAAACTGTCCGTCCATCTGAGGATGGAATGCAGTACTCAACTCAACCTGGGAGCCTAACTCATGCTGAAATGTCCTCCAGAACTGTGAAGTAAGCTGAGTACCTCTGTATGATATAATAGAAACTGGGACTCCATGCAATATAACGATCTTCCGAATGAATATCTCAGCTAACCGCTCTGAGGACTACGTAGTACACACAAGAATGAAGTGAGCTGACTTGGTCAGCCTATCCACAATCACCCAAATAGAATCAAACTTCCTTGTTGTCCGAGGGAGTCCAGTAACAAAGTCCATAGTGATCATTTCCCACTTCCACTCGGGGATATCAATGCACTGAAATACGCCATCGGGCCCTTGGTGCTCGTATTTAACCTGCTGACAGTTGAGGCACCGTGCTACATGTCTAACAATGTCCATCTTTATCTTCCTCCACTAATAATGCTATTTCAAGTCTTGGTACATCTTCGTGGCTCCTGGATGGATAGAATACCGCGAGCTATGGGCCTCCTCCAGAATCAACTCACGAAGGCCATTAATATTGGGCACACATATCCGGCCCTGCATCCTCAATATGCCGTCACTATTAATGGTGACATCCCTAGCATCATCATGCTGAACTCTGTCCCTAAGGACAGCCAAGTGTGGATCATCATACTGGCGCTCACGAATACGATCATGTAGAGAAGACCGAGATACAACACAAGCCAACATCCTGCTGAGCTCTGAAATGTCTAACCTCACTAGCTGATTGGCTAGCACCTGAACATCATAAGCAAATGATATCTCCTCAGCTGGAATATATGCCAAGCTCCCTATACTGACCGCCTTCCGGCTCAAAGCATCGGCTACCACATTGGCCTTCCCCGGGTGATATAGAATAGTAATGTCATAATCCTTGAGTAACTCAAGCCACCTCTACTGTCTCAAGTTAAGATCCTTCTGTGTGAACAAGTGCTCGAGACTACGATGGTCGGTATACACCTCACAGGACACGCCGTACAAATAGTGCCTCCAAATCTTCATGGCATGAACTATGGCAGCTAGCTCCAAATCATGAACAGGATAGTTCTTCTCATGTGGCTTTAACTGCCGAGAAGCATAAGCAATCACCTTACATACCTGCATCAATACACAACATATCCCCACTCTCGAGGCATCACAATATACAGTATATAAACCTGAAGCTGATGGCAACACTAATACTGCAGTTGTGGTCAAAGCTGTCTTGAGCTTCTGCAAGCTCTCATCGCACTCATCCGACCACACGAATGATGCACCCTTCTGAGTCAACTTAGTCAAAGAAGAAGCAATGGATGAAAATCCATGAACAAACCGACGATAATATCTCGCCAAGCCAAGAAAGCTCCTAATCTCTGTAGTTGAGGACGGTCTAGGCCAACTCTGCACTGCCTCTATCTTCTTCGGATCAACCTCAATACCATCACGAGACACCACATGTCCCAGAAATGCTACTGACTCGAGCCAAAACTCGCACTTGGAGAATTTAGCATACAGCTTCTCCTCCCTCAATCTTTGCAACACAATTCTCAAATGTTGAGCATGCTCCTACTGACTACGGGAGTAGACTGGAATGTCATCAATGAACACAATCATAAATGAATCCAAATAGGGCCTGAACACACTGTTCATCAGATGCATGAACGATGCTGGGGCATTGGTCAGCCCAAAAGACATCACAAGGAACTCATAGTGGCCATATCTGGTCCTGAATATAGTCTTCATAATATCAGAGCCCTTGATCTTCAGCTGATAATAGCTTGAACGAAGATTAATCTTAGAAAAAACTCTCGCACCCTGTAACTGATCAAACAAATCATCAATGCATGGTAGATGGTACTTGTTCTTCACTGTTACCTTATTCAATTATCTATAATCAATCCACATCCGCATGGAACCATCTTTCTTCTTAACAAATAACACTGGTGCACCCCACGGGGACACACTAGGGGGAATGAATCCCTTATCTAAAAGCTCCTGAAGCTGTTCTTTCAACTCCTTCAACTCAGCTGGTGCCATCCGATAAGGAGGAATGGAAATGGGCTGAGTGCCCGGCACCAAGTCAATGCCAAAATCAATATCCCTGTCCGGCGGCATGCCCGGCAGGTCTGAGGGGAATACATCTGGAAAGTCCCTCACAACAGGTACAGAATCAATGCTAGGAGACTCAGCTCCCACATCTCTCAAAAATGCTAAGTATGACAAACACCCATTTTCAACCATTTTCTGAGCCTTTAAAAATGAAATAACACGGCTAGAGACGAAATCAATCGAACCGCGCCACTCAATCTGAGAAATAACAGGAATAGTCAATGTAATTATCTTAGCATGACAGTCCAATATAGCATGGTACGGAGACAACCAGTCCATACCCAATATCACATCAAAGTCCACCATCCCTAACAATAACAGATCCGCCTGGGTCTCCAGACCCCCAATAGAAATAACACAGGATCTATAGACATGATCCACAACAATCGTATCACCCACGGGGGTGGATACATGAACAGGCAAATCAAGACTACCACGGGTCGCACTCAAATGATGTGCAAAATAAGAAGACACGTAGGAATATGTGGACCCTTGATCAAATGGAACAGAGGCATCTCTGTGACAGATAGAAATGATACCTGTAATTACTGCATCGGAGGCAACTGCATCATGCCTGTCAGGGAGTGCATAGAATCGTGTCTGGCCTCCACTGGATTGCTCCTCGCCTCCGGGGCGACTACGAGAAGACTGACCTCCACCTCTACTAGCCTGAGATGGTGCTGAAGAGGAGGGCTGATCCCTCTGCTGAGCCTTGTCCCTATGAAGTCGAGGGCACTGCCTCCTCATGTGGCCAAACTCACCACACTCAAAACGGCTACCTCGTGCTGGAGAAGGGGACTAAAGGGAACCCCTTGCCGCAGAAGAACCCTGGGCTGAAGAAGTAGTGCTGCACTCTGGGCTGGGAGGGCACTAAGTAAAGACTGGCCCTGCTGGAATCCATGTCGACTATGACCAGAAGAAACTCCGCTCTGCTCAGGGCGGCCTGAATGAGAAGGTCTAGATGAGCGACCTCTGCCCTGTTGGAAATGCCCTCTAGATGGAGTATCACTGAAGCAACCAGAACCACGAGGCCTCTTGGCCTCCCGCTCCTCTCTCTCTCGGCGATGATCCGCCTCAATGGAGTGTGCCATATCCACAACCTGCTCAAAAGATGATGACGGAACTCTCTCTCAGGTCATAAGAATGCGAATGGAGTAGTTGAGGCCACAAATGAACTTCCTAATCATTTCCCTATCAGTAGGGATCATCCATGTGGCATGCCTAGCCAACTGTGTGAATCTTAGCTCATACTGGGTCACTGACATGTCGCCCTGAACCAACCACTCAAACTGGCGACGATGCTCCTCACGACGGGACTAAGGTACATACTTCTCTAGGAAGAGAGTAGAAAACTGCTTCCAGGTGAGAGGTGCTGCTCCCGCAGGCCTACGCCTCTCAAACTCCTCCCACCAATCAAATGCGGGACCAGTAAACTAAAAAGTAGTGAATGAAACTCTGCTGGACTCAAGAATACCAGCTGTACGTAGCATCCTCTGGCACTTATCTAAGAAACCCTGGGCATCCTCGCCCTCAGCGCCACTGAAATGGGGTGGCTGGAGTCTACCAAATCTCTCTAGACGACGCTGCTCGTCGTCGGGCATAACCTGAACCATATGCTTTGGAGATGGTGCAGCTGGAGGAATAACTAGTGAAACCACCTGAGCGGGGACCGCCTCCAGCGTCTGAAGTCCCTGAACCACCTGCTCAGGTGTGCGAGCTGCAGGGGTCTGCTGACCACCCCCTATCTGGGATGTCGCTGCAGTAGCGGTAGCTGATACTACCTGAGCCAATCCGGAACACACCGATAATATCTAGGCCAGAGTCTCCTGAAGATCGGGAGTAGTAATATATACAGTCTGGGCCTGAACTGGGGCTGCTGGAGCATCAACCATTGGGGGCTGCTCCTGAGTAGGTACAACGGGCGGGTCAGCTGGCACTACCTCTACTGCCCTACCTCTACCTCTACCACGACCGTGCCCACGGCCTCTAGCAGGTGGAAATGGAGGTCGTCCACCTCGTCCCGATGCTCGAGTTCTCACCGTCTGCGAGAGAATAGAATATAGAAGTTTAGTTCTCAGCACAACAAGATCGCACGATAGAGTTCAAGAAATGTGAAGTATTTCCTAAAGTTTCGCAGCCTCCCGAGGATAAGTACAGGCGTCTCCGTACCGATCCAAAAGACTCTACTAACCGGCTCAAGACTCATGAGGCCTAGTAAACCTAGGCTCTGATACCAACTTGACACGACCCCAAACCCGGTCGTGATGGCGCACAGTACACTGCTAGGCCAGCCCGACAATTCACAACATTCACGGAGCTATGAGCTCACTTTATCTAATTTAAGTATACCAGAAATAAGTCAAAGTGATAGAATACCGACGCAGGGATCAAGTCCCAAACAGTACAACTCCCCATAGATCGAGGGGTCAAGAGTCAAGAGCCTCTAAGAAATCATAAGTGTGATAGTGTTTACAAGATACTCAGTGCGGAAAAAAAATAGCAATACAAAGAGAAAAAAAAGACAGCTAGAAGGGAAGTCAGGTCCTGCGGACTTTGCAGCTACCTCGACTATCCCACAGAAATCGCCTCGGAACAGCTACCAGATCAGGACTGCTAAGAGGTACCTGGATCTGCACACAAGGTGCAGGGAGTAAAATGAGTACTGCCAGACTCAGTGGTAATGAACTGGGGTAAGACAGCGTAGATAAGAAATCATAATATAGCACTATCTAAATCTGTAATCAATACCCTGTAACAGTTTAATATCAACAGTAATGTACCAACAAGTATCAACAACACAATATAACAGCTATCAGATGTATCTAAATGCAATGCAATGCATGAAATGACCGCTACGGCACGTAGCCCGATCCAATTTGGGTACCCGTGCTCACTGTGGGGGTTCAGACTCCGGAGGGGCTCCCACAGCCCAAGCACAATATCATGAATATACGCTGCGGAGCGCAGCCCGATCCACTACCAGTCAGCTAATATGCAAATACAGCCTCGCAGGCTCAGAATAAGTTTTGAAAACTCGTTTAGCATATTTCAGTTGAAAACAGTATGTCAAAGTTCCAGAGATTGGAAAATCATGATAACAGTAGTAGATACGGACTGGTAGTAAAACTAGCATGTCAATATCACAGAACAATGATAACGATCCTCGCAGGATCCCGATAACTGGCTCACATCCCATAAATGTACACAACCATCCGAGAAGGAGGTTCTCCGGCTTGAAAGTAGTCAATATCACAATATGATACGCAACAATCCGAGGAGGAGGTTCACCAGCTCAAGAATAGCCAAAATCATCATATAATATCAACATGTCAGACTAAGCCATAGTCCCCAAATCACAATCGACCCCGCACTCACAAGAGAGTATGTGTCTCGCCGCTATACAGCGTCACAAAGTGGTATACCGGGTTTTCGAACCCGCTGGTCATCACCCACATCCATTACTCACCTCAATACGACTCGACGACTAATCCGCGATGCCCTTTCCACGAGAATCAAGCTTCGCACGCATAGAATCTAATAAAATATAGTGGAAATACATCAAATTAGACCAATGGGACGATACCCAGTCAAAACAACTCAATTTACACCAAAAACTACAAAGTTGCCAAAGCCTGACATTCGGTACTCTTCTCGAAAAATTACAAAAGTTACATATTCGGAACCCTCATCTCAACACGAGTCTAGGCATATAAAATTTACCAAAATCGGACTCCATTCGCCCACTCAAATCAGTGATTTTCTATAATTTAGCCCTAGGGCTAAAATCCCCCTTTAATCTTCCATTTACAGAGAAATACCCAAAGATTTCATGATAAAATACCGTAATTAGGCCATAAAACTTACCTCCGGCGAATACCTGATGAATTCCCAGCAATCTCCCGTGAGTTTCTCTCTCTAGAACTCAAAAATGGAGGTTTTAAGTCTATTTCCACGACTGGACTGTGTTCTGCAATTTAATTCACTGACTGACCGAGTTACTCTTCGCGTTCGCGTTCAACTCCACGCGTCCGCGATGCACTGCCAAACAATCCCTTCACGAACGCAACACGCTCCACGCGTTCGCGATGACCAAATTCCTTAGCCTCCCAATTTTACTCTTCGCGGACGCGATATACCCAGACGTGAACGCGATGCGTGGCGAACGCGACATCCAGTACGCAAACGCGATGACCAACTTGACCAAGCCTACGTGAACACGGCTCAAGCCTCGTGAACGCGAAGTCCAATTTTCCTGAACAGTTTCTGCAATTTGCTGCAGATTTCCAAAGCTTCAAAATGCTCGAATGATGGTCCGAATTCACCCCGAGGCCCCCGGGACCCCAACGAAACCCACCATCATACTCCAAAACACGATACGAAATTGTTCCAATCATAAAAACACGTCCTTAAACACAAAAATCATCGAATTATAGCGGATTCAAGCCTAGGATTTCAACTAAACTTCTGAAACTAACATTCAATAAAAAATCCGACCAAACGACGTTCGAATGACCTGAAAATTTGCGGACATATCCAAAATCACATGACGAAGCTACAAAAATTGTTGGAATTCCATTCCGACCCCCGGATCAAAATCTCACCTACCATTCGGATTTCGCCAAAATTCAACCTTAGCCAATTCAAGCTTATTTCTACACCGGACCTTCAAATTCAATTCCGATCGCTCCCCTAAGTCAAAAATCACCTCCCGAAACTAACCAAATTAATAGAATCCGATTCCGAGCACTCTAACTAAATAGTCAACTCCAGGTTGACTTTCCATATTCAAGTTTCCTTCAAAAAGGCTATTTGCCTTATTTTCAATCCAAATCACTCCTAACTCACCCGATAGACTCTAACGCTGATATAATAGCATAAAACACATAAATTCAAGGTAACGGGGTGGTAATACCCGTGACGACGGGCCGGGCCATCACACAAGATTGCCAAATCCCCTACCCCAAAGTGTGGGTCGCTCAGTAAGCTGTGAGTATTGTTCAGGGGCTCCCGGACATGATACCGAGAAGTGTTGGAAGTTGAAACATGCAATTAAAAATATTATTGATACCAATAAGATCGAGGTTCAGACACCAGAGGCACCCAACATCAATCAGAGTCCATTGCCAGCTCACCGTTAGACCCATATGATCAAATTGGTACACAAGGGAAGGGAAATTTAAGAAGCCCGATCTGTGATATTGGGACCATATTCCAAGGCGATAAATCGATCAGCAGAAGTTGGTAATTGGGAAGAGTTTTGGTGGTCTGTTTTGTTGTCATTTCTTTTGTCCGGATTATTTTCAGGGTTGTAATCCGGATTTTTGTCATTGCAGTTTGCTTAGTTTTGTCGAGTTTCGTTTCAGGATTGTACTTTGGTTCGTTTTACTTGTTTTGTTATTAAACCATTTCGCCGTTTAGTTTAATGAAACTTTCGGTCTTCTGTTACCCCCAGTCATCTTTTTTTTTAGTTCTTTTATCTTTAGATTTGTCATTTGTTCGAACGCCGATTCTAGTGACATGGCATCTGCACATAATTTTAGCGTAATATTAAGATTTAATCATGAAGTAATTGGAAGATGATCAGGGCATTTTCAAAATAAATAAAAATGATTTGAGATTATTCGGAGCCTGAGTCATGTGAAACTGGGGCGGGTAAAACACAAAGATAACCTTAAGGGCAAATTGGCCATGTTGACATGGGGTTCACTCGTGGTAATGAAATAAAAGTGTTGCTCAGCGATACTTTAAAATGACAAATGAAAAGGCGAATGGGCAAATATGGTTGTCAATCCTAGCAAGACCAGAAGATTTCGTGAATATTTTTTTTGCACTTGGCATGCTTTGAAGATTGGAATGACGAAGGCATTTTGTTCTGCTATCTAAATACTTTATCCTTCGTTAACCCTTTGAGCCTTATGTGTTTTTCTTTCATACCCCTCCTTCGGAATTAGTTGCAAAGACTAGAAACACAAACTTGAAAGAAAAAGAAAAGAAAAAGAAAACAACAAAAAAGAGATAAAGAAAAGAAAAGAAAAAGAAAAATGAATGAAAAAGAGAAACTTGAAAAAACGGGAAATTGGGAACTACGTTTGACCTGATTCCTCAAAGAGGATACGTAGGCGCTTCACATCTCGGTCATAGTGTAAATAAAGAAATAAAAATCCCCAAGTAAGAAACTGGGGAAAAGAAAAATTGTGTTTATTATAAATAAATTTAGGTCCGAAGGTTGTAAATTTTGAACCCAAAATTGATTTGTTTTGAGCGTTTAATACCCTTTCTTTCTAGCCCTATCCAAGTCCCACATTACGGTCCAAAGAAAGACCTTCCGATCAGTCATCAAAAGAGGCCAAGTCAAGCAAATACGAGAGTCTCATCAGAATATAACACTCTGATTCCCAGCAGAAAAGACTCTGATTCCTAGAAAAAAGGAAATACAAGAGAGTCTTAGCAGTGACACCCCAATCCCCAGCTAAAAGTAATACAAATGAGAGAGTCTTACCGGTGAAAACCTTCACAGGCACCATAAGGCGACGAAAGTTGAGAGGAAAACCAAAAAGAGAGAGGCTTGAAAGTGAAAACCCTTCGGGCACTACAAGTCGAATAAAGGTGATAATCAGATTGAAATCACAAGACAGAAATTGTGAATGGCAATTAACGATGGAGGATAACCCATATGTGCATGTCATGACCAGTAGAGTTGGTATCCGCATTTGATAAGTTTTTAGTTATTTCTTCTTAGAGAGTCATTTTTTTCCTTTGTCTTCTATTTTGTTTCTTTTATCTTTATCCTTTTATCAAAAGTTCCCCATCAAAGTCTCTTGGTCAGAACAAGTGAGAAATGACTTTAAAACTTGCCACCAACTTTCCAATTGTTATGCAAGGCAAGGAAATGTCATTGATGGCAGAGAAGTGTGGTGCAAGGAAGATTATTAAACTGGGGCAGAAAATTTTCTTTTCATTTTGAAAATTTTCGGGAAGTCAAGTCCCACTTGGGGAAGAAGGAAGATTAGACAAGCCTTAAGGGAATTGGTCTTTGAACCAGTGTCATCCCTAATAGCCTTCAGAAGAGTGAAATACCAATTTTGAGGAAATGAGAATCCCCAAGCAGTGTTATCTTCAGCAAGTTCCGAGGTGGTCGGACAACACAGAGGGGTAAAGGAAGAAAGGAAATTTCATCTTCAACAAAATAACCCCCAGCGAGTTGAGAAACACAGAACGGGGAAGGGATAAATGGAAAAACCCATCCCCGGTAGGAATATCATCTCCAGCAAATGAATTCATTCCCCAACAAGTTTTGGGAACCCCAAGTGAGGGAAAAGGGGAAAAGGAAAAACCACCCCACAGGAGCGGCACAACCACTTACAATGTTTTAAACTAACAAATTTTCTTTGATTTGAAACAGGGAAAGAAAGTGCTATTAATAGCGGAAAGTGATGCCACAAGGAAGAACACCAACATTGGGGCAGAAAAATTTTCTGCCATTGTTGAAAATTTTCTCGAAGAAACGAGGAAGGCAATTCAAGATGACGTATCAGGTTTGTCCACCTTCAAATAGGACGTATCAGGTTTGTCCACCTTTAAACAGGATGTCTCAGGTTTTTTCACCCTCAAACATGGATATTATGGGTCTATCCGCCCTCGAATAGGATATTATGGGACTATCCGCCCTCGAATAGGATAGGATGGGAGTATTCACCCTTGAATAGGATACGATGGGACTATCCGCCCTCGAATAAGTTATCATGGGAGTATTCGCCCTTGAATAGGATAGGATGGGAGTATTCCCCCTCGAATAGGATACGATGGGACTATCCGCCCTCGAATAGGATAGGATGGGAGTATTTTCCCTCGAATAGGATACGATGGGACTATCCGCCCTCAAATAGGATATCATGGGAGTATTCGCCCTCGAATAGGATACGATGGGACTATCCGCCCTCAAATAGGATAGGATGGGAGTATTCACCCTCGAATAGGATATGATGGGTCTATCCGCCCTCGAATAGGATATGATGGGAGTATTCGCCCTCGAATAGGATACGATAGGACTGTCCACCCTCGAATAGGATATTTTTAAGTTCATCCACCTTCGAATAAGATATTTTACGTTTGCTTTATTTCGACCCGAGTGGTCCTACTTGCATAAACATTGTCATATATATATTTCATAAATTATTGCCAGAATGCATTTCAACAGTTGCTAATAAAAACAGGCGCCCACCTGTATAACAAGAGGAATGTTATTCAGGCTTTACATTGTAGGTCTTGAAACCAGTAACCCACCATAAAGCAGAAGGTTACGATAAGAGTTCCCATCGCGAATTAAAGCGCATGAGTCAAAGAAGATAAGACAAATCTTGAGAGAATCGACCTTCAAGCCTTGGTTGTCCCCAGCATAACAGACTTGGCAAAGAAAACCGCATTCCGGGGAAGCATAAAAACGGTCGATAAAGGAAGTTGTATCCCTAGTGGATTGAGAAAAACGATGAAAACTGGTATTCGTAAAGGCTTAAGGCCAGAGTCATCCCCAAATTTGCAAGATAAAGAAGCACCGGAGGATACACAAGCCAACAAGAAAGCACGGCGGCAAAAACAAGTTGAAGAGAGATAGGATCATGTGATCCGTAGGCTAGCCTAGCTTCTTGTTTTATTTTTAGCACGGTATTATAAGGAGATCGGTAAGCAGTGATAGCAGCAGCAATAGCAGTGACAGTAAAGCCACAGTTCCACGGTAGTCCCAGCTACCAAAACGCCCCGAACTACATTGACCTGATTCCCTTTTAGCCAGGGATATGTAGGAGACCTTTTGAAGCAAATGTTCGGTCAGGTATTTCAAAAAAAATGCTTCACACGAAGTACTCAAACGGGCAAAAATCGCTCGTATTCGCTCACTTATATTTGCACGAAAATTCTTCGTGTTTCCGAGCAAAGAGGGGCAGATGTGAGCACGTGATTTTTGCCCTATATGAGAATTACTCCCAAAAATTCAAAATAAAAGAGTTTCGCGTTGTTTGTAATATTTGTGGATTTTATGTTATTTTTCTCTTATTATTTGCGTCTGTATGTCCATGTCTATTTGTTCAAATAAATAAAAATACAAAATATATTGCATTTTTTGTATACAAGATTCAAGTTTGCAATTAAAGTTGATTAATTTTGTTTGAAAATAAAAAAAAATCACAAAATAATGTATTTTTGCATTTTTACCATTTATTGTCCAATTGTGTGATTTTACTTTTGCTATTTAAGTACGTGTGTTTAATTTTTATTGGAGGATAATAATTACTTTTTATAATTTAATTTTGTTTTATAATTTAATTTAGGATTTTAAAATTTAGTATGAAATGACTTAGGAAAATAAATTAAAAGAAAAGAAAAAAAAAAGAAACAAAATGAAGAGAAATTCGAACTGGGCCAAAATTCCCCAGGCCCGAACTAAAATAAACCTTACCTAGCCCAAAATAGTCCCCAACCCGGTCCGTTAGCCCATACCCGACCCGGTTTCTGTTAATGAATTGATCATGGCCATTGGATTTCAATGATCCAACGACTCGGATTATTTGAGCAATTTTCAATTGCCCAAAACCCCCAAGACCCTCTGCCCCGCTTCATTCTCCAAACAATCCCTCGTCTCTGCTAGCTGCCACCCTTTCTTTTACCCAAAAACCCGGCGGCGACTCCACGGCCGGCCACCAAATTTATACCCTAGAGACACTAAACCACCCTCTTCCCAAATCCCTTACCAGCTTTCCCCAAATGTCACCACAAATGTTCGAATTTAAAATCTAGGATTCGAACCCTAGAAGCCAAGACAGATTATTCATCGGGCGATTTTTTTGGGAAATAGGCAGGGAATAGAGCCGATTTGGTCTCGAAATAATGTTGCTCGCTTGGTCTTGACAAAGAACGAGCAAGTTACATTATTTGGAGAGTAAATCGGGGAAAACAGTTTCGAGCTCAAGTTCGATATGTGAGTTTTGTTTCAATTTTCGTTATTCTTTTCTTCTTCTTTTCTTTCTATTTCTGTGTTCATGATGAATCAAATTTGTTCGTCATGTTGAATTAAATTGATTAGTCATTCTTTTTTGTTTCAAATTCAGTTAAGAATATGTGTCGTCTCATTGGCTTCAATTCATGTTATCTCAATAATTGGTTAGTTTTGATGTTTGATAGATGTTGAACAGATTAGTTGACAATATTCTGTGATTTGTCTTGTGAGCTTTAAACTAATGAAATTGTTTAAATCAGTAATGGGGAGGGATGACTCTGTAAAACACTGATAATGTTAGTCACATGGGCATCATGTTACAAAGTTAAGGGCGGAATGGATTAGAATATAGAAGACCCATACCCAATTGAATTAACAAATGAGAAAAAGGGCTGTTTGGTTGGCGTGGTACCTTTATTAGCTGGAAATGAGAAAAAAACACGGGCTTTATAATAAAAGGTAATGCATACATGTGCTAAGGAATAATACAGGCTAAAAAGTGAGGGTTTGGAATAAAAAATAAACTAACTCTATTCTTTAAATAGACAGAGATTAGTCTGGAAAGGGGACAGACATAGATACAGAGACTGATGGAATTTTAAACATAGAGGAGAGAAAAAAGTGATACAATCTGGGAGGGAGTTTAAGGAGAAGAACAGATAGAGAGAAAGAGGCATTCTGTTATACACTCACACATAAACAGAAAGATAGACACTCGGCTATACACTCAAAAACACATATTTTAATGGCTGTTTAGTTTGTTTTGCGGGATTGAATTATTAATCTCTAGGCTACGGTGTCATTGAAACTTTCTGCATTCCATTGTTTGTTTCGGACTGGTTTTACTGGTTGTTTTCCTGCTGCTGAGTTTTGTTACTGCTACTGCTGCATCTGACTCCTTTTATATATCTTTAAACTGTAATGGAATTGAGTTTTCTTTTTGGACAATCCGTATGAGGACCTGGATTTAAATTGAAGCTCATAATTATGTAGTTTTCCACTTAGGTTGTTCAATTCCATGAAAAGTCAGTTCTTGTTCATGTTGGATGGCTGATTCATGCCAGTAGTTTAGGATGATTTATATGTCTAAATGAAATGCTTAAATGTTAGTAAAGTAACATTGTTTGTATTCTACTTATATGGATGAATTGTTAAGTATCCTAAGAAGAAAGATGGATATAAGGTTCAATCCTGTTAGAACCTAGAGTTAATCCTTCTTAGCACTTCTGCACTCTGTCATGTATAGGGTTGTAAAGAAAATATACGGAAGAACCATAGTTTTAAACCATATCTATTTAAATCCTCAAGGCAATGTATTTTAATAAAAGGGGTCTTTTGTTTCAGAATTCGAGTAGCTTTGTTTTCCATTTTTACGGGTTGTGACATTTTGATTTAGCTCGCTTTGTCTGAATGTGTTATGTAAATTATTGGAGATCTCATTTTTCTAAGTCACTTTTTTTTTTATTGCTCGTAGATGGTTTAAAAGAGCAGGCCAATACTTAGTTGGTTAAGAACTTGAAATAGGCCAATACCTAGTTGGTTAAGAACTTGAAATATGTATAAATTTTATATCAGCAATTACAGTATCTAATTATTCATGTATTTTATCGTCAATGAGTTAGTACTTTCCAATCATTACATCTAATTTATGTACAATGGATTCTGTTTAGCTTGGGATTAAATTAAAGATGCAAATTATTGGTTTAGGCGATAGAACTCTAGCTGGATCTAGGTTATGGCAGTGTTCGAACAAAGTATTTTAGGCCGAAATAATTATTGTTGTATGGCCGATTTAACAAGAACTGGAATTTGGTTCATCTTTCCTATAACAATTGATAGAATGTTAGTAATCGTAGGCATAATAATGAGTTATAACCTCGTTCAATTACTTTGTTGACCTTAGAATTTGGAGCGTGCAATCTAGCAAAAATTACATGGCCCTCGCAAAGTGCAAACGCGTAGTCACTTTAGGCGCGTAGTTAATAATTTTATCTTCTTAAATTCGGGTGCACATTCATGTGACCCAAATCCAAATCTCAACTTAGTCGAAATGTGTTGACAACCACGGGCGTACTGGTACAACGTGGTTCGAGATACATTTTTGTTACGTTGCATTTCTTATAAAATAATAATAATCAAAAGCAGTTGAAAGTTAAAATTTGCACATAAGTTAAAAGCTTGTTATTAAAATCAGATAATTAAGCCAAATATGATAGTTGAGCGACCGTGTTAGAACCACAGAACTCGAGAATGCCTAACACCTTCTCCCGGGTTAACAGAATTCCTTATCCAGATTTCTGGTTCGCGGACTGTTAAATAGAGTCAAACCTTTCCTCAATTCGGGATTCGAACCGGTGACTTGGGACACCATAAATCTCCCAAGTGGCGACTCTGAATCTCTTAATAAATGAATCCCGTTTTGATTGTCCTTTAATTAGAAAAACTCCCTTCTACCACGCCCTCGCGGGGTAGCGCCGAAAAGGAGGTGTGACAGTAATACTGTTTTCAGAAGTTGCAAGAATCTGAAATTCTTTAAAAGGAACGCTAGAAAACGCCTGTATTTTTCTGATCTTTATCTCTCTGTTTCTTTTCTTTTTGGATCTCTCCAGAATCTCTGTGTGTTAAAATATATTTTATCCAATATATAACTAAACTCTCTGTTTTTTCTCCCAATAAGTCTAAGAAAGATCCGTTCTTCTAAAGTGTAAGTCTGTTCTAGTCTGATTTCTAGCACTTTTAATTGCCTTAAAAATCCAATCAGTAGCCCCCCTTTTTCAATATTAAATAGGTACCTAATTTCCACTCTCCTTAATTAATAATAAAAGTGTACCCCCTACTCAAGTTAGCAGCCTCCTACTCAAGATAGCAGCCTCCTACTCAAACTCCTAAGCTATTGCTAATTAACCTCTAAAAATTATTAGCACCCCCTAATTAATTACTGAATAACATAATTTTCAAACTAACCCTTGGAATCACTGAAAACCTACTCCTTTTTCAGATTATAACAGCTATAACCAATTCCCTTAAAGGAAATCCTAACAAATGAATAAACTAAGGCTAAATGTGAACTCATGTTCAATTCATATCAGACCCCAAACAGACCTAAAGTGAGAACCATAATCAGAGGGGCATTGCATTGCTGGGGATTATCTCCTACAGATATAGGGATTAAGGCAATTATGTTTGGGACAAAAAATCATAGTTAATTGAAACCAAACAATAGCAACAAGACTGATACGACAAAACGCAAATTGGATTCATATGTGCAAGAAACACAAAGAATAACAAATGACCAAAATTAACAGGGTTTGGTAACAAAATAAAAAACAACGAACACAACTAAAGCTAAATAATCAAAGCGGATTAATTGGCGGAACCACTCATACCAAATTTATATTTGAACAAGAACACTGGACCAAGAAATTACTGAAAGATGATGTAATTCCTAAGACTTTTAAATAGATACTAAAACGACAACAACTATACTAATAAAAGAAAAGAGGTAAAATACCTCATCATCGCAAACCCAGGCTTCAATCAGATTCCCCTTGAAATTTTGAACTCGACCTTTGAGATCCAAAATGGACTTTAGTCGAGCGTTCTCAATTGAAAACATCCGACTAAAGTCGATAAAGAATCTCAAAATTTCCCTTTTAAAACTCGAACAATTCCAGACATCGAATTAATTTGGGGATTCGAGTGGTCTCAGCGAGATTTGAACAGAAATCATGGTAGTTTATGAACGAGAAAGGTTGAACGGGTATTTAGTGTGAGTTTTGGGGTTAAAGAGATGAGGGACTGTTTGGGAATGAGAGTGTAACGGGGGGTTTGGGGGGGGTGGTCTTTGATAGGTTAGATCCCTTCCATCAATCAAAGCCGTTAGATCAAATGATCTCAACCGCTCAGATTAATTGTAGGAAAGAACACGGTACCGTTTCTATGCAAAACGGGGCCGTTTGGTTTAATGAGGCGGGTTGGACAGGTAATGGGTTCTTGGAGATTTTGGACTGGGTTGGACGTTTGGGCCTGGATTTGGCCGGCCCAGTGCGAGTTTTTTCCTCTTTTATTTCCAATTCTTTCCTTTCTCTTTTAATTCCCAAAAAACAAAATTCTAAATTATACTACAAAATCAAGTTAAATTATAAAAATACTAATTAAGTCATACTAATAATTAACACACACAATTAAATATCTATTAAAAATAAATCACACAACTAGGCATTTAAATATTAAAAATGCAAAAATGCATATTTTTGTTATTTTTCATTTTTATCAAATAAACCTGATTATTTTTAATTGTAAATTAAATTCTAAAAATGCAAATACAATATATTTTTGTATTTTTCTTAATTTAAACAAAAAACACGCTCACACAAAGCCACATAATCCATGAAAATTTGCAAACAAAACAAAATCTATTTTTGTTTTGGATTTTTGGGAGTAATTCTCATACGGGCAAAAATCACGTGCTCACAGCTTTCCCTCTTTGCGTGGAAAGACGAAGAGTTTCGTGCAATGATAAATGAGCAAATACGAGCGATTTTTGCATGTCCGAGCACTCCGTGTGAAGCATTTTGAAAATATCTTGATCGAGCCTTTGCTTCAGGAGGCTTCCTACATATCCTGGGCTAAACAGGAATCAGGTCAATGTAGTTCAGAAAATTTTGGTAGCTGAGACTACCGTGGACTAACACTTTGCTGTTACTGTTGCTATCAATGTTGTTGTTGCTGCTTACTGCTTACTGACCTCCTTATTACACTAAAAGAGAAATTATAGCTAAGCTAGCTATGCTATCAACTATGAATTACAAGATTCCTATCTATGATTCTGTTGAAAACTAGATCTTGAGTCTTAGCTGATTTTGCTGTAGACCTCGATCTGAATCTTGATGCTTGCAAACTGTGCATGCTTGTTTATTCCTGTAACATTGAGTGAAATGGGATTGGCGGGGCTTGTGACTTCAATCAGATTCTAAGCAATCGATGCCTCGGTTTACTCCTATATTTGAGCTCATCTTCTTTTTTGTTCTTTTCTTATTTTCTCCATTCTGGATTGAGACTCAACTTTATCTCGATCCTTTTTTCCCGATATCAAACCTGTTTAGACAACAAAACGAACAAACGAACAAAATTTTTCTGCCCCAATTTCACTAGGAAAACTTTGTGATTTAGTTGTGACACAGAAAATGATTAAAAAGACTCTTCGGTATTGGCCAAGAGAATCTTGATTTTATAACCTAGTTTCAAAAATAAATGCTCCACAATTTTTTGGCCGGGAGATTTTCTAAAAAGGTTCCACGGTTTTCTTGACGGGATATTTTGAAAAAGATTCCACGGTTTTCTGGCCGGGAAAAGGAAAAAAAGGGTTCCACAGCATTCTGGCTGGAAGATTCTCGGTTTTTTGACCGAGATACTCTGAAAAGAAATGCTTCACAGCTTTCTGGCCGGAAGACCCTCGGTTTTCTGGCCGGGGTTTTAAAGAAACGGCTCCACGATTTTCTGGCCGGGAGATCCTCAGTTTTCTGGCCGGAATTGTGAAAGAAATGCTCCACGGCGTTCTTGCTGGAAGACCCTCGATTTTCTGGCAGGGGTTTTGAAAGAAATATTTCATAGCTTTCTAGTCGGAAGACCCTCGGTTTTCTGGCCGGGTTTTTGAAGAAACGGCTCCACGGTTTTCTGACCGGGAGATCCTCGGTTTTTTGGCTGGGATTTTGAAAGAAAAGTGTCACGGTTTTCTGGCGGGAAGACCCTCGGTTTTCTGGACGGGATTTTGAAAGAAATATTTCACAGCTTTCTGGCCGGAAGACCCTTGGTTTTCTAATTGGGGTTTTAAAGAAACGGCTCCACAGTTTTCTGACCGGGAGATCCTCGGTTTTCTGGCCGGGATTTTGGAAGAAAAGTTTCACAGCTTTCTGGCCGGAAGACCCTCGGTTTTCTGGCCGGGGTTTTGAAGAAACGTTTTACGGCTTTCTGGCCGGAAGACCCTCGGTTTTCTGGCCGGGGTTTTGAAAAAACGGCTCCACGGTTTTCTGGCCGGAAGACCCTCGGTTTTCTGGCGGGGGTTTTGAAGAAACGGCTCCACGGTTTTCTCGCAGGGACATCCTCGGTTTTCTGGCCAAGATTGTGAAAGAAATGCTCCACGGCTTTCTGACCGGAAGACCCTCGGTTTTCTGGCCGGGGTTTTGAAAGAAATATTTTATGGCTTTCTGGCCGGAAGACCCTCGATTTTCTGACCGGGTTTTTAAAGACACGGCTCCACGAATTTCTCACCGGGAGATCCTCGGTTTTCTGGCCGGGATTTTGAAAGAAATGTTTCACGGCTTTCTAGCCGGAAGACCCTTGATTTTCTGGCCGGTGTTTTGAAAGAAATATTTCACGGCTTTCTGGCCTGAAGACCCTCGGTTTTTTGGCCGGGGTTTTGAAAGAAAAGCTCCATAGTTTTCTGACAGGGAGATCCTCGGTTTTTTGGCCGGGATTGTGAATGAAAAGCTCCACAGCTTTCTGGCCGGAAGACCCTCGGTTTTCTGGCCGGGGTTTTGAAATAAATATTTCACGGCTTTCTGGCCGGAAGACCCTCGGTTTTCTGACCGGGGTTTGAAAGAAATGGCTCCACGGTTTTCTAATTGGGAGATCCTCAGTTTTCTGGCCGGGATTTTGAAAGAAACGTGGCTTTCTGGCCGAAAGACCCTCGGTTTTTTGGCCGGGGTTTTGAAAGAAATATTTCACGGCTTTCTGGCCGGAAGACCCTCGGTTTTGTTGCCGGGGTTTTGAAAGAAACGCTCCACAGTTTTCTGACCGGGAGATTCTCGGTTTTCTAGCTGGATTTTGAAAGAAATGCTCCAGGGCTTTCTGGCCGGAAGACCCTCGGTTTTCTGGCCGGGGTTTTGAAATAAATGTTCCACAGTTTTCTGGCTGGGAGATCCTCGATTTCTGGTCGGGATTTTTTGAAAGAAATGCTAGACTAATATGATTTGATTCTCTTTTGGAATTTTCATTTTCCTTTCCTTTCTTCTTCCTTTTTGGGTTCTCTGACCGGGAGATCCTCGGTTTTCTAGGCGTTTTCCTTTTACTCATCAACAAATGCATAAAATGATGCTTTTGAAAAGAAACTTCCCTTTTGGGCATTTTTCCTTGTCATGGAGCTATTCCAATGTTCGCACGTTTCATTTCTTTAGACTGCACCTTCTTTTGCACAGCTAATTTGAGATAGACCTGTTTTCAACAAAGAACAATTTGTTAGCTGAAATGGCGATTCATTTTGTGGCCTTGATTATCTTCATTACTTGATCATGGCCCCATTTCCACTGAGAACTTTGCTGTTGATTGTCTTTGAGGGTGACTTCTTTCCAACCTGACCGGGTTCAGCCTCGGGATTCCATGAGGACTCGCCTGTGTGGTCTCTGTCTTTCTGTCTCGTTCCGTTTTTTCTAAAACCTTAGCCTTTGATTTCCTTTTCTTCCTAACATCCTTTCCTTTGGAAACAATTGATCATCATGATCAGTTGGGGATGGATTAATACACCACTGAGGCTGGGTCTTTTCTTCGCCTTTTACCAGACGAAATTCTGTATAAACGGTCCTGTCACCTTTTCTTTGTAATAGTTTCGGAATTCAAAGTTAAGCCGAAAGGGATTCAAAGAGAAATGAACAAAGAATAAAAAATGAATCAAAATATAAACGTCCCTTTTGGGGGAAAAAGAAGGACTTATCTAGGGTGTATGTTGGCTTCAAACCGACATGACATGCTTCTTGAACTGGATGCTCAATCATCACGAACTCCCATTTTCTTATGAACCAAAAATGGGTCTATGTTTCCAAACTAGGGAATCTTGCCAGGACCTTTAGTGGTAAAATCCTCTTTTCGGTTGATAGCGCCCTTTTGCGGGTTTTCGCTAATCGACCTCTCTCATTTCTCTTCTTACCATCGCCCAATAGCACTCTTTGCGGGTTTTCACTAACAGAACCTCTCATTTTGTATTTCTCTACTCTCATTGCCTTATGGTGCCCGAAGGTTTTCACCAATAAGACTCTCTCATTTTATTTCTCTTAGTTTAAGACGCTTCAGTTCTCGACAATGATGTTTCTCAGTTCTATGCCTCTGCATCGATCTTGAAGGACTTGTACTCAGTTTTGGGTGAAAATTATTATGGACAAAATTACAACTTTGGAACCATTTGGTGAACTCTTGGTCAAAATATTAAAATACATGCCCCAGTTTCAATTTCGTGGAAAATTAGATTTTTGTTTTGGTGTGACTGAACCTCTGATAGAGGCTGCCTACATATCCTTTCGGAATCAAGTCAGAACGTAGATCAGGAAACTTTATTTTGTTTTGTTTTTGGTTTTTCTTTTGGATTCCAAAGAGGGTAGCCAAGGAAATGCAACCGACTCAAAGGGTTTACAAAAGGGTTGGTAATGTTTGGGTAGCGGGAATAAAAGCCTTCAATCATTTTAACACGTAGAGACATCACTGAAGCAAACTCAAAAAAATAATGTCTTTTGATAGCATCTGCATTCACAGCTGTCTCGGGATCATTTCCTTCCATGTCTCCCAAGTATAATGCTCCTCTCGACAGTATCTTCCTGATGATGTATGGCCCCTTCCAATTAGGAATGAATTTTCCTTTTGCTTCCTGGTAATGAGGAGGAATGCGCCTTAACACCGGTTGTCCTATTTTGAGATTCCTGGGCTGCACTTTCTTGTTGTAAGCATGGGTCATTCTTTGTTGGGATAACTACTTGGGTATTCCCTGAGTTCAACACACCCTTTTGTACGCGAACCAATTTTCCTTCAGTTATTCCAATTCTTTGTTTCATTTCCTCAAAGTAACCCTTTTGTGCATTTCGACTCTTGATTCATTATTCTGAAGTCTGACAGCATTTTGGGATCTATGCATGAAGTCCGCAAGCATGTCATGTTATTTAAAGCTGCATTATTTGAACTAAAGAGAAGAGAATGAGAAAGCTAAAAAATTTGAAAGAATAAAAAAAAAATAGAAACGGACGATGAAATATTAATTTCATTTCTTGGAATTGGAAGGATAAACATGGTTCACATTTGGGAATTTAAAGACAAAAACTAAAAGAAACATCCAATTTACACCCTGAAATAACTCGGGATGCAGAAAAATGCGGCAGGACAAGTCTACTAGAGCTTCCGCCTGATCGAGAATGACCGAGCCTTTCAGTTTTGGAGTTTAGCGTCTGGTCCCATCTCAACGGTGATAGTCCATTTCCCTGGCTCGACCATGTGGGTATCGCAGAGCCTTGCCTCATGTTTTCCTTCACTCTCTTTAGTCATGAAATCCTCATTATCTTCCTCCTGACAGTCCTTAAGATTTTGTGGTATGCGTCCAACAAACACTGGCTCATTCAGCCGGGGTGTTTTAATTGCCCCACATACCACATAGGCTTGCTTAGGTGCATCAATTTCCCTTTCTGGTTCTCTCTTGGTAATTTTACTCTTCTTTTCCCCTTTCTCCTGTTTCGGGGCCGCCTTGGGCTTCCTTTCCACATCAGCAATAGCAAGTATGGCTTTAAGGGCTGGATCGAATTCTTTGTCTTCACAAATCATCCCGATTATCGGCCCATAATTTTGAGCGGGCACCAGAATATTGGTCACATCATCATCCTCCAACAGCATTAGTATGATGGCCCTCTGCCTTTGAATGATATGCACACCTGACGTCAGCTCTGTAGGCAGGTGACCAGGTTTTGTCTATTCTGAGGAACCAGCTACAGTAGACCCATTTGGACAAGTTTCGGGAATAAACTAGAGTAAGATTCACCAATTCGGGTAAAGTTTGGTCTCTTGGGTGGTTCCCAAGGACGGAAGTTATTCTGCGGAGGTTGATGGTTATGGTGGTTCTGGTGGGGAGGCTGATTTCTTGGAAATAGAGCTTGGTTTCTACTGGTATGTTGCTGCGGTCGTGCAAAAGGTTGAGCATTCATGACCGCATACGGTTGAGGAATACAGGACATTTCCTGAGCAAGGTAATAATGCTGGGGGGGTCTTTCTGAAAAGATGGGTCTAGGAGCGTGGTGTCTTCTATGACCCGAAGTTTCCACGGACGTTTCCTCTTTCGTCCTAACCTTTGCTATTCTTCCGGACCCTCCTTGGATGGCTTGGGAGGTCGCTCGAATGGTTGTCTGACTCAAAATTCTTCATGTCTTTAAACCATTCTCTACCATTTCTCCGATCTTGATCGCCTCTGCGAAAGGTTTTCCCATTGCTGACATCATGTTTTGGAAATAGTCTGGTTCTTGAGCCGGGAGGAAAGTAGTAACCATTTCTATTTCATCCATGGGGGGTTATACCCTGGATGCTTGCTCGCGCCATTTGATAGCGTATTCCCTGAAGCTTTCTGAGGGCTTCTTCTTCAGGTTTGATAAGGAGTTCCTGTCTGGCGCGATGTCAATGTTGTACTGAAACCGCTTTACAAAATCTCTGGCCAGATCATTCCAAATGTGCCATCGAAATATGTCCTGATCTATGTACCATTCCAACGCTATCCCGATCAGGCTTTCTCCGAAATATGCCATCAGCAATTCTTCCTTGCCGCCGGCACCTCGCAACTGATTGCAATATTTCTTCAGACGACCAATAGGGTCGCCATGCCCGTCATACTTCTCAAACTTTGGTGTTTTAAAACCTGACGGCAAATGGACATGTGGGAACATGCATAAATCTGTGTAGGACACACTCTTCTGCCCGCTTAGACCTTACATGCTTTTTAAACTTTGTTCAAGGTTCTCATTCTCTTTGCCATCTCATCCTGTTCGGGAGCTTTTGGATTTTGACCCGGCATGACCTCGTATCGAGGTGGCTGAGGATAAACATTGGTAGCAAACTGGGTAGGATCCAGTGAAAGAGGTGGCGCTGGGAATGTAAAAGAAGAGGAGTCAAAGAGAGGAGCATGTGTAACGGGTTGCGCCGTGATTGGAAAGGGCGAACCAGTGGATGTTCTTGTGGCCGCATCCGATGTCGTCATCCGGGGATATGAAGTGGAGAGTGATCCGGAGAGAGTTATGATGGTAGAATACCCAAACAGAGTAGGTGGGTAATTGGTGGGGGTGTTAGAAATCCCACTTGGCCTGATGAATAGTTCGGTAAACCCATGGATCAGACTTGGGGGCTCCTTCCCGTTATTCCAATCATCCAACATTTCTAGCATGCGACAGCGTAAAATCCTGTTTTCTTCCGCAGTTGCTGATTCAGTAGCCGGAACGGCTGATATAGAACTCTCTTCTAGAACGGGAACCACTGGTAGAGGGATTTCTGAATACATGTTGATATTTCTTTTCGACCTCGTAAAGTAAGGATGGGTACTTTCTTCTGATTCAGTAACGGGCCGTTGAACTTTTCCCTTGGACCTCGTGAAATATGAATGGGAGGCCAGATTATTATAAAATCAACCACCTTTTTCTAAAACCTAGATTTCGGCAAATAAACGGTTAGTCTGAAACAACATAACCGATAAGTAATCTCACATTGGGATGTGATGCACTTATACAGTTAAACGTGTTGCTACATGTATTCGGTTGCAGTGCGTCATTCCGACTTATACTTTTCCTTTGCTTTCATTCCCCTCCTCTCTTTATCAACTTTCTTTTCTTTTATACTCCCTTTCTTCATTTTTCTTTTTCTTTTAGTGATGGTCGAATCTTATATGGATTGCCTACGTATCGTGTCCCTGCATGAATCAGATCGGGTGTAGTTCGGATCAATGAAAGGTCAAAATCAATAAAATAATTTTTTTTAGTTTTTCATAATAAAAACAAACTTTGATTTTAAAAGAAAGATTCAAAAACTAATTAAACTAACAGACTTTGACGAAAAAATGATCTACAGACTCGAAAATCAAATACCCACACGTAAAAGAATTACAAACTCAAAACAAAGGGACAAATTCCTTCCACTATATGATAATTTTAACCAAATGGCTATTTTTGCAAATGTGGCCCCTTCTCTATTCCACATGAATTTTGAGGTCGGGGAGGATTATTCTATGACACTTCACAAACTTATTCGTTCTTTTAAGAAAATAGCCTTTCGACAACTGAAAAATACTCTAAGGCTATTTTGGCAAGAAAGGGGTAAAACACTACAAAGGGTGGCTCGGCTTATTTTGACCAAAAATCCAAACAGCATTCGCAAATAAACTGACGTTTTTCTTATATAATTAAAATGAAAAGTCCTGGATTTGCAAACACGGCCTTTCAGTGCCTCGGAGACGAAGATTTTAAGGCCGTGTGGGTCAATCAGTCAAAATCTAAAAAAATGACCCAAAGGTGGCTATTTATACAAAATCAGCCTTCCGGCGTCCCTCTCGGGAACATTCGGCTATTTTTTAACAAAAATAGCATCACCCGACTTATTACGACACACATTTTTCTTTTTTGAACTAAAACAAAAGACCCGGTATTGCAAACTCGGCCTTTCATCGCCTCGAGGATGAAGATTTTAAGGTTGTGTTAGCTAACCGACCAAAATACTAAAAATAACCAAAGGTGACCGTTTATGCAAAGTCAACATTCCGGCGTCCTTTTCGGGAACATTCGGCTATATTTAGTAAAGCGGCATCACCAACTTATTCATGACTATTTTTCTTATTTTTTCAAAAATAGAAAATCCGATATTGCAAACACGGCCTTTCAGCGCCTCGGGGACGAATATTTTAAAGCTGTGTGGGTCAATCGAGCCAAAATCTACAAAATGACCCAAGGTGGCGGTTTATGCAAAATCATCCTTCCGGCGTCCCTTTCGGGAAAATTCGGCTATTTTGAAAACGGCATCACCGACTTATTTACGACGAAAAATTAATTTCGACATTTTTGGCTATTTTTGCAAAATATAGGAGGTTGGACCCGATAGGGACTGCCTACGTATCTCACATCCGGTGAGAATCAAACCCGCGTGGTTCGGTTCCAAATAAAACAAACTATATGTGCAGACAAACATTTTTTTTTATTGGCTACAAAACAAACTATTCTTTTTTATTTTATTAACAAACAAATAAACTATTTTTTTGAAAACAAAATCACACGTTTTGTATATTGGCAAATAAAGCAAACTATTTTTATATATATTTTTTAGTGGAAAGTAAAACAAACTATTTTGAAAATAAACTCTTCATTTTTTTATTGGCAAATAAACAATCTATTTTGAAAATAAAAACTTATCAATTCTTCTTTTTTCATTGGCACACAAAATAAACTATAAAAATATTTTTTTTTTATTTTTCTCAAAAATCCGGCAGAGTTTCGACACTACTTGGGCGTTGGTTTGTTTGAGTAGTAATCTCTCTACATTATTATATTATTCTTTTTTTTCATTTTCTCTAATATTTAAAAAGCCGGTCCGCATGCAAGTCTAAAGCAAATAAATGCGTAAAACAAACAAGATGCAGTAGGATGGTCTTTTTCATTTCAGGTTACCTGTCCTAGACGGACTCAACCCCTGTGTTGAGTCCCCTAAGTGAAATGCAACACGATGCAAATAAGCGTTCCTACTAGGGATCCGACATGAGTTTTTTGTTATTCTAGGTTTAAAATCTTGAGTTTGTTGTTCTATGCTTGGCTTACCGGAGAGGACAACTCGAGCCGAAGTGAGGGTAACGTACCGGGAGCATGAAAGTCAGCCCGGCCTAGTTACTTGACCCAACCTCGTTCCGATTGGTTTGACTTCTAACAGAAAGTCGTCCACGCGCACGTGAGCACCATAAATTCAGAAGACTGAGAGGGCGGCGTAAGAAAATAGTTATATACAAATTCAAACTATATTAAAGCGGTAAACAGATAGCATCTTAGCACCGAAGTTCACAAAATATCAAAGCGGTAAAAATAACATTTACCACATTAATACAAACATTTAATAATATCAGATAATAAATAAGCCAAATAAAATAATTATTTAAAGCTCGAATTCTTAAACCTTGAACCAGTGGTTCTGGGTTTGTGTCCTCAGCAGAGTCGCCAGAGTTGTCACACCTCCTTTTGGCGCGCACCCTACCCCGAAGGGTAGATGTACAAGGGAGTTTTTCCAATTTAAGTGACAATATCGAAATGAGATTATTTATTTATTTCAGAGTCGCCACTTGGAATAAATTATTGTGTCTCAAGTCACCGATTTATTTTAAATCCCAAATCGAGGAAATTTTTGACTTTCCAAATGAAGTATGCGAACCAGAAATTCTGAGTAAGGAATTTTGTTGACCCGAGAGAAGGTGTTAGGCACCCCTCGATCCCGTGGTTCTAGCACGGTTGCTTCGATCATACTTGGCTTATTAAAAATATTTAATTACTGGTTTTAAACCCTATGTGTATTTATCTTTTTACCGCTTTTGGTTACCAGAATTACTCGCATTTAAAGAATTGAATTACGCGAACGTATACTCATTCTCTTTGACGCGTCAAATTATGCCACGCGAACATGTCCACCATTAATATCGCTTTATTTATTTATTAAGAAATAGTTTGGCCAAATTTACGCTAACGCATACTCCAATTTTTTTTTTAAAAAAAATCGTAATCATGTTACGCGAGCGTATACCTAATTAAGATAGTATTTTAAGATGGCCCTGAAGGATTTTTGTACGAAATATTATTCTTTTTTACATCTAGTGTCACGACCCCAAATCCGGTCGTGATGGAGCCTAGCACGCTGCTAGGCCAGCCTGACCAATTAACAACAACCACGGAGCTATAAGCTCAATTTATCCAATTAAAGCATAACAAAATAATTCAACAATAATAGATATATTAAAAACAGAGAACCAAGTCCCAACACGTGGCAACTCCCATAGACCGAAGGGTCAAGAGTCATGAGCCTCTAATGAACAAAAGTGTGATAATGGTTTACAAGATACCAAGTGCGGAAAGTAAAAGTAATACAGAATCAGAAGACAGTAGGAAGGAATATCGGGTCCTGCGGACTCTGCAGCTACCTCGTATATCCCACAAAAGTCGCCTCGAACAGCTACCAGATTACTGCTGAGAGGTACCTGGATCTGCACACAAGGTGCAGGGAGTAAAATGAGTACTGCCAGACTCAGTGGTAATAAACAGGGGTAAGACATCGTAGATAAGAAATCCGCAATAAAGCACTATATAAAGCTGTAATCAAATACCCTGTCACATAATCAGTATCAACTGTACCTGTACCAACAAGTACCAACAAACACGATAACAACTATCGGATGTAGCTAAATGCAATGCAATGCATGATATGACCGCTACGGCGCGTAGCCGATCCAATTTGGGTACCTGTGCTCACTGTGGGGGTTCAGACTCCGGAAGGGCTCCTTCAGCCCAAGCACAATATCACTGCGGCGTGCAGTCCGATCCAACATATATACTGCTGCGGCGCGCAGCCCGGTCCACTACCAGTCAGCTAATATGCAAATACAGCCTCGCAGGCTCAAAAGTAGTTTTGAAAACCCTTTTTATAATTTTTCAGTTGGAAAAACAGTAATATCAAATTCCAGAGATTGGAAATAGTATGATAACAGAAATAGTTACGGACTGGTAGTAACTAACATTTCAATATCATAAGACAATGATAACGATCCTCGCGGGATCCAATAACTAGCTCGCGGCCCACAAGTATACTCAACCGCCCAAGAAGGGGGTTCAACGGCTTAAGAGTAGCCAATATCACAATATAGTATGCAACCATCCGGGAAGGAGGTTCGACGGCTTAAGAATAGCCTAATATCATAACACAGTACCAACAAGTCGGACTAAGCCATAGTCCCCAATCACAATCGATCCCGCACTCACAATAGAGTACGTGTCTCGCTGCTATACAGCGTCACAAAGTGGTATACCGGGGTTTCGAACCCGCTGGTCATCACCCACATTTATTACTCACCTCAATACGGTGCGACGACTACTCCGCGATGCCCTTGCCATGAGAATCAATCTTGGCACGCATAGAATCTGATCAAATATAGTAAATACACATCAAATTAGACCAATGGAATGATACCCAGTCAAAACAACTCAATTTACATCAAAATTCCCAACGTTGCCAAAACCCGACTTTCGGTACGCTTCTCGAAAAATTACAAAAGTCATATATTCGGAACCCTTATCTCGATACGAGTCCGTACATATCAAGAACTCCCAAATCGGACCACAAATGACGCTTCAAATCCTAAATTTTCGTTTTTGAAAAGTTTACAAATTTTCTCCAATTTCTTCCATTTGATTCACTAATACTTGATGAAAAATAACCATGGAATCACTGAATATAATCAATTTTGGATATAGAACACTTACCTCCATCCATATGGTTGTCACACCTCTTTTTTACCGCACCCGCGAGGGTGCAAAGAGTTTTTCCAATTAAAGGACAATCGAGATGGGATTTATTTTAATTACTTCAGAGTCGCCACTTGGGAGATTTTATGGTGTCCCAAGTCACCGGTTAAATCCCGAATCGAGGAAAAGAATGACTCTATTTAACAGTCCGCGAACCGGAAATCCGGATAAGGAATTCTATTAACCCGGGAGAAGGTATTAGGCATTCCCGAATTCCGTGGTTCTAGCACGGTCGCTCAACTGTCGTGTTTGGCTTATCTATCTGCTTTTTACAATTATGTACTTAGTGCAAGTTAATACCCCTTTTACCACTTTTATTATTGGTTGTGATTTACGAAAGAAAAAGTTGCTTAAAAATATGCTTTCGAATCACGTCACATGAAATGCACCCGGATCCTCAACATATTCTTATTCAACATTTCGGGGTTTGGATTTGGGGTCACATGAAATGCACACCCGTATTTAAAAAGGTAAAAACTAAAGTATGTGCCCGGATCGACTACTTATTTACACTGTTGAGAAAGGCGTGATATTCGTTAAGAAAACGACGCATCTCGAAACCTAAGTATTTATATGTACATTTATGACGGCTATGTGATTAGTGTAACTATTGGGCGAGGCGTACCTTTGATTCAAATCTAAAGCGAGCTACATCTCACTGTATCTTACTTAAGAGTTGATTCCAAATTACTTAAAACTTGCTACGAACCCCATCGCATGAAATGCGCCTGTGGTTCATGTCATGCTTTATTTACTCTTACTCGAAATTGGAGTCGGGTCACATGAAATGCACCCCCGACTCTTTTTTTAATCTAATTACGTCATTCCGTTGAGTAACAACTCCCTAGCTAATCTTGCTTGTAACATAGGGTCTATCATTTAACAGGTTTGGAGATTACACACATGAATAGGGAAGATTGAATAGAGATACGAAGACTAATTCAGGTTTACATGCTTATCTAACGACAATGTATCTTTGGCCTAGCTACGCTTTTCCATAACCAAGACTAACAATACAAGCTTAATTGGAGACTAACAGAATGTAATTGAACATAAGACGACTACATGTTTCAATAGACTTTATGCATAAGCTTCAAACTTCATTCTTGTCGAACCAAGGAACTACAATAAAAGAGATGTGTACCTGGAATGCGGAATAACAAGGAAGAGTGAGCAATGGTAATGCAGCAACAGCAACAAGAACAGTAACAGGTGCAGCAACAATCAAAGACCAATAACAACCAACAGTAAACCGATAGCAACAACAACCAGTGAACCACTCAACTAAATACACCAGTAGCAAACTACAAACCAGCTTCAACCATACTGGACCAGCAACAACAATGCCCAAGCAGTAACAACCAAAGCAAATCAAGAGCTACCCAAGTCAGATGTAACAACAACGACCAAGACAGTGGCAACAACTACACACCAGTGGCAGCAATACTCAAACAATAGAAGAGCCAGCACTGTGTTGGACCAAGCAGCAACACAGACACAACAACAACACACAAATGACCACCAATAACAACCTCAACACAGCAACAACCAAATCAGTGCAGCAACCAAACGACCAAGGCAACAAACCACTGACCAACAACAACACAACAGTGTAACAACAACAACAACCAAACCAGTGCAGCAACCAAACGATCAAGGCAACAAACCACTAACAGAAGAACCAGCCAGACAGTAGCCAAGAAAATTCGATGAAACAGTGACTCCAAACCAATGAAACAATGACCTTTTGTCACTCTCAGTGTACTCTCCAATCTCTGTATGTATATCCTCTCAAGTGTCTATATGTATCTATGAATATTTGCTCTCCAGGTACTGTTCTTTGCTCTCCCAGATGCTCTCAAGTGTCTGTGTGTATGCCTATCAATGTATATCTATGCCTATACATGTATGAATATGCCCTATTTATAGCCAATAGTCCCTCCAGAACACCTGCCCCTAAGGTTACTATCACCCTGCCCACTCCCAACTCTGCCAGACCCATCAAATTCCCTGCATTCCCCACTACCTACTGTCCAAAATATGGACTTAAGCATTAAACAATGCTGGTGGCAGTGTTCAGTGGGATGCCCTGCTGTGACAGTGGATTCCACTGACTAGCCTCATGTGCAGGGCACCCAATACTCTAAGTGTGAACCCTGATTCCCTAATTGGCTTAATTTGAATCACAACTTTAGTTTCAAACCAATCGAACAGTAACAAGCTCTATACCAGTGAATTGCATCAGGCGGATTCAAGGGATTAATATTACGAACTATTTGACGACTTTAATCACATTGGACTCATGATTCATTTTAACTACTAAAACAGAGTAATTGGCCAAATAAAAGGCCTCAAAAGAGGATAGCAGGTCGACTGTTATGAGAAATTAGAAGCATGCTAGCATAGAATTGAAACAATGAATAACAAACACACATATTCACAAAAATCGCATTGAATCGACCAAAAGAAGGAATGAATACCTTGCAAGAAATCTGCCGACCAAACTTCGAACTAAAACTCGGACTTATTGAAGCCAAACGGGCTTTAATCAAGATGTTCTCGATTGAGAACACCTGGACTAAAGTCCCTTGGACTTCAATTGTGGCTAATCCGGCTTGAATTGAGTTTCTTCAAAATTAGGGTTCTTGGGCTCGGATTTGGGGCTTTTGCATTTTTGGTTAGATTCGAAGCAAACCAATGTCGTTGGGAGTGTGGGGGAGGTGTGAGGAGACCGTGGTGTGAATTTGGGGTGATTTGGCATAGGTTCGAGTTTGACTCGAATCTTCAAATGAAGATTCGAGGAGCTCCGGCATGATTCGAGGTTAATGGAGGCTGGGATCGTGATGGGGGAGGTGAGGGGAAGGTTTTGGCGTTGGTTTGGGTTTGATTGGCCTACCGGAACCGCCGTGAGGCGATTTCCGGCAGGCGGCGCACGGCGGCGTTACGCCGGGAATTTGAGAGCTCCCTGAGGGAGAAGAAGGGAGAGGGGGGGTCTGGCTTGGGGGGGGCGGGGTATGGAAATGAGCTTATATATGTTTTGAGTAGTTAAATCCTGATCGTTGGATCAAACTTGATCAACGATCAGGATCTTCTCACTTAAACCAAACGGCGTCGTTTGGTCAAGTCTTAGGCTGAATGCATATTAGAATTAAAGGATTAATCTGGGCCGTTGGATAATAAAATCCAACGGTCCAGATCAAGTGTTACACAGGCTGTAGCTGGGCGGGTGTTTGGGCTGGGTCAGAAGCAATTCATTTGGGCCTAGCTTTTGGACTAAATTTGGCCCAGATCGGATCTTCATGATATATTACATGTGTAAGTGTATATATATATATATATGTATATATATACATATATATATATATATACACACATATGTATATATACTAACCTATAACACCGCTGTTTTTACTACAATTAACGCACATGATTACATATCACCCAAAAATGTGAATCACATGACTTCGATATCAAACACTGAAAATGCAAAGCCTAGCATATATTTTTGTATTTTTAATTTAAATAAATAAACGTGCACACAAAAGATAAAATTAACACAAAATCACACAAATCATGCCCAACATGAAACTATTTTTATTTTTGAATTTTCTGGGAGTACTTCTCAAGTAAGGCAAAAATCACGTGCTCACAGCTGCCCCTCTTTGCGCGTAAACACGAAGAGTTTTCGTGCAAAGATAAATGAGCGGATATAAGCGATTTTTGCCTATTCGAACACTCCGTATGAAGCATTTTGGAAAAGTTTTGACCGAACCTTGCTCCAAAGGTCTCCTACATATCCCTGGCTAAAAGGGAATCAGGTCAATGTAGTTCGGGAAGTTCTGGTAGCTGGGACTACCATGCCTGTTGCGATCTCGCTGTTACTCCTGTTGCCGCTGTTACTGCTGTTACCACTGCTTAGCTGATTTCCTTGTTACACCGCGCTAAGCAACAAAAACAAGAAGCTAGACTAAGTTACAGTACTACAAGTTCTTATCTATCCTTTTTAACTTGATCTTGTCGCGCTCCTTGCCATCTTGTCTGACTTGGCGTTCCTTCTGATGCTTCGTCTCTTCTGACGAACTTGGATTCATGCCGAAGATTTCTGTTACATTCTACCGCTTTCCTCTACCAAATTAGACAGATCGCCACTCCATTCTCCAGGCGGGCTCCCTGACTTCAATTACCACTTCAAAATTAAGTCGCCACTCCATTCTCCAGGCGGGCTTCCTGACTTCAACTACAACTTCGAAATTAAATCGCCACTCCATTCTCCAGGCGGGCTCCCTGACTTCAACTACTACTTCAAAATTAAATCGCCACTCCATTCTCCAGGCGGGCTCCCTGACTTCAACTACAACTTCAAAATTAAATCGCCACTCCATTCTCCGGGCGGGCTCCCGACTTCAACTACAACTTCCAAAATTAAATCGCCACTCCATTCTCCGGGCGGGCTCCCCGACTTCAACTACCACTTCCAAAATTAAATCGCCACTCCATTCTCCAGGGCGGGCTCCCCGACTTCAACTACAACTTCCAAAATTAAATCGCCACTCCATTCTCCAGGCGGGCTCCCCGACTTCAACTACAACTTCAAAATTAAATCGCCACTCCATTCTCCAGGCGGGCTCCCCGACTTCAACTACTACTTCAAAATTAAATCGCCACTCCATTCTCCAGGCGGGCTCCCTGACTTCAACTACTACTTCAAAATTAAATCGCCACTCCATTCTCCAGGCGGGCTCCCTGACTTCAACTACAACTTCCAAAATTAAATCGCCACTCCATTCTCCAGGCGGGCTCCCTGACTTCAACTACTACTCATTGATTTCATCCTATCTTGATTACCTTCCTTCGCCTCTTGTACCATTTTCTTCTTCCTGCGTTGCCTCTCGGACCACCTTCTCTTCTGAATTATCCTGTCTTGGAATTGCTTTCCCCCGGTCGTATTACTTTTCTTCTGGCTGCTGGGGATATTTTTGGAACTGTTTACTCGCCTGCTGGGGATGATGCCGCTGAGGAAGTATTCTTTGTTTCCTTCACCCCTCATTCTCTCCCTTCTTCCCATACCTTTTCCGGGACTCACGCTTTTGCCTCCTCGAGCAAATTATGGAATGTAATACCGCTGGAGGAATCTCGAAGCCATTGTTTTATTTTCCGATAACTGCTGGAGATGATACCCGGCTCAAAAATCACCCCATCTTGTGTTGCTTTCTACACTTACCCTCTGAGTCTTGCTTTCCGGAAAATTTTCGCAATAGGAGAAAATTTTCTGCCCCAGTTTGATAAACTTCTGGACGGTATGCTTTTCTGCCAACGAACCCTCTTTTCCTGCTTTAAATCAAAGAAAAATTGTTAGTTTCAAAACGCCGCGAGTGGTCGTGCCACTCTTGTTGAGGCCATTCTCTTTCAGCTGCTTGGCCTCTCTCGAACTTTGAGGGCGACGTTGACGCTTGCTTGGGACGATGCTTTTTCCACGAGCGACCTCTCGTCTTTCCTTTTATTCCACTCTTTGGTTTGATCCGACTCTTTTTAGCCGGTGATCTGTTGCGTGAAATCATCTTTCGGACACGCCATATGTGTCCATCACACTCCATAATTCTTGCGAACCTTCCACTCAGCCTGTCATCCCAATCTTACTATCGTAACGACTTCTGTCTCATTGCCTTGTTCCATGCCTATTCACTTTCAATATACTGCTTCGGGAGACTTGGTAGTAAGCTTCGAAAAATCAATTTTCGAAAAATGAAAGAAAAGAAAAGAATACCGACCGCAAATGACAAAAGAAGAGAAAAACTTTTCTGAACTCAAAAATAGGAAAACTTATCTGAATGTGTGCCTGATCCAATGTTATGCCGCGCCTTTGAGATTAAACTACCCAGTCTATTCATGTCAATCACTTTCCGATACCGCGTCCTGCTAGAGGTAAACGGGTGTCCCAACCTTGTCTCATGCAGACATCTTGTAACCATCTCGTCCTGTCACCTCACGGTGCCCTTCAAAGGGTTTTCACTAATGAGATTCTCTCATTTCTCTCTATCTCCCGTCGCCTTAAGGTGCCCGTAAAGGTTTTCACCGTAAGACTCTCTCATTTTACTTCTCTCAACTTCCTTCGCCTTAAGGTGCCCGCGAGGGTTTTCACCGTTAAGACTCTCTCATTTATGCTTTCTTTCCTTGCGGCGGGGTATCACCCCTGAGATTCCCCTTAGAGCGTTATCCCCTTTCGGCTTGTGCATCCTGGCTTCAATCGAGGGTCGGGATGTCACTCTTGGCTTCCGTTCACATGACTTGGCACTTCTCAAATACTGATCGAGAGGTCTTTCTGGTTCTTAATATGGTTTCTGCGCGTGAGGCCGAAGAAAAGGGTTTAGCCTCAACGGTTAGCTTATTACAACTTTCGGAATCCACACTATCTTTCCAACGAAACAATGACTTCTGCCCCAGTTTTGTTGCTTGGGGGATTTTTTGATTTTTATTTTATTATGACCGAGCCGTGTGGCGCCTACGTATCCTTCTCGAGGAATCAGGTCGAACGTAGTTCACTTTTTCTTGTATTACTTCTTTGTTTCTTTTCTATTCCGTTACACATCTTCCTTGATGATTCCGAAAGAGGGTATATGAAAGAACAATTAAGGCTCAAATGGGGAAACAAAGGTTAAAGTGTTTGGGTAGTAGAAAAATTGCCTCTGTCATTTCATTCTCTCCGAAAAATGCCAAATACACACAAACGAAACCAAATGTTGACAAATGCATTAAAGAGTTACACATAATATCTCTTAACTGCATCAGAATTGATAGCCATGTCGGTGCATCTTCCCTCGACATCAGTCAGACATAGAGCGCCGTTGGATAATACTCTAGTCACCACAAAAGGTCCCTGCCAATTTGGAGCGAACTTGCCTTTCGCCTCGGCCTGGTGTGGTAGAACTCTCTTCAGCACATGCTGTCCCACTTCAAATTTCCTGGGACGTACCTTCTTGTTATAAGCTCTTGCCATTCTCTTTTGATACAATTGGCCATGACATACTGCTGTCAATCTCTTTTCATCGATCAAGCTCAATTGCTCTAATCGGGTTTTGACCCACTCATCATCGTCAATCTCAGCTTCAGTGACAATTCGGAGGGATGGAATTTCAACTTCTGCGGGTATTACTGCCTCCGTCCCGTACACCAACAAGTAAGGAGTTGCACCTACCGAAGTCCGGACGGTAGTGCGATAACCCAGCAGTGCGAATGGTAACTTTTCATGCCACTGCCTAGACCCTTCTATCATCTTCCTCAATATCTTCTTTATGTTCTTGTTTGCCGCCTCGACCGCACCGTTTGCTTTTGGGCGATACGGTGTGGAATTTCGGTGTGTAATCTTGAACTGTTGACATACCTCTTTCATCAATCCACTGTTAAGATTTGCACCGTTATCCGTAATGATCATCTTTGGAATTCCAAACCTGCAGATGATGTGGGAGTGTACGAAGTCCACTACCGCCTTCTTGGTCACTGATTTGAATGTTTTGGCCTCTACCCACTTGGTAAAATAATCAATCGTTACCAGAATGAACCTATGACCATTGGAAGCCGCGGGCTCTATAGGTCCAATAACATCCATACCCCATGCAACAAACGGCCATGGTGCTCACATTGTATGCAATTCAGTTGGTGGAGAATGAATCAAATCTCCGTGTATCTGACACTGATGGCATCTTCGCACGAAACTTATACAATCACGCTCCATCGTGAGCCAATAATATCCTGCTCGAAGAATCTTCTTTGCCAATACGTATCCGCTCATGTGTGGTCCGCAAACTCCCGAGTGTATATCCGTCATCACTGTTGTGGCTTGACTTGCATCTATACATCTCAACAATCCCAAATCCGGGGTCCTTTTGTATAGCACCCCTCCACTAAGGAAAAATCCGTTCGCCAACCGCCGAATAGCTCGCTTTTGATCTCCAGTTGCTTGCTCTGGGTATACTCCTAACCTGAGGTATTCCTTGACATCATGAAACCACGGCTCACCATCCACCTCTTCCTCTATCACATTACAATAAGCATGTTGATCCCGGACAGGGATATGTAACGGATCGACACGAACCTTGTCCGGGTGATGTAGCATTGACGCTAGAGTAGCCAACGCGTCGGCAACCTCATTATGCATCCTTGGGATGTGCCTGAACTCTACCGATCGAAAGCGTTTGGTCAAATCATGCAAACACCGACGATATGGGATAAGCTTTAAATCTCTGGTTTCCCATTCTCCCTGAATCTGATGTACCAGAAGGTCCGAGTCCCCCAAGACCAAGACGTCCCGTACATCCATGTCCACCGCTAATCGCAACCCCAAGATACATGCCTCGTACTCAGCCATGTTATTGGTACAGTGAAAACGCAGTTGAGCAGTAACAGGATAATGATGTCCTGTTTCAGATATGAGCACGGCCCCTACTCCGACTCCTTTTGCGTTCGCCGCTCCGTCGAAGAAGAGCTTCCACCCCGGATCCTTGGTTAGTTCTAACCCCTCAATTTGCAACACCTCCTCATCCGGAAAATACGTCCTCAAAGGTTCGTATTCGTCATCAACAGGATTTTCAGCTAAGTGATCGGCCAGGGCTTGAGCTTTCATAGCCGTCCTTGTCACATATATGACGTCGAACTCCGTAAGTAATATTTGCCATTTTGCTAACCTCCCTGTAGGCATAGGTTTCTGGAAAATATACTTCAACGGATCCAGGCGTGAAATGAGGTAAGTGGTGTAAGAAGACAAGTAGTGTTTCAGCTTTTGGGCTACCCAAGTCAGGGCGCAACATGTCTTTTCTAGATGAGTGTACTTGACCTCGTGGACTGTAAACTTCTTACTGAGGTAGTAAATGGCCCGTTCCTTCCTGCCAGTAAGATCATGCTGCCCCAGTACGCAGCCAAACGAATTCTCCAAGACCGTCAGATAAAGAATCAGGGGTCTACCCGGCTCAGGCGGAACTAGTACGGGTGGATTTGACAGATACCCTTTGATTCGGTCAAACGCTTCCTGACATTCTGTCGTCCATTCTATCGCAGCGTCTTTCTTCAATAGGCGGAATATGGGTTCACAGGTTGCCGTAAGCTGGGCAATAAACCTACTGATGTAATTCAACCTTCCCAACAGACTCATTACCTCTGTTTTATTCTTCGGCGGGGGTAACTCCTGAATGGACTTGATTTTGGATGGGTCCAACTCAATGCCCCGTCGGCTGACGATGAATCCTAGCAGCTTTCCCGATGGAACTCCGAATGCGCATTTGGCCGGATTAAGCTTGATGTCGTACCTTCGGAGTCTTTGAAAGAACTTCCTGAGGTCAGCAACATGGTCTTCTTGACGCCTAGATTTTATGATCACATCATCCACGTACACCTCAATTTCCTTGTGTATCATGTCATGGAATACCGTAGTCATCGCCCTCATATATGTTGCTCCCGCATTCTTCAAACCAAACGGCATCACTCGGTAGCAATAAGTCCCCCACGGTGTGATAAAAGCCGTCTTTTCTGCGTCCTCTTCATCCATCAAAATCTGATGATATCCCGCATAACAGTCCACAAAGGATCCAATTTCGCGTCCGGCGCAATTATCAATCAGGATATGGATATTGGGAAGTGGGAAATTATCCTTAGGACTTGCCTTGTTGAGATTGCGATAGTCCACGCATACCCTGATCTTTCCGTCTTTCTTTGGCACCGGTACTACGTTAGCCAACCATTCGGGGTATCGAGTGACACGAATGACTTTCGCCTGCAACTGCTTGGTTACCTCCTCCTTAATCTTCACACTCATCTCCGTCTTGAATTTCCGCAGCTTTTGCTTGACGGGAGGATATGCCGGATCGGTGGGTAATCTATGAACCACTAGATCAGTGCTGAGTCCTGGCATGTCGTCGTACGACCATGCGAAAATATCTTTAAACTCCATGAGTGTTTTGATCAATTCTTCTCTCGGATTGGGTTCAATATGGACACTTATCCGGGTTTCTTTGACGTCATCCGCATTCCCTAGATTAACGGCCTCAGTATCATTTAAATTCGGTTTGGGTTTTTCCTCGAAGTGACTTAATTCTTCACCGATTTCTTCTTCGGCTTCATCATCGCCGTACTCCGACTCACTCTCGTCACTTCTTATTTCATGTGTTATTATTTCCAAACCCGATTGACTTTCTAGACTGGGTTGATTAATCTTTAAGCACGCCATATCATTAAGATCAGTTGCAAGAAGGCTGTTCAGAAAAGTAAAAAGAAGGAAAAAGATAAACAAAATTAGACGCGAAGGAACCACATTTCATTAATGGGAATTGTACAAAGGGAAAACAAACCGCAAACTTAAATCAAAATGAACAAAACAACGGGATTTTACTCCGGGGACAAACCCCCAATACAAAACTTCGAAAGAAAAACAATCCAAGACAAACTACCAAGACTCCTTCCGGACAGGGAGAGGAGTAGCCTTCCAGTTATTCAGTTTTGCCTTTGGTCCCACAAATTGTATCTCGGCATGACCGGATCCTTCACCATCTTCGAGCATACATACATCTGTGAATAGGTTTTCGAACTTCCTGAAGAACTCTTCGTCTGGCCTGACCGTAGGACCGGGAATCTTTGGCGCCGGATGTCCTCTTGCTCCGGACCTGACAAAAGATTGGGAAAGGCGTGGAACAGGCTTTGGGAGCACCCATGTTTTCTGCTTACTCCTCTTTGCTCGCCGGATGTCCTCTGAGGTTGGCTGGAATCCCAAGCCGAAGGTTCCCAAGTTCTCGACCACCGATACCGGTTGTATAATTCCTTGCAGAGATGCACCTAGCCCTTTACCGGGTACGAAACCATGTCGCAACATTTCATGCGCCACCATGACATCCGCAGTAATTGTTCTGTCGCCGGGAATACATTCCCCTTCCGGAACTCGGTGGGCGGACACCACATCGCAGACCTGATACACCCACGGCCCAACGTCTTCTTCTGTTTCAACAAAGGGAATGATGGTGCCTGATTGTGGATCGTTCTCTCCATGGACGACGATCTCCTGCTGGTCCCATTCAAACTTGACGAGCTGGTGTAAGCTGGATGGAACTGCTCTTGCGGCATGAATCCATGGTCGCCCTATTAGGAGGTTATATGACACCACCATGTCCAGCACCTGGAATTCCATGGTGAACTCCACTGGCCCAATTGTCAAGATTAGCACTATGTCACCAACCGATGCTTTGCCTCCTCCGTCAAACCCTCGAACACATACCCTGTTCTCGCGTACCCTGCCGATGTCTACTTTTAATTTGCCCAGTGTAGAGAGAGGACAAATGTTAGCGCTGGACCCATTATCAATCAAGACTTTGGTAACCACCGCCTCTTCACACTTTACCGTAAGATATAAAGCCCTGTTATGCTCAGTGCCTTCCTCAGGCAACTCGTCATCGGTGAAGGTGATCCGATTTGCTTCGAAGATCCGATTGGTGATCTTCTCCAAATGGCTCACTGAGATTTTATCCGGTACATGTGCCTCATTCAGGACTTTCATCAATGCTTGCCGATGTTCTTCGGAATGTATCAGCAAGGATAAGCAATGATATTTGCGCCGGAGTCTTCTTCAACTGCTCTAAGACAGAGTAGTCATGCAGCTTCATCTTTTTCAAGAATTCTTCCGCCTCTTCATCAGTGACCGGCTTTTTCAATACTGCCGGAGTGGTCTTCCTCAATTCCGCAGGGGCAAAACATCTCCCCGAGCGGGTCAACCCTTGGGCTTCACAAACTTCCTCTTTCACCTCCTTTCCTCTGTAGGTCGTTGTAATCCGAGCATAATTCCATGGGACAGCCCGGCTATCAGTTACTGGCAACTGTGTTGCCGGCTGGATGATGAAAGGATCCATTCGAACGCCTGCTACTGTCAAGATGGGCTTGATTGCTGCCCCTGGTACAACTATCTTGGCCGGCTTCACCGGTACTGCGTTCACACTTTCCTTTCCTGCTTCCGACTCTCCTGGTATGTCCTTCTTGCAACTGGGCGACTCATCAAAGCTTGGCCCTTTTCTCGTTCCCGCCCCGCTAGACTTAATCATCATTACAGTCTGAGAGGCTTTCTCCTTTCCTTCCTCCGCCCGTACCAACTCGATCATATTGGTCTCATGATGAGTTGGAAGCGGGTTTTGGTTGATGTTGGGCTCGGTTGGAGTCTGGACCTCAATCCTGCGAGTGTCAATGAGCTCCTGGATGGCCGTCTTTAGCCTCCAACACTTTTCTGTATCGTGTCCCGGACATCCCGAGCAGTAGGCACAATTTACTGAATGGTCCAGGTTCTTCGGAAGAGGGTTTGGCAGCTTAGCTTCAACCGGATTCAGCAACCCTACCTGCTTTAACCGGTGGAACAGACTAGTGTAAGACTCTCCTAAGGGAGTGAAAGTCTTTGGCCTCGGCGCCCTGTCGCCCCTGAATGCCTGGTTCGGACGGAAACTCGCGCCCGAGGGGTTTCTGTAAGCTCTTGGGGGTGGATGATTATTCTGGGGGTTTGGCGCACGCCACGGTGCATGAGCGGGAGGTGTGGAATAGGACTGTGCATGGTGGACAGTAAAATGGGGATCAGGTGCGGGATAGTAATGTTGTGGGTGGCTATATGGGTTGTGAGAGTAATTTTGGTGGTGAGGTTGGGGTGGGCTATATTGTGGTGCGGGGCCTCTATTTCTGAACCATGCCCCGGACTCGACGGCCGCAACTTCCTCTCTCCTCTTCTTCCCCAGTACTCCTCCAGTACCGCTTTGGATAGCCTGAGTGGTGGCTTTCAGTGCTGAGTAACTCATGATCTTGTTGGCCTTCAAACCCTCCTCGATCATACCCCCATTTTTATCACCTCAGTGAATGATTTGCCTACGGACGTTACCAGATGTCCGAAGTAGGTGGGCTCTAATGTCTGCAAGAAGTAGTCCACCATCTCGCTTTCTCTCATCGGCGGATCTACCCTGGCCGCCTGTTCCCTCCATCGGAAACCAAATTCCCTGAAGCTTTCAGCAGGCTTCTTCTCTAGTTTTAGCAACGATAGGCGGTCGGGGATTATCTCAAGATTGTATTGGAACTGGCCGATAAAAGCTTGAGCCAAATCATCCCACGTAAACCATCTACTGGGATCCTGTCTAGTGTACCACTCCAACGCCGATCCTCCCGGACTCTGGCCGAAGTAGGCTATCAGAAGCTCGTCCCGTCCTCCGGCCCCTCTCATTTTACTGCAAAACCCCCGCAGGTGGGCCACCGGGTCACCATGCCCCTCGTATAGGTCGAATTTGGGCATTTTAAATCCTGCTGGCAACTGGACGTCCGGAAATGGACACAGATCCTTATAGGCGACGCTGACCTGGTTGCCTAAACCGTGCATGTTCTTGAAGGACTGCTCCAGGCTTTTAACTTTTCTGGCAACTTCCTCGTGTTCCGAACTTTGGAAGTGTTTTTCCGGTTCTGCCGGATTATCCCAATGAGGTGGATGTGATTGTGGTTCAGGAGCCCTGAAAGTAGGCTCTGGAGGATAGTAAGAGTTGTCATGGATCTGAACATATGGTTCGCCGGCCGGCCTTTGCAGAGGAGCCGGTGGAGGTGCTACAAAAACGGGGGTGACTGGAGGAGGATTTGGTTTGGCTGGTGGAATGTGGGTGGCATATGGATTTTCCCCCTGAAAGTATGGATAGCTCGGGGCGCTTGTTGAAGGATCGACGGGCGGATGTTCCGGAGCTGAGGCGAGAGTAGGGCGGTTTGGTGAAGACTGTTCCCTGGCCCAGGCCAGGTGCATCTCTGTTATCTGTTGTTTTAACCGGTCTACCTCTTCTTTCATGATTTGTAGCTCGGATTTTTCTTCCTCAAGACTCTTGCCGGAACTCGACATGCTTACTGTAACTGGTCCTTTGGATCTAGTACGGTAGTGATGGCTGGCCAGTATATTCTGTCAAACCAACTGCTAAACTTTCCGGAATACGCAACAAACTTGTTAGTTCACCGAGTTTGACAGATATGTTATAGCACGTTGGATGCAATGCACCTAACCAAATAACCCTTTCTACGTGTACTCTTTAACATGCGTCATCCCGGCCCTTTTTCTTTTTCTTTTTCTTTTTCTTTTCCTTTCTTTTTTTTTCTTTTCGACTATCTTTGCAAGCCTTATTGTTATTTAACCTTTGGATTCTTTTTCTTTCTTTTAGTGGTGGTCGAATCTTATGTGGATTGCCTACGTATCACGACCCCGCGTGAATCAGACCGAGCGTAGTTCTGGTAACAAGATTGTGGCAAAATTCAGTAACTTTTATATCAAATAAAACCGTGTAGTTACAAAACACGTCTTACAACGATCAGCAAAACAAAAGAAAATGCTTGACTTGGAAAAGTAAAGAAAATGCCAACCAGCTTGACTCAACATTAAAATACATTTTCAATCAAAAATCTAATGCCCTAAATTCCCTGGGGGCCCGCGAGGCATCATTCGGCCTTGCCGCGGGCCTTGGTGTGAGGCCCTTGTGCAGTTTCCTCAACTCTTCCATGATCCGATGAACATAACCCATAATTGAAGCGAAAAGGTCGGCGCGGGGCATTCGTTCACAAGCTAGGCACTTCGTGGTGACATAGTGCCCGATTTCTCCAATTCTATCCTTGATCATGTCCCTTTCTCCGAGTAGCCGCTCTATTTGCTGGTTTTTCGCCCCCAATCTTCGAGCATTGTTGGTGACTTGATCTAGGAGCCTATCCACTTGTCCTTGCAGTCGGGCCATCAAATTGTGGCAGCGGTCGAGGTCCGCTCTGGCATCTTGGGCTTGCTTGAAAACCCGCTCCCTGAGGACAACATTTGCTTCCCTCAGGTTAGTGATGATATCGGTGTAATCTTCTTCCACCCGCTTTAGGTGAAGTGCATGTTGATGTGCCTCCTTTTTCCAGCTAGCACGGATCCTCGTTATTTGGGCTTTTGACTCGTCCAATTCTCTTTGGACGTCGGTGACTTGGCTTCTCAAACCCCTTATCAATTTTTCGTCGGCCCGACTCCTCGACTGTCTGTCAGCATCTCTTTTCATTTGCTGGATTTGAGCTCTCAAGAAGTCATTTTCTTGTGCCAACTTCTTTTTGTCTCCTTCGTCGGTGGCAGCTTGCATGTTCTTCTCAAATTGGAGGTCCCGGACCTGCTGTTCTATCCTGCCAATCTTCGTCCTGTACCCTTCCTCCCTTGCTAACCAATCCCATTGTTCCCGTGAATCTTCCGTGAATTGTTGGACATGGGCTCTTTTAGAACATTTTCTACGGATCTGAAATCTTTTCCCGAACCACACGTTGTACTTTGGATCCACCTCTCCCTTGGCTAATTCCCGGACCATGGTTTTAGGCTCAAGGAACCGACACTCGTGCCACAGCCTTCTAACCTTCTCTTCGGGGAAGACAACTCCCGGGCTCAACTCAATGGCGTACTTCCTTAGGTCTTGATCGGTAGGAATAACCTGAAACCTTCCTAGTTGACGTAATACACGGTGAGGGACATATGGTTGGACACCGCGGATTCCCATCAGAAGGATATAACACTCCTCGGCTGCCATATATATTACTTCAGTATCGGGTAACCACCCGAATGCCCATTCAATCTGATCGGCTTCTATTGAGCTCAGTCGTGCAAGCCATGCCTCGACGCCTTCAGGGAATACAGCACCCATCATCCGTTCTTCGAAACCCCTGATACAGTTTTTCCCGGTCAACCCATGGTTCATGTATTGTGTTCGGTGATGGAGGTGTTCTTGCATCCACAGTTGAAGTAACAGATTGCAACCTTGGAAGAAATTGCCCCTTCTCGGCATACAGTCAAGGCTCGATAGATTTCGGACAAAACCAAAGGGACCACCGTGCTGGTAGCCTTTTTGATTGCAACATCGGCTATTCCTACCAGACTTATCTCTATTTTCTTATCTTCACGCGGACAAATCACAATCCCCAAGAATGTCGTTATGAATGCTAGAATTCGTCTGGCCTCCCACTTGGTTCTATTCCCTGCGTGAGTCAGTCCGAGGTTTGACTCTTCAAAACCCCGAGGAGTGCCGTACCGTTGATATAAGAATTGAAGATCGCAATACCCTTTCAACAGATCATCATTTTTCACCTTTCGACTAATGCTCAGCAAATCCAGAAACCCATGTGGAGATACCGGTCTTGGTGAGAGCAGGTATTGCCCTCTTAATTTCCCATTAAGTCCCGCATAGCCCGCAATTTCCTCTAATGTGGGCGTCAATTCAAAGTCAACAAAACGGAACACATTGCGGGTCGGATCCCAGAAAGATACCAGTGCCTTGATGATGTCTTCCCTTGGCTCAATATTCAACAGATCAACCAAACCTCCCAAAATTCTCCCTACGACCTTTTTGCTATTGTCTTCCAAATCGTTCCACCATATACGGAGCTGCTGAGGGACCTCACTAAAGATTGAAAATGATTTATTCTGATTCGTGCTCATCCTGCACATTTATTAAGGTGATTTAAATAAGAAAACAACTTTGTTTTGCTAAAAAATAAAAAAAATCCAGTTTTCAATCACGGCCTTTCAACGCCTCGGGGACGAAGGCTTTTAAGGCTGTGGGGTAAATTGATCGAAATCAAAATTGACCCAAAGGTGGCCGTTTATACGAAATTAGCCTTCCGGCGTCCCTTTCGGGAACATTCGGCTATTTTTAGAAACAGCGTCACCGACTTATTTAATACAAAAGTTAATTTTTCAAAAGGTGAAGTTGGACCCGATGGAGGTTGCCTACGTATCTCACATCCGATGAGAATCAAACCCCCGTAGTTCGGTTTTGACGAAACAAACGGCATTATTTATTTATTCACTTTACTAAAGGAAAACAAATAAGCTATTTCTATCTCAAGAGTAAAACACACACATTTTTTTTTTTTTTTTTTTTTTTTTTTTTTTTAAAAGCCGGTCAGCATGCAAGTCTATAACGGATAAATGCGTAAAACAAAGAGGATGCAGCAGGATGGTCTTTTCATTTCAGGTCGCCTGTCGTAGACGGACCCAACCCCTGTGTTGAGTCCCCTAAGTCAAATGCAACATGATGCAAATAAACGTTCCTACTAGGGATCCAGCATGAAGCTTTGTTATTCTAGGTTCAAAAACCTGAGTTTATTATTCTAGACCTGGCTTACCCGAGCGGACAGCTCGAGCCGAGGAGGAGGCAGCAACCCGGGAATACAAAAGCTTCACCGGTTTTGCAACTTATCCAAACCTCATTCTAAAGTGGGAATTAGACACTATACAGAAAAGAAGTCACACGAAGTGCACCCTTCTTCATGATTTGAAAGACTCAGAGAGGAGATTGGTTTCGACACAGTTTATATGTACAATCCACAAAATATCAAAGCGGTAAAAGCAATATTTAGCACATTAAATACAAACATATAATAAAATCAGATAATCAGCCCGGTCCACTACCAGTCAGCTAATATGCAAATACAGCCTCGCAGGCTCAAAAGTAGTTTTGAAAACCCTTTTTATAATTTTTCAGTTGGAAAAACAGTAATATCAAATTCCAGAGATTGGAAATAGTATGATAACAGAAATAGTTACGGACTGGTAGTAACTAACATTTCAATATCATAAGACAATGATAACGATCCTCGCGGGATCCAATAACTAGCTCGCGGCCCACAAGTATACTCAACCGCCCAAGAAAGGGGTTCAACGGCTAAGAGTAGCCAATATCACAATATAGTATGCAACCATCCGAGAAGGATGTTCGACGGCTCAAGAATAGCCTAATATCATAACACAGTACCAACAAGTCGGACTAAGCCATAGTCCCCAATCACAATCGACCCCGCACTCACAAGAGAGTACGTGTCTCGCTGCTATACAGCGTCACAAAGTGGTATACCGGGGTTTCGAACCCGCTGGTCATCACCCACATTTATTACTCACCTCAATACGGTGCGACGACTACTCCGCGATGCCCTTGCCACGAGAATCAATCTTGGCACGCATAGAATCTGATCAAATATAGTAAATACACATCAAATTAGACCAATGGAATGATACCCAGTCAAAACAACTCAATTTACATCAAAATTCCCAACGTTGCCAAAACCCGACTTTCGGTACGCTTCTCGAAAAATTACAAAAGTCATATATTCGGAACCCTTATCTCGATACGAGTCCGTACATATCAAGAACTCCCAAATCGGACCACAAATGACGCTTCAAATCCTAAATTTTCGTTTTTGAAAAGTTTACAAATTTTCTCCAATTTCTTCCATTTGATTCACTAATACTTGATGAAAAATAACCATGGAATCACTGAATATAATCAATTTTGGATATAGAACACTTACCTCCATCCATATGGTTGTCACACCTCTTTTTTACCGCACCCGCGAGGGTGCAAAGAGTTTTTCCAATTAAAGGACAATCGAGATGGGATTTATTTTAATTATTTCAGAGTCGCCACTTGGGAGATTTTATGGTGTCCCAAGTCACCGGTTAAATCCCGAATCGAGGAAAAGAATGACTCTATTTAACAGTCCGCGAACCAGAAATCCGGATAAGGAATTCTATTAACCCGGGAGAAGGTATTAGGCATTCCCGAATTCCGTGGTTCTAGCACGGTCGCTCAACTGTCGTGTTTGGCTTATCTATCTGCTTTTTACAATTATGTACTTAGTGCAAGTTAATACCCCTTTTACCACTTTTATTATTGGTTGTGATTTACGAAAGAAAAAGTTGCTTAAAAATATGCTTTCGAATCACGTCACATGAAATGCACCCGGATCCTCAACATATTCTTATTCAACATTTCGGGGTTTGGATTTGGGGTCACATGAAATGCACACCCGTATTTAAAAAGGTAAAAACTAAAGTATGTGCCCGGATCGACTACTTATTTACACTGTTGAGAAAGGCGTGATATTCGTTAAGAAAACGACGCATCTCGAAACCTAAGTATTTATATGTACATTTATGACGGCTATGTGATTAGTGTAACTATTGGGCGAGGCGTACCTTTGATTCAAATCTAAAGCGAGCTACATCTCACTGTATCTTACTTAAGAGTTGATTCCAAATTACTTAAAACTTGCTACGAACCCCATCGCATGAAATGCGCCTGTGGTTCATGTCATGCTTTATTTACTCTTACCCGAAATTGGAGTCGGGTCACATGAAATGCACCCCCGACTCTTTTTTAATCTAATTACGTCATTCCGTTGAGTAACAACTCCCTAGCTAATCTTGCTTGTAACATAGGGTCTATCATTTAACAGGTTTGGAGATTACACACATGAATAGGGAAGATTGAATAGAGATACGAAGACTAATTCAGGTTTACATGCTTATCTAACGACAATGTATCTTTGGCCTAGCTACGCTTTTCCATAACCAAGACTAACAATACAAGCTTAATTGGAGACTAACAGAATGTAATTGAACATAAGACGACTACATGTTTCAATAGACTTTATGCATAAGCTTCAAACTTCATTCTTGTCGAACCAAGGAACTACAATAAAAGAGATGTGTACCTGGAATGCGGAATAACAAGGAAGAGTGAGCAATGGTAATGCAGCAACAGCAACAAGAACAGTAACAGGTGCAGCAACAATCAAAGACCAATAACAACCAACAGTAAACCGATAGCAACAACAACCAGTGAACCACTCAACTAAATACACCAAGTAGCAAACTACAAACCAGCTTCAACCATACTGGACCAGCAACAACAATGCCCAAGCAGTAACAACCAAAGCAAATCAAGAGCTACCCAAGTCAGATGTAACAACAACGACCAAGACAGTGGCAACAACTACACACCAGTGGCAGCAATACTCAAACAATAGAAGAGCCAGCAACTGTGTTGGACCAAGCAGCAACACAGACACAACAACAACACACAAATGACCACCAATAACAACCTCAACACAGCAACAACCAAATCAGTGCAGCAACCAAACGACCAAGGCAACAAACCACTGACCAACAGCAACACAACAGTGTAACAACAACAACAACAACCAAAACAGTGCAGCAACCAAACGATCAAGGCAACAAACCACTAACAGAAGAACCAGCCGGACAGTAGCCAAGAAAATTCGATGAAACAGTGACTCCAAACCAATGAAACAGTGACCTTTTGTCGCTCTCAGTGTACTCTCCAATCTCCGTATGTATATCCTCTCAAGTGTCTATATGTATCTATGAATATTTGCTCTCCAGGTACTGTTTTTTGCTCTCCCAGATGCTCTCAAGTGTCTGTGTGTATGCCTATCAATGTATATCTATGCCTATACATGTATGAATATGCCCTATTTATAGCCAATAGTCCCTCCAGAACACCTGCCCCTAAGGTTACTATCACCCTGCCCACTCCCAACTCTGCCAGACCCATCAAATTCCCTGCATTCCCCACTACCTACTGTCCAAAATATGGACTTAAGCATTAAATAATGCTGGTGGCAGTGTTCAGTGGGATGCCCTGCTGTGACAGTGGATTCCACTGACTAGCCTCATGTGCAGGGCACCCAATACTCTAAGTGTGAACCCTGATTCCCTAGTTGGCTTAATTTGAATCACAACTTTAGTTTCAAACCAATCAAACAGTAACAAGCCCTATACCAGTGAATTGCATCAGGCAGATTCAAGGGATTAATATTACGAACTATTTGACGACTTTAATCACATTGGACTCATGATTCATTTTAACTACTAAAACAGAGTAATTGGCCAAATAAAAGGCCTCAAAAGAGGATAGCAGGTCGACTGTTATGAGAAATTAGAAGCATGCTAGCATAGAATTGAAACAATGAATAACAAACACACATATTCACAAAAATCGCATTGAATCGACCAAAAGAAGGAATGAATACCTTGCAAGAAATCTGCCGACCAAACTTCGAACTAAAACTCGGACTTATTGAAGCCAAACGGGCTTTAATCAAGATGTTCTCGATTGAGAACACCTGGACTAAAGTCCCTTGGACTTCAATTGTGGCTAATCCGGCTTGAATTGAGTTTCTTCAAAATTAGGGTTCTTGGGCTCGGATTTGGGGCTTTTGCATTTTTGGTTAGATTCGAAGCAAACCAATGTCGTTGGGAGTGTGGGGGAGGTGTGAGGAGACCGTGGTGTGAATTTGGGGTGATTTGGCATAGGTTCGAGTTTGACTCGAATCTTCAAATGAAGATTCGAGGAGCTCCGGCATGATTCGAGGTTAATGGAGGCTGGGATCGTGATGGGGGAGGTGAGGGGAAGGTTTTGGCGTTGGTTTGGGTTTGATTGGCCTACCGGAACCGCCGTGAGGCGATTTCCGGCAGGCGGCGCACGGCGGCGTTACGCCGGGGATTTGAGAGCTCCTGAGGGAGAAGAAGGGAGAGGGGGGTCTGGCTTGGGGGGGGGCGGGGTATGGAAATGAGCTTATATATGTTTTGAGCAGTTAAATCCTGATCGTTGGATCAAACTTGATCAACGATCAGGATCTTCTCACTTAAACCAAACGGCGTCGTTTGGTCAAGTCTTAGGCTGAATGCATATTAGAATTAAAGGATTAATCTGGGCCGTTGGATAATAAAATCCAACGGTCCAGATCAAGTGTTACACAGGCTGTAGCTGGGCGGGTGTTTGGGCTGGGTCAGAAGCAATTCATTTGGGCCTAGCTTTTGGACTAAATTTGGCCCAGATCGGATCTTCATGATATATTACATGTGTAAGTGTATATATATATATATATATATATGTATATATATACATATATATATATATATACACACATATGTATATATACTAACCTATAACACCGCTGTTTTTACTACAATTAACGCACATGATTACATATCACCCAAAAATGTGAATCACATGACTTCGATATCAAACACTGAAAATGCAAAGCCTAGCATATATTTTTGTATTTTTAATTTAAATAAATAAACGTGCACACAAAAGATAAAATTAACACAAAATCACACAAATCATGCCCAACATGAAACTATTTTTATTTTTGAATTTTCTGGGAGTACTTCTCAAGTAAGGCAAAAATCACGTGCTCACAATGGTAAAAATCGCTTCGAAAATCGCTTCAATCCGAGCTCCCTAGCTCCAAAAATGAAGAAACTCTCGGACTGCCCCAATTAAAAGCCTAGCGATTTTCGCATCTGCGGTTACTGTTCACCGCAGGTGCGATTTACTGTTCACCGCTTCTACGGCACTGTTCATCGCAGAAGCGAAAATACACAGTTCACCCGCTTCTGCGGGTACTGTTCATCGCAGAAGCGAAAATACCAGATTTGCCCCAGAAAATTGCAGCAGGCTTTTTATTTCACTAAAAATGCTATAACTCAATCATACAAACTCGGAATTTGACGATTCTTTTTCTTATGGCTCCGAAATTTTGATACGGATCCAGTGGTTCAAACAAAACTGAATTTGGATCTCATTTGCTCTGTGAAACATCAATTTTTCTCGTTAAACAATTAACTCATGTTTCGCGTCAAAAACCCAATCGCAACTTGATGAAATTAAACCAAAATTCTCGGATCAGTCTTATAATTCATTATTTAAATTCTCAAAGTCTCGAAATCAAATTTGGATCTCTAGAACTAAAAATAGACCTTTGGATCATTACATTTATGCTCAAAACGGCAAAATTCTTCCAAAAATGACCCGTTGGGCATCCGAATTTACCCCGAAGCCTCCGGGACCTCAACCAAAAGTACTAACACCTCATATAACATCATTCAAACTTGTTCCAATCATCAAAACTCTATCGTTAACATCAAAATCGTCCTTTTTCAACAAATTCAAGCTTAAGTTTAACTTTAATTTCAAAAATTCACATTCGATCAAAAACCCGACCAAACGATGTCCGAATGACTTGAAAATTTGCAGGCATATCCAAAATCACCTAACGGAGCTACTGCAACTGTCGGAATTCCATTCCGACTCTCCGGATCAAAATCTCACCTATCGATCGGATATCGCCAAAATTCAACTTTAGCCAATTCAAGCCTAAAACTACATCGGACCTTCAAATTCATTTCCGATCGCTCCCCTAAGTCACAAATCACCTCCCGGAACTAACCGAATCATCAGAATCCGATTCCGAGCCCTCTAACTTAATAGTCAATTTCGGGTTGACTTTCCATATTCAAGTTCCCCTCAAAAAGGCTATATGCCTCATTTTCAATCCAATTCACTTCTAACTCACCCGATAGACTTTAACACTGATATAAAAACATAAACACATGTAATTACAACATAACGGGGTGGTAATTCCCATGACGACGGGCCGGGTCGTCTCATTCTCCCTAACTTAAACAAACGCTCGTCCTCGAGCGTACCAAAGTGGTACTAGAAGCAACTCAATAGCTGAATGACCTTACCAAGCATATATTCGGGGTGATACCACGTCACCCTATCTATCATAAGTCCGAAAACACCATATAGCTGAAATTTCACAGACCATCTGAACCATAAACCATATTGCACTTCCTGAAATCATATGCTAAATGCTAATCCCATGCCTATACTCAGGATACACTCGAATCCACTGCAGTAACTCACACTCACCACTCCGGGTGAGATCATATGATGTATCAAACAACCCAATTACTCGAGACAATAGTCTCTAATCACAATAATTTTCCACGATAACCAAATACCAACGGAAAAACCTTTTTCATTAGATAGAGTCTTGTTCCAACACCTTTATATCATGCCCACGGCAACCGAACACGCGATATATCAAACCCATCTCTCAGGTCAACCATTCATGAATCCATTTCACTTTTAACTGATACCACAACAGATTTTGGACCCAAATCTCGGTATTACCTTTCTAACCCACTGATATCACATATGCTCGCTCTCCATAATGACTCAAATGATTATTTTGATTATAACACATGCACTGGTGATATGTCACCTCAACACCGGCCTAAGCCACGACGAGCACAACACAGGCTCCAATAGAGACATCCGAACATACTCAAATCATGACAACTGTCTTCAACAAGAGAGCTGTAATTCAATTCCTCTGTGCCATCATAACATAGAACTGAGATCGCGTCTCGCATTATAGAAATAGAGTACATGACTCATTCTCGAAAGGTCATAACATCACGTGGCCTTGCCACGATTCATGACTCTATCCAATCACTATTACTCATGAAGCACCTCAATTTACCAAGCTCAAAACGATCAGCCACGCACATATTTAGGTCTGAACCCAAGCAATCAACCTCACCCACGGTGAAACAATTAATGTATGCTATCACATCCTGAAAGGACACAACCGATGTGCCATTCGCCAAACGATACTCAATACGGACTCTTCCTCAGAAGCCAGGAGGTATTGTATACCAGGTAACATATAACTAACTTTATTTTCACATTACACTATTGCGGCGTGCAACCCGCTCCAGTGACATACCCATGGCGGTGTGCCACCCGATCCAGATACCATACCTGTGGCGGCATGCCACCCGATCCTGATACCATACATGTGGCGACGTGCCACCCTATCCACGATTACATCTAGCAAAGGGAACGCACATCGAGTCAAGTCGCTCATTGCAACAAACATATACATAGCCTCAAGCTTGGCCACATGAAATGCATCAGACAAAGTTCCTCAATACCAGAACTAAATCAATGGTAGATACCTCTACCCTGACATCCGCAACGAAGGCCTAGCTGACAAAGCAATACCTACCAGCCATCCACTGGTCCTGGGGTACAACTACCCTGCTGGAGCATACTCTGATGCACTCTGCTACGCAATTTGTGCCATTCCATCATAGTCCATATCACATTAGTCTAGACAACCTGACCCAATGACGACCAGTCAGCAATCAAGTATCATAATTCAAATTCGTCATATCAAGTTGAGAGAGAAAGCCACTAGAGTCTCCGATTTTTAATAATCACAAAACGGTGTCGATACACATGATATACAACCACTGCATAGGCGGACTAACGAGAGCTTCAAGTCTCCAACACATATATAACACATGAATCACAATGTCTGATCCCGTACTCCACTGTACATATACATAACGCACATCAAGCGTCCATTCATACCACGAAAGCCATTCAGAAATTTCACTATACCATCAACGACTCAATTATTATAGTCGATCCAACAAGAGAATACCACCATACCACTGGATATTATCAGTTTACATTACCTTGTCCTTTTGGACCATATACCCTGCCAAATTACTAGAATAGCAGTACCATTTTCTTTAATCACCAGAAAGATCGATACTTTAAATCACATGCAGCTGCCCGCGCTGCTAAATAATTTTAATGACTCCCCATATATTATGAACTGATCACAAAACCTTGAATATGCCATTATCAACTTTCCACAACACATCGCATATACCATACCACACTAAGATAACATGGAAATTCATATTCCTTTCCTACGCCGCAAACATCGGCACACTCAACTAGTCAAGGGCTTTCATGATCCCATATAGAGAAAACTCATTACACATTCCAAGCCTTGCATACCAACAGGAAAAATACACTCATTTTCAAACCACGGTAAAACACATCATAAACTCTTTCTCCCAATTACCTTGCATAAGTTAAGCTGCCAGGACTGAGTCCTTATACCCATATCAAGTTACACAACTGCCAGCGCTCAAGAGCTTTGTTGCATAATATCTGCAAGACTCATTACTTCAAACACATACCAGGAATTAATCGTATTCATTATTATACCGCTTCGGTTTATTAACAAGTTGCTCCATTTACTCAATTTCTTTTCTGAACCATCTTTAACTTAGTATTAGCCTTTACTGTAGCACTACCATAACTCAACTTATGTTACCACACGAGACTCGTACATAAGACCACACGGTCTAAAACCCATAGGCCACTCTCAATGTTTCCCAGGAATACCACATTCTACAATACTTGTTTGAAGAACTTCATGCGATTTTTGAATTAGTATCATTACCTTCCAATACGGATACATAGAATCTCATCATTCACATAACATAGAACAAGTCTTGATCCCTTCTAACGAAAACACCGTCTTTAGCCACATACATAATCTTAAGGCATCCGCTACAAGCAAAATCTGGAACACCACAGGACTATTCTCGGGCGTCATTTACCCTTATTCAGTTGTAATTCAACTGTCTTATTGAACATAACCACTCGTTCCTTGCTAGAACTTTGACACCGCAAAACATGATTACATACAGATACAGTTAGCTATCTTTCTTTTCTATACACCGAACATTCTTTACCAACATAAGTTCATAACATCCTAGTATTTCTTCACATCTACGAAGCACCATAACCCTTATAAAAATTTCCCAACATACCTAGAGACAGAGCCAACACAGTACACAACAGTGCAATCAGTTAATCAACAACAACCTCCCCAACTTGGCTCGGAGCCATACATCAAAGCACTTTTAGCCACACATAGCATTCTTACTCAAATGATGCCACAATGTTCTAGTTAGATTAAACTCAAGTCATTTGCAAGTTTCGGCGAAGATTCGAATCATCAGAAATATTAACTATTTTACAATTCTTGTATTCATTCACACACAACAGTTAAGCCCACTCTTTAGGTGACAAAAATCTTTTCTAAGTCCCAAATGTTCCAAAAATTTTGACAGAGTTTCCTTTGTAACTTGGCGTATCCACCTGCCAGCGAATCACCAAAACCATCCTAGCGATACATTCACAACTCGACAAGACATCACAATGCATATCAACAACATTAGTCTCAATACTACACAAATCATATTATCATAATTGTTACATGAACATGTGTTGTACCTGCTCAAATCATAACACATATCAAAAACATTTCAATTACACATGAGGATAAACCCACCTACTTCGCCCCAATTAGCATTTCAACACAATACCTTCCACCAGGATACACATAGCATAATCACTTTAGTCTTCCTGAGTTTGAACTCATTCCACTACACATAAGGCACTTTACCTTCCAATTAAGAGATATGATAAATATTCACCACGCCCATAGCTCGGAGCTACACAAAATATTAGATAAGAGTCGAACAATTAACAACTCATCCATTAGTAAGCCTCCCTAACACTCTACATATCGGCACAAGGCCCCAAACATGGCTACTAGCCCAATTACATAGATATAAGCCCATTCTCGGTCATAATACACAGTGAGACTATCAATTGGGAAGGACCAAGTCCAAATTCCCAGTCACAATACCACCACGCTCGTCACATGACGCGTGTATCATCTCAGCATAGCACTGTATAGTACAAATACGGGGTTTCAAACCCTCGGTACATTATCTATTGCCACCACTCACCAAATCAGCACTTCGATGCTCAAGTCATAGACAAGGTCCAGCCTCAAGTCATCCCGACTGGCCCACATGAACTCACAGAGATTATATCTCGCCCCTCGTTCGGGGAAATCACAAGCCATAAGGCAATTATATTACTGAGCGCTCGATGCGTACACAGACGTGCGGAAGGAATTTCAAAAGCATATCTCAAGCTGAATCAAGTACGCACGATAAGAATTCCAAGAAATGTGAAGTGTTTCCTAAAGGTTCGCAGCCTCCCGAGGATAAGTACAGGCGTCCCCGTACCGATCCACGAGACTCTACTAACCGGCTCAAGACTCGTGAGGCCTAGTAAACCTAGGCTCTGATACCAACTTGCCACGACCCCAAATCCGGTCATGATGGCGCCTAGCACGCTGCTAGGCCAGCCTGACCAATTAACAACAACCACGGAGCTATAAGCTCAATTTATCCAATTTAAGCATAACAGAATAATTCAACAATGATAGATATATTAAAAACAGAGAACCAAGTCCCAACACGTGGCAACTCCCATAGACCGAAGGGTCAAGAGTCATGAGCCTCTAATGAACAAAAGTGTGATAATGGTTTACAAGATACCAAGTGCGGAAAGTAAAAGTAATACAGAATCAGAAGACAGTAGGAAGGAATATCGGGTCCTGCGGACTCTGCAGCTACCTCGTATATCCCACAAAAGTCGCCTCGAACAGCTACCGGATCACTGCTGAGAGGTACCTAGATCTGCATACAAGGTGCAGGGAGTAAAATGAGTACTGCCAGACTCAGTGGTAATAAACAGGGGTAAGACGCAGATAAGAAATCCACAATAAAGCACTATGTAAAGCTGTAATCAAGTACCCTGTCACAGAATCCATATCAACTGTACATCTACCAACAAGTACCAGCAAAACAGTATAACAGCTATCAGATGTAGCTAAATGCAATGCAATGCATGATATGACCGCTACGACGCGTAGCCCGATCCAATTTGGGTACCCGTGCTCACTGTGGGGGTTCAGACTCTGGAGGTGCTCCTACAGCCCAAGCACAATATTACCGCGGCGTGCAGCCCGATCTAATATATATACCGCTGCAGCGCGCAGCCCGATCCACTACCAGTCAGCTAATATGCAAATACAGCCTCGCAGGCTCAAAAGTAGTTTTGAAAACCCTTTTTATAATTTTTCGGTTGGAAAACAGTAATATCAAATTCCAGAGATTGGAAATAGCATGATAACAGAAATAACTACGGACTGGTAGTAACTAACATGTCAATATCATAAGACAATGATAACGATCCTCGCGGGATCCAATAACTGGCTCACGGCCCACAAGTATACTCAACCGCCCAAGAAGGGGGTTCAACGGCTTAAGAGTAGCCAATATCACAATATAGTATGCAACCATCCGAGAAGGAGGTTCGACGGCTTAAGAATAGCCTAATATCATAACACAGTACCAACAAGTCGGACTAAGTCATAGTCCCCAATCACAATCGATCCCGCACTCACAATAGAGTACGTGTCTCGCTGCTATACAGCGTCACAAAGTGGTATACCGGGGTTTCGAACCCGCTGGTCATCACCCACATTTATTACTCACCTCAATACGGTGCGACGACTACTCCGCGATGCCCTTGCCACGAGAATCAATCTTGGCACGCGTAGAATCTGATCAAATATAGTAAATACACATCAAATTAGACCAATGGAATGATACCCAAGTCAAAACAACTCAATTTACATCAAAATTCCCAAAGTTGCCAAAACCCGACTTTCGGTACGCTTCTCGAAAAATTACGAATATCACATATTCGGAACCCTCATCTCGATACGAGTCCGTACATATCAAGAACTCCCAAATCGGACCACAAATGACCCTTCAAATCCTAAATTTTCGTTTTTGAAAAGTTTACAAATTTTCTCCAATTTCTTCCATTTGATTCACTAATACTTGATGAAAAATAACCATGGAATCATTGAATATAATCAATTTTGGATATAGAACACTTACCTCCATCCATATGGTGAAAATCGCTTCAATCCGAGCTCCCTAGCTCCAAAAATGAAGAAACTCTCGGACTGCCCCAATTCTGAGAACAACGATTTTCGCATTTGCGGTTCTTTTTCCGCATTTTGCGGCTACTGCATATGCGGTCCTTCCTCTGTTTCGCCTCAAAAACCCAATCGCAACTTGATGAAATTAAACCAAAATTTCCGGATCAGTCCTATAATTCATTATTTAAATTCTCAAAGTCTCGAAATCAAATTTGGATCTCTAGAACTAAAAATAGACCTTTGGATCATTACATTTATGCTCAAAACGGCAAAATTCTTCCAAAAATGACCCGTTGGGCATCCGAATTTACCCCGAAGCCTCCGGGACCTCAACCAAAAGTACTAACACCTCATATAACATCATTCAAACTTGTTCCAATCATCAAAACTCTATCGTTAACATCAAAATCGTCCTTTTTCAACAAATTCAAGCTTAAGTTGAACTTTAATTTCAAAAATTCACATTCGATCAAAAACCCGACCAAACGATGTCCGAATGACTTGAAAATTTGCAGGTATATCCAAAATCGCATAACGGAGCTACTGCAATTGTCGGAATTCCATTCCGACTCCCGGATCAAAATCTCACCTATCGATCGGATATCGCCAAAATTCAACTTTAGCCAATTCAAGCCTAAAACTACATCGGACCTTCAAATTCATTTCCGATCGCTCCCCTAAGTCACAAATCACCTCCCGGAACTAACCGAATCATCAGAATCCGATTCCGAGCCCTCTAACTTGATAGTCAATTCCGGGTTGACTTTCCATATTCAAGTTCCCCTCAAAAAGGCTATATGCCTCATTTTCAATCCAATTCACTTCTAACTCACCCGATAGACTTTAACACTGATATAAAAACATAAAACATGTAATTACAATATAACGGGGTGGTAATTCCCGTGACGACGGGCCGGGTCGTCACATCTAGGTTGTGAAATTTACACGAAGGTCATATGTGATTTAATAGTGAATGGCACAACTCAAACTAGTGTAATTTATTAATAGCTCGTAACCCATTTTAGTATTAAGGAGAGATTGATTAAAGTTGCGCGAACGCATACTTCGAATTGATTTTTTTTAGATTTGTGATCATGTTTAGCGAACGTATACTTAATCACAATCATATTTTTTTAAAAACGATCCTAAAGGATATCCTAGGAAGTATTAGTTTAACCCATAAAAATTTATACAAAGACCATATGCGATTTGATGAATTAAAATAATTAAAAAATATAACCTATTTTATTATTAAGGAAGATTGGTCAAAGTTGCGCTAACGCATACTCTAAATTAATTTACGATCATGGTCATATTACGCGAACGTATACGCGACCACAATCGTATTTTAAACAGTCCTAAAGGCTTGCTACGAATTTCGATCACCTTTACATCTAGGTTATGAAATTACAACGAGGGTCATGCAATTTATTATATATGGCACGCCTCCTTTAATTTGGTGGGCTTAATTTGCTAAAGCTAAATGCAATTAAATTTTTTACTCAAATAACTGATGGAATACACAAGGAAAGACTGATTATTCTAAGCAAAGGAGCCAACCCAGTACAAAACGGACCAGGGGTCCAACTAGTAAAGATTAGTTTGAACAACCATTGACGCAGGCTTGATACACGAAGAGATTGGGCTCCAGGTGAAGCCCAATTCAATGACATGACTTCAAAGGGTCTGGTTGCATTTGGGTCAACAATGGTGGCCCAACACATGATCCAACAGATACGTTTGAGGTCAAAATGCATTGCAATTTAAGACAAACTATAATTAAAGCTTAAGTCAATTAATAGAAACACACTACGGGAATTAGCAAAGAGGCTTTATACATTACTCAACATTAACCACGTTAAGAATTTAAAATCGTGGTTTAAACTGTAGAAAATGCCAAGGTGACAAGGATCCCTGCTATTTTTATCACATGCTAGTTCTACCTAGCTGATGATAACATTAAATGCACTTTGCCTTTAACCATTATTACTCAAATTACCCGATGAACTATAGACCTTTCAACTATCAAACTTCAATAAATAACTCAAGTCATCAAAACCCAAACCTGAAGGATAAAAAATTTAAATTACTACATAGGTTAACAACAGTATTTATCACATTCCCTCGTAACAGCCCCAATACATAATTCTTTAAAGGAAAATCGTTTAATCATACTATAATCAAAACAACAGGCCAAATTCAAAACTCAAAAAAAAAACAAAATCACTGCATATCTGTGAGTAAAACAGTATTATTCAAGTACTTAGTCCAATCTAAGCAAGGATACATATGAGTAGGAATTGTAGGAAAACTAATAGCCTCCGATCATGGAGACAAAACAACCATTTCAAACTCGATTTCCTAAAACTTCATATCTACATTACTCATGATTCAAGTACCTTTACATACCTGAAAATCAAGGAGGAAGCAACGAGAATAAGAAACCAGTAGCAGCAGTAATAAGGTCAGCCCAGAATCGGTAAATTGAAACCATAGAATCAATTGCAAATCCAACAGAAAAGTTATTTCAACCCAGTTAGACCAAAAACTTTCCAGAAAATCAGTATCAATTCATTTTAAATCCTGTTACTGAAGTAATACTATTTTCAGAAGTTGCAAGAATCTGAAATTCTTTAAAAGGAACGGTAGAAAATGCCTGTATTTTTCTGATCTTTATCTCTCTGTTTCTTTTCTTTTTGGATCTCTCCAGAATCTCTGTGTGTTAAAATCTGTTTTATCCAATATATAACTAAACTCTCTGTTTTTTCTCCCAATTAGTCTAAGAAAGATTTGTTCTTCTAAAGTGTAAGTCTGTTCTAGTCAGATTTCCAGCACTTTTTATAGCCTTAAAAATCCAATTAGCAGCCCCTCTTTTTTCAATATTAAATAGGTACCTAATTTCCACTCTCCTTAATTAATAATAAAAGTGTACCCCCTACTCAAGTTAGCAGTCTCCTACTCAAGATAGCAGCCTCCTACTCAAACCCTTAAGCTATTGCTAATTAATCCCTAAAAATTATTAGCACCCCCTAATTAATTACTGAATAACATAATTTTCAAACTAACTCCTGGAATCACTGAAAACCTACTCCCTTTTCAGATTATAACGGCTATAACCAATTCCCTTAAAGGAAATCCTAACAAATGAATAAACTAAGGCTGAATGTGAACTCAAGTTCAATTCATATCAGACCCCAAACAGACCTAAAGTGAGAACTATGATTCAGAGGGGTATTCCATTGCTGGGGATTATCTCCTACATACATAGGGATTAAGGCAACTATGTTTGGGATAAAAAATCATAGTTAATTGAAACCAAACAACAGCAACAAGACTAATACGACAAAACGCAGATTGGATTCATATGTGCAAGAAACACATAGAATAACAAATGACCAGAATTAATAGGGATTGGTAACAAAATAAAAACAACAAACATAATTAAAGCTAAATAATCAAAGCGGATTAATTGGTGGAACCACTCATACCAAATTTATATTTGAACAAGAACACTGGACTAAGAAATTACTGAAAGATAATGTAATTGCTAATACTTTTAAACAGATACTAAAAACGACAACAACTATACTAATAAAAGAAAAGAGGTAAAATACCTCATCATCGCAAACCTAGGCTTCAATTAGATTCCCCTTGAGATTTGGAACTCGACCTTTGAGATCCAAAATGGACTTTAATCGAGCGTTCTCGATTGAAAACACCCGACTAAAGTCGATAAAGAATCTCAAAATTTCCCTTTTAAAACTCGAACAGTTCCATACTTCGAATTAATTTGGGGATTCGAGTGGTCTCAGCGAGATTTGAACAGAAACCATGGTGGTTTGGGAACGAGAAAGGTTGAATGGGTATTTAGTGTGAGTTTTGGGGTTAAAGGGGAAGGCGCCGCCACTTCGGAAGCAGTGGCGGCTACTAGGGTTCATGGGCACATGTTGAGATTCGAGGAGTTTCAGGGACGTTCGAAGGGAGACGGGCTCATGGTTGGAACGGGGGGGAGTCTTGGGGTTGTTTGGTGTAAAAGTTGGGTGGTTTGGACCACTACCGCCGGCGGAGGCGATTTCCGGCCGGCGAAGTGCGGTGGCAGGCGGCGGAATTAGGGTTCGCTTGGGAGATGAAGAGATGAGGGACTGTTTGGGAATGAGAGTGTAACGGGGGGTTTGGGGGGGGGGGTCTTTGATAGGTTAGATCGCTTCCATCAATCTAAGCTGTTAGATCAAATGATCTCAACGGCTAAGATTAATAGTAGGAAAGAATACGGTACCGTTTCTATGCAAAACGGGGCCGTTTGGTTTAATGAGGCGGGTTGGACAGGTAATGAGTTCTTGGGGATTTTGGACTGGGTTGGACGTTTGGGCCTGGATTTGGCCGGCCCAGTCCGAGTTTTTTCCTCTTTTATTTCCAATTCTTTCCTTTTCTCTTTTAATTCCCAAAAAATAAAATTCTAAATTATATTACAAAATCAAGTTAAATTATAAAAATACTAATTAAGTCATACTAATAATTAACACACACAATTAAATATCTATTAAATATAAATCACACAACTAGGCATTTAAATATTAAAAACGCAAAAATGCATATTTTTGTTATTTTCCATTTTTATCAAATAAACCTGATTACTTTTAATTGTAAATTAAATCCTAAAAATGCAAACACAATATATTTTTTGAATTTTTCTTAATTTAAACAAACAAACACGCCCACACAAACCCACATAATACATGAAAATTTGCAAACAAAACAAAACTATTTTATTTTTGGATTTTTGGGAGTAATTCTCATGCGGGCAAAAATCATGTGCCCACATTGTGCATGGGTAAAAACAATGCATATTATAGGAAACCAGGATGCAAAATAGGATTCTACTTTAAAGGCTCTTCTCAGTTGACCGAAATGCGAGAAAGGTTCCTTTGGGAAAGCAAAGAAAAATGTTAATGTCGTCACAACTCATGGATAGATATCTCTGTATTAGACAATGGACATCCTTGTCAACAAATTTAACTCAGTCATATTAAGAAAAGATATCTGCCGCCCCGGCTTTTTTATACAAAGAGCTAGTTATGTTTAGGAATGGCAAATGGAGCGGGGCGGGGCAGGGCAAAACCTTAATGGGGCGGGGCAAAGTCTTAATGGGACGGGGCAGGGCAAAGTCTTAATGGGGCAGGCAGGGTGGGGCGGGTGAAAACATATTTTCAGAAAAATAAATGGGGCAGGGCCTAGGGCAACATTTTAGCTCAAATTCTTCTCTTCCTATTTTAGCCTCAACAGATTTGGTGCCTCAAATTCTTGACGTTTTGTTTTTTTTGTCAAATTATATATTTACTGGTTAATTTGTTGTTTAATCCTTTTTATTTTCTAAAGAAAATTAAATTTCGTTGTTTGTGTATTGAGCATTCAATGTAGACTGATCATGTGTATTGAGCATTCAGTGTAGACTGATCATGTGTATTGAGCATTCAGTGTAGACTGATCATGGTTGGACAAAGAATTATCTTCTATATATAATTATTGTTTTCACTATGATTGTAGCAAAATGTGTGTATTCTCTTTATTTTGATTTTTCTATTACTGCCGGCTTTGCATAAATTTCATTGTCATTATACTCTAGAGGTAGAGGGAGGCCTAAGAGGTATTGCGGAGAGGTGATTAGGCATGACATGGCTAGGATGCATATTTCCGAGGACCAGGATTGTAGGATAGTATCAGGATTGTCTGGAGGTCTAGTATCAGGATTGTAGGATAGGGGCTCCTAAAATTTTTTGTACTCCTTTTCCGGGGCTGGGTGAGGCTTGTCAGGACGACTCATAGATGATTCGTGCACTGGATTGTGTCGCCTTATGGTAGTTATTTTTGGTAGCTATTGTTTGATATTATTGCATGCCATTTTATGTATAATTCCTATGTTTAGATAACTATTTATGCGATTTCTGCCGGAATTACTAATGCTCTTTTGTTTTTGTTTTTGTTTTTGTTGTTGCTTTCCCTTTCCTTCTCTAAGCCGAGGGTCGATTGGAAATAGCCTCTCTACCCTTTTGGGTAGGGATAATGCATGTCTACATATTACCCTCCCCAGACCTCACCTTATGGGACTATACTGGGTAGTTGTTATTGTTGTTTTTATTATACTCTAGAAAAAGGTGGCTCTATTTATATGATTAATATCTGAAAAATTGAACCCCTAATTATGTGGAATTAATCAATTATTGAAACATTATTATCAGACATAGACCAATCAATGTTTGGTAAAGTGGGCACGGTTCGAGTGGTTGATGTTTAATTTCCACGATCTCCTAACTCACTGAGCTTCAAGTTTAAGGGCAAATCACAATTAATAATCTAAACGGGGCGGGGCGGGGCTTAAGAGGGTGGGGCGGGACAGGGCAAAATTCTGACAAAAGGCTAAACGGGGCGGGGCGGGTCAAAATTTTAGCGGGTCAAGGCTTGCCCTGCCCCGCCTCATTTGCCATCCCTAGTTATGTTTACTCCAGTAAAATGAAAACAGTTAATTGATACCAAATACTCCTGTATGAATAAAACAGTAACTTATGACAGAAAACAGCTTCCAAGTTCTCCATCAGTTTAGTTTAATGTTCTATGCAAGATATGATTAGATATTATGGTAGAAGCCAAATATTAATATGATATCTCGTTCATTTTTCCTCAATTCTTTTTCTATTGCTGATGACAAGAGACTTATAGGAAAGCTAACGGACTCAATTCAAAACTCCCATCTAGAAACAAGAGCTATCCTAAACAATGAATAATCTACGGAAGGTACCTTGCAGACGTAAGAGTACAAAACCTCTGAAGCACAAGAATCATCAAGGCCAGAGAACAAAGAACCTGCCCGGTTAAGATCCTTGATCAAAGTAAGAGCGACAAAATAATCGTGGACTCCACCCATTGCTAAGCAGCAACTACCTCTTGAGCACGTCTAGACTCCAACCATGATGTAGCTGCAACTTTTGTAGTCAAAAACCACCCAGCCTTATCTGGTGCCTCATGGAATGGAGCATTCAATTCCTTAAGGTGTGACTCAAATACTCCTGCCAGACCTTTCTCAGAATATTTATGTTTTCCATGTCCTGTGTTGATTCCAAGCAGTGATGGGAACTCTTCCCCATTTTCAAGCGCTTTGTTCAAGTCACTCATCCAGATGTGTAATGCTGTTAAAGCTGCCCCAAGAGAGAGGCTCTTCAACTGTAAAGACCATTGAGTTGCAGTTCGAGATTGAATATCAGCATAGATGTTGAGAGTTAGCCCAATATCTAACAACTCACAAGCTCTCTCCAACTGATTAAGGTTGACGCAGATGTCAATCAAACAGTTGCAGTAAGCTTTCCGGACATCAGTAGTTACACAATCCAAAAGTTCAGCAGCATGTTTCTTAAATATCCCTTCTTCAACAGCCTCTTCATCCACCAGGAGTTTCACCACATAACCAAGCTTCGGATTTGCCTTCTCAAGGCAGATAGTCAGCTTATGAAGATCTTCCTTTGGTGTTTGCGTCAACACATTAAGAAGACAACCAGTGAACCGCTCATCTGGAGATAATCCCAAATCTGACAGTCTATCAAACGTTCTTACAACATCATCTGTCCGACCTGCTTTTCCATAACACTGGATAAGTGAGGTCAGGACAAAGATATTTGGATCAAACCCTGCTTCCATCATATCGTTCAATGTGGCCTCCGCCTCTGAGACCTTCCCACTACAAGAGTTTATGGTGATTAGAGAAGAGTACGTCCAACTGTCAGGCTGGCAAGTCCCTGAGGCTTTCATCTCCTCAAAAATGTTAACAGCCTCATCTGTAAGCCCCACATCAGCACACATTGCCAGAAGAGTATTATATAGCACCACACTCAGCTCCAATCCCTTCTCCTTCATTTCTCTATAGATCTTAAGAGCATCTTCACTATAACGAGCCCTACCATAGGCCCGAATGAGGGAAGCATAGGTACCCCAACTTGGTTGGAACCCATTGCTTATCATGTCCGCATAGATGTTCTTCGCCTGCCATGGCCTCTTAGCTCTTCCCATAGCATCCAACAAACTGTTATACACAGCCATATTAGGCCTCACACCAAGCGCTTTCATTTCCTCGTACACATTCAAGCACCCATCAAAATTTCCAGCAGCCCCATAAATCCTAATCAGCGTAGCAAATGTCACAGCATCGATACGCCACTTCTCAGTTCTCGCACGATCATACAAATTCAACGCCATATCTACATTACCAGCCTTACCGTACGAATCAATCATCACAGAGTAAGTAACATCATCGGGTTCACACCCAAATGAAGGCAACTTTTCGAACCATTCAATAGCTCTTTCAGGCAAATTGCACTGCCTAGCACAACTAATAATGGTAGAGAAAGTTACATTATCAGGCTTCACCCCTCTTTGAAGCATTTCATCAAACAACTTCTCTGCTCCGTCCAAATCCTTACTTTTCCTCAAAACTTTTAACGTCACGTTATAAATAATCACCTCTTTGCTCAATTTCAACCTTTGTTGAAAGTATTTCATAGCTAACAGCGCAGTTTCAACATTAGACATGTTATTCAAAATCACCACAACATCTTGTTCTACTACTTTATCACCCAAAGCAGCTAACACATTAGAAACATCTTCCTCTACAGGGTTACAAGAATCCAAAGACTCAGCCATTTTCACTAAGGAAGCATACCTGGAATCGTAAGACTTTTGCCTCAACTGAGAAGCTTTGGGGCTTTTGGGATTGACCCATATGTAGCTACCTTTTGAGGAAGATGCAGTTTTTCGGGAAGTAGTGGAATTTGAAATGTCGGATTGTTCTTGTAATGAGACATGGGTTGTTGTTAAGGTAACGAATTTCGAGTGAAGAAGCTTGTTGTTGAGGGGAAAGCTAAGTTTTTGGAGAGAAGTGAAGTTGCAGAAGGTGTTGGATTCGTGGAGAGGAGATAATAGTGTAGAGCTTGGAGTAGACGCCATTTTTCTTTGAGCTATAGAGGAGGAGGAGCAAGCCTAGCTTTGCCGTCTTATCAACTCCTGGTGAGATCAATTCTATAAAAACTATGAATTACTTATTGCTCCCTTAAGGTTTAGGTTTGTAGAAATGCTACCCCTCAAACGTTTACAGTATGTATTATTCACCTAAGGTTAGAGCGAATGAGCTCAAACAAGTATTATAGCTAGAATTTAAATTTAGTGATATTCAAATTGTCACTTTCATGACTCAAGTTACTCTTACATCTCCTTTTTACACATTTACTCCGAAGTATGAATGTATAAGAAAGTTTTTTCATTTTAAGTGATATTATTTGAAATGAGATTATTTATTCAATTTAGAGTAGCCACTTGGGAAAGGTTTGGCTTTTGGTGTCCCAAGTCACCGATTTATCTTGAATCCCAAATCGACGAATTTTCGACTTTCCAAGTGAAGTCTACGAACCAGAACCTCTAAGTAAGGAATTTTGTTGACCCGAGGGAAGGTGTTAGGCACCCCCGGATCCCGTGTTTCTAGCATGGTCGCTTAAACTGTTATAAATGGCTTAAAGTCTGATGTTAATACATGTTGTCCTATAATGCAATTTTAAAGATTATTTATTGCTTTATTATTATTTTTTATGAGAATTGCAACGTCGTGAAAATACATCTCGAACCATGTAACATCAATCTACCCGTGATTATAGGCATATTTCGACTATGTTGAGATTTGGATTTGGGACACATAAATGTGCAACCGAATTTACGAAAGTAAATTATTAAAATCGCGCCCAATGAATCTAACGCGTTATTATTTTGGAGAAGTCCATGAAATTCGTTAAACGACACATCCTGAAATCTAAGTATTTTGTATATACATTTAACGAGGGCGCCGCAATTTATGCGTTTTATTTAACGAGGCTCGTCTCATTTATTATTTAAAAGGCAAACTTAAAGCAACTATGATCTTCTATTTTTATTGTCTCTAATAATAACAGGGAAAGTCCTAACTAAATCGTTATTGGACTGCAATAAACTAAATGCTGATTTTGTATCAAAGCCACCCATTGGGCTTCCAAGATGAGCCCAACGACGGACACTTGCACCCATGCTATATTAATAAACTGGTAATCAAGGTTTTGGCCCAAGTCCAAATGTGGAGAACATTAGCACTGGACCTGGGCCCGCGTATCAAGCGTCTAGAGGCCCAAATGTCCTAGGCATTGACTATAGAGCCTGGGTTTCAAATTTAAAAAAAAAAAGATTCTGATTGAACTAAACCAAAACTATTGAATTACTCTACACTAGTTAAATGAAACTACTAGTTCACGGAGTATACATACTGATTTTGAAAGCATATTAGCATCCTTAATAGAACATGTATTACGACAAGAGGGGTTGCTCTGATGGTAAGCAACCCCCACTTCCAACCGAGAGGTTGTGAGTTCGAATCTCCCTAAGAGCAAGGTGGGAAGTTCTTGGAGAGAAGGATGCTTGGAGTCTATTTGGAACAGCCTCTCTATCCCAGGATAGGGGTAAGGTCTGCGTATACACTACCCTCCCCAGACCCCACTAAGTGGTATTATACTGGGTTGTTGTTGTTGTTGTTGTTGTAATAGAACATGTATTACGCTGAACTACTAATTTCATGCTTGCATTACTATTGATTTCAAAACTGAACTAAAACTAATTATGTTATGCCATCGTTCTGAAACAACTTAACCAATACAGAGTTTTTAAAAAAATTCGTAAACAATACAAATTAATAGTCCAAATGTATCTATTACTCATACGACTCAAAACTACTAGTTAACATCAATCATATTTATTCGACTAAGAATCTATTGAATTATGAACGACAAAAAGTGTTCAAATGAGCCTAGATTTGGCAATATTTTCATTTCAACTTCACTTTACAGCTACATGAAGGTGAGTTCATAAACGTGTACATGAGATTTGAATTGAAATAGAAAAAGGAGAGGTTAGCAACAGTAACAACTTCAGCAGCCACAGACCAGTAACACCAACAACAGTAATTCAACAGCAACAAGTAACCAATAGACCAGGAGAAGGACTTCAAACAATACAGCTGTAACTTGAACCAAAACTTAATGACCAAGACCAATCAACCTCAAACCATGGGATGGAGTTTTTTTTTTTTTTTTTTTTGAAACAAAATCTAGTTCCGGATTCACACTTAAACAAACAGATACAAAACAGAGTCTCAAATAATTCAAATATTTCAGATTTGAAAGTGAACTGAAAGTTTGCTCAAAGGGTGTACTCAAGCTCTCCAAAAAATGTTCTCTTCTTGAATGTATGTGGTGTTTATATTTAAAGATCAAGCTTACCCCCTTTTTTTTCCTTTTTTATTTCAAACACTTTTCTTTACAGGTTATATATTCCCTCCCCATGTGCACCTCTTTAGCTTTTCATTATTACCCCCATCTTTTACTTTCTAGTCTATTTTAGCACTAACCTTTATTTTTTCTTTATTTAAAATTTAAACAGGTATGGCACCCATTTTCCTATTCAATGTGCGGCATGTTTTCCTATTTAATTCTCTTAGACTTTGAAATGGTGCCCATGTGATCTCTATTTTTCTGATAGTGTTTTAAACAGTCATCAATTCTTATTACTGATTAAACTATTTCATTAGTTTAATCAGTTCATGATTTCTTTACTCTAAAGGTTCATCAGTTCACAGAAACAACACAAAGAACATAATTAACTATCATGTTTCAATAACATTCAAATATCAAACCAATCAATTACTGGGCTAAGGGAACTAAAAACAATGAGATGAAAAATATATTTTGTGCAATTGAAACCAACAGAAGAACCATCCAGAAAAACTCAAAGAGATCGACAAATTCCAGACATTCAAATTGATCAATTAATTCAGTTCAACGTGACTAAACAATTCAACTCATTGTGATGAACTAATCTCTAAATTTGAACATACCAACAGGCATAATTTATCACAGAAAAAATAAAAACGAATCATGAGGAGGAGAAGTATGAAAATTAAACAAAAGGATAACAAAAGAAAAGGAGGATTTAAAAATACCAGGAATATAGGTGGACCAAACACTCGCAATCCTCGTCTCTTTGCTTTGGACTAAAATAGACCTTAATCGCGTATTTCCAATAACGAAAGCGCACGACTAAAGTCTAATTTAGTCCAAAGATCCACGCAGTGTCCGTTTGAGTTAATGTTAGGGCTCCGTTCAATCTATCTAAGATTCGAAGACTTCCATCTTGATACGAACAAAAATAGCGTTAATTTAGGGACGGGGGAGGTGAGGTGGAGCTGGGGTGTGAATTTGGGACTGGTTGTGTAGGTTTAAGATTTTGCTCGAATCGTCGATTGAAGATTCAAAACAAACCAGGATGATTCGAGGTAAAAGGTGTAAGGATTTGGACTGAGGGTGGAATGGTGGTTCAAGGGTGTTATTTTGGCGGTCATTGGAGTGGTCGCGGTCATGGGTGGCAGAGACGGTGGTTACAAAATCGACCATTTGAAGGCCCGGTATGATTTGAGCCATGGTGATATAGGGTTTGGAAAGAGGAGTACACGTGGGATCTATGGTGTAAATTTCAGGGGATTTGGCGACTCGTCGCCGGCGGAGGCAATTTTCGGCCGGCGGTGTTAGGGTTGGGTCAATGTTTTTGTGAGGGAGATGATACATGGTGCGGGAATGGAGACGGGTTTAGGGGTGTTGGGGTTTTGGTATATTAAAAATCGATCGATTAATCTGGGTCGTTGGATGATGGGAACCAATGGCCCAGAATAGGTTACTAAAACCAAATAGGGTCGTTTGGGTAATTGGGGTGGGGACTTGGACCGGGTTATGAGATAAATGGGTTGGGATGGATATGGGTTATAGGGTGGTTTGGGCCTGAGTTATTTAATTCAATAATGGCCCAGTCCGAATTCTATTATCATTTCCTTCCTTTTCTTTTATTTTCTTTTTAAGTCCTAATTTAAAAATCAATATTCTAGATTAAATTACAACACAAAATTATCTTACAAATACAAATCAATTCTTACTAATAACTATCGCACACAATTTAAGTATCAATTAAAAATAAAGTCACACAACTAGACATTAAATGCTAAAAATATAAAGTACCTATTTTTGTGATATTTTATTTTTTTTAGAACAAACTTAAGTACTCCTAAATGTAGAATTGAATCCCAAATACAAATGTGATATATTTCTTTTGTATTTCTTTTATTAATTTAATAAATAAACACGCACAGACAAATGCGAACAATAAAAGGAAAATAGCACAAAAATATACAAACAATACAAAACTATTTTATTTTGAATTTTTGGGAATAATTCTCATATAGAGCAAAAATCACGTGCTCACAGCTGCCCCTCTTTGCCCGAAAACTCGAAGAGTTTTCGCGCAAAGATAAAGTGAGCGGATACGAGCAATTTTTGCCCGTTCGAGTGCCCCGTGTGAAGCATTTTTTGAAGGATTTGACCGAACCTTTGCTTCAGAAGCTCTCCTACATATCCTTGGCTAAAAGGGAATCAGGTCAATATAGTTCGGGAAGTTTTGGTTGCTGGGACTATCATAAAGTCGTGGTTTTACTGTTACTGCTATTGGTGCCACTACTACTGCTTACTGACCTCCTTATTACACCAAAACAAAAGCAAAACTAAGCTAGTTATTCCTATCAACTATGAGTTATAAGATTCCTATCTATAATTCTCTTGAAACTTGATCTTGAGTCTTAGCTGATTTTGCTGTAGACTTCAATCTGAATCTTGATGCTCGCAAGTTGTAGGTGTTTGTTTCTTTCTGCATCATTGATTAAAACAAGGTCGGCGGAGCTTCGGAACTTCAATCAGACTTCGAGCAATCCGTGCCTTTGCTTCCTCCAATATTCGAGCTCATTTCTTTTTGTTCTTTTCTTCTTTTCTTTATTCTGGATTGAGACTCACTCCATAGGTCATCTCGATCCCTATGCCTTGAGGTCAAACCTGCTCAGACACCAAATTAAGCAAACGAACAAAATTTTCTGCCCTAGTTTTACTTGGAAAATTTCATGAGTTATTTGCAATAAAAGTCTGCGGAATCGACGAGAGGATTGGAAATCCCAAGTCTACAAGGCGCAACTCAGGGATTGGTGCCCTAAAGTTTGCAAAAGGAAAATGTTCAACTCAGGGACTGGAACCCTAATGTTGGCTAAAGAAAACGCTCAACTCAGGAATTTGAGCCCTAATATTGGCTAAGGGAAGCGTTCAACTCAGGGATTAGAGCCCTAATGTTGGCTAAAGGCGACTAGGGAATGGAGGCCCTATGTTTAAAAATGCTCAACTCAGGGATTGGAGCCCTAATGTTGGCAAAAAGCGACTAAGGGATGGAAGCCCTATTTCTAAAAAGGCTCAACTCAGGGATTGGAGCCCTAATGTTGGCTAAAGAAAGTTACTCAACTCAGGGATTGGTGCCCTAATGTCGGCTGTGAACACGTGATTTTTGCCCCAAGCAATTAAGTCCAAAATAAATACACAAAAATAATTTTTGATTGAAATTTATTGGTTATTTTATAAAAGTATCAGTATTTGTTTTTAATTGTCGGAAATAAAGTAAAGGAAATTAAAACAAAATACAAAATGAAATTAATTAGAAAATGTCAAAAATAGGATAATTACTAAGAAAATTAGAAAATCAAAGAAAAAATATAAAAAAATACAAATAAAGGGATAAATATATTGTAACGACCCGGCCGATTATTTTTGAAATTTATTCCCCGATCCCCAATCTAACTGTTCCCCTAAGTTCATTTCTGCTATTGTGGTTTGCCGGGAGGGTCGATTCTGGAATTTGGAGTGTTTTGGGACACTTAGTCCATAAATAGGAGCTTTATAGTTGGAAAATGGACCGTAGTCGAAACAGTGTTAAGACGACCTCAGAACAGAAATCCGATGGTTCCATTAGCTTCGTTAGGTAATTTCGGGGTTGGGAGCGCATTCGGAATGTGATTTGGAGGTCTGTAGCTCAATTAGGCTTGAAATGCCGAAGTTTGAAATTTTGGCGAAAGCCGAACGATAGGTGATATTTGGATCCGTGGATCGGAATGGAATTCTGACAATTTATGTAGCTTCGTTATGTGATTTTGGATATGTCCGCAAATTTTCAGGTCATTCGTAAGCTGTTTGGTCGGGATTTTGATTGAATGTTGATTTCGGAAGTTTAGATGAAAACTTAGGCTTGAATCCGCTATAATTCGATGTGTTCCGTGTTTAAGGACATGTTTTTATGATTGGAACAAGTTCGTATCGTGTTTTGGAGTATGTTGGTTGTCTTCGTTGGGGTCCCGGGGGCCTCGGGATGAATTCGGACCATCATTCGGACATTTCGGAACCTTAGAAACTGCAGAAAAATGTAGCAGCAGTGCAGCAGACCTTTGGTCATCGCGTTCGCATGGCATGGCCCGCGTTCGCGAAGGGTCAGCTGATAGAAGCATCACGTTCGCGATGGTCGAGGCCGCGTTCGCGAAGGTCTGGTTCGAGAGGCATCGCGTTGGCGATGGTGAGGCCGCGAACGCGTAGTACAAATTTTGGAGGCTGGGATTTTTCTTCAACGTGAACGCATGAAGTGTGTTACGTTCGCGAAGGGTCGTGTTGATAACTCATCGCGGACGCGTGGGCTAAGGACGCGAACGCGAAGGGTAAATTCTCAGTCAGAAATATTAAAAACCAGAACAGTCCATCCCCGACCCAATTTCACAAAACCTCCATTTTTGAGTTCCAAGAGAAGAAATTGATGGGGAATCGCTGGGATATCATCGGGAAATCATCGGGGGTAAGTTTCTTGGCCTAAATTCGTTGGTTTATCATGAAATCCGTGATTATTTCACTGTTAATGGAGGGTTTTAGCCCTAGGCCTAAATTATAGAGAATCATTGATTTGAATGGGCAAACGGAGTCCAATTTTGATAAATTTTATATGCATGGGCTCGTGTTGAGATAAGGAACCCGAATATATAACTTTTGTAATTTTTCGAGAAGCGTACCGAAAGTCGGGTTTTGGCAACTTGTGGTTTTTGGTGTATTTTGAATTGTTTCGATTGGTTAATGCCTAATTGGCCTATTTTGATGTAATTCTATTGATTTTGATCAGATACTACACCTGTGGATGTCGATATTCGTGGCAAGAGAGTTATCTCTTAGCGATTTTGTACAGAAGTCGAGGTAAGTGGCTTGTCTAACCTCGTGTGGGGGAACATTCAACCCTTGGATATTATGTGATAGTTGAAAAGCCTTGTACGTGAGGTGACGGGCGTGTACATGCGCTGGTTGTTGTAACACACTTTACTTGAATAGTCCAATTTGTGATATTTCTATTCTTAGTTGATTAAACTACGACTTTTACCTGATATTCGTTTGGAAAAGCATGATTAGATAGGATTTATCTGTCTAATTTCCTATTTGCCTTACTTGAACTTCTTGATAATTGTTGGCACTAGATTTTGGTGAAGTTGTAGTTAAGCATATTATATTTTCTCTGTGCGTTTCTTTATTTGTTGTGTTGGTGGACTGTGGGTTCGATTCCCGGAGATCCCAGGGCTGTGGGTTCGATTCCAGAGCTGTGGGTTCGATTCCCAGAGACCCGGAGTGGTATTGTTTATGGACTGCGGGTTCAATTCCCGGAGATCCAAGGGCTGCAAGTTCGATTCCCAGAGACCCGGAGTTTATTGATATATTATTGAGATATGGACTGCGGGTTTGATTCCGGGAGATCCTGAGATCATTGAGACACATCCTGAGGTATTGAGACATGGGCTGCGGGTTCGATTCCCGGAGACCTAGAGATACTGTTATTGGGACTGCGGGTTAAATTCCCGTAGCTCCTGAATTGTTGATTATAGAGTAGGACTGTGGGTTCAATTCCCACAGGTCCTGGACTTGCTGGTTTGAGTTTTGTTGAGTTGATTACTTGTAGTTAGTTATTCGTAGTCTGTTGTAGTAATTACCTTATTGATGTTACTTCATATTTATACTCACATATTCCTACTTACTACTGTTTTTGATTATTATGTTATTGTTATCTCAGTAGGGCCCTGACCATCCTCGTCACTACTCCATCGAGGTTAGGCTTGGCACTTACTGAGTACCGCCGTGGTGTACTCATACTACTCTTCTGCACACTGTGTTGTGCAGATCCAGGTACATCAGGACAGGCTCATACTAGGTGATTAGCAGCACATTTGGAGACCTCGAGGTATGATCTGCTTCGTCCGCGGAACCGGAGGCCCTCCTTCTATTCTGATAGTATTAGTAGATATTTTTCTCTCATTTCGTTGTTTTAGATACTCTTGACATATAGAGCCACAGTTGTACTTCCCTTTTAGTCTGTGCTACCCGTGGGATTCCGGGTCTTGGTGGTATTTTTATACAGTGTGTTTGACGAGTGTATGTGCCAAGCGGCACGGATTACATTCCTATTTATATCATTTTTTCGCCATTTCTTGTTTAATGTTCACAAACTTGTATATTCCGCAATGTGTTAGGCTTACCTAGTCGCGGGGATTGGGTGCCTTCATGACAGAGTCACGATTGGTGATCTAGGGTCGTGACAAGTTGGTATCAGAGCTATAGGTTCATAGGAGTCACGGGACATAGACTTGTTACTTAGAGTCTCGCTGATCGATACAGAGACTTCTGTATTTATCTACGGGAGGCTAAGTAACTGTTAGGAAACTCTTCATTTCTTTTGGATTCCTTGTCGTGCGACATTGTTGGCACCAAATCTAAACTTCTGCTTTCTATTCTCTCACAGATGGTGAGGACACGTGCTACTCGCGAGGATCAGGCACCCGCGCCCCCTACTGCCGCCGTCAGAGGCGGGGGCCGTGGTAGAGGACGAGGACGCGATCGAGGTGCTGCCACAGCACCCGCGCGTGCCACTGAGGTGCCACAGGTGGATCAGGTTGTAGCGCAGGCACCTGGTACACCGACTACAACTGCTACTACTCCAGCACTCCAGGAGACCCTGGCCCAGATTCATGAGCATGTATACTACCTCAGCTCAGGTAGGGTTACTGTAGCTATATCTCAGGCCGTGGGAGGTGCCCAGACTCTCGCAGTCACTACACCTGAGTAGTGAGTGCACATGGAGCAGGTTCCAGAGATTATTGTTATGCCTCGTGCCGCCCCAGTACAGCCCGGAGGTGGGCCAGCTACCTCCGAGGATGAGCAGCGTAGATTAGAGAGGTTCAAGAAATAAGATCCTCCAGTGTTCAGCGGTTTGGCTACAGATGATGCATTAGGTTTTCTGGAGGAGTGTTATCGTATTCTTCGTACCGTGGGGATTGTGGAGACTAACGGGGTTTCCTTCACTGCTTTTCAGTTTTGTGAGGCTGCTTATGATTGGTGGCGCACGTTTGAGTTAGATAGTTCAGAGGAGTCTGCTTCATTGACCTAGACGCTGTTTTCAGATCTATTTTTGAGGGAGTTTGTTCCCAGAGCCTTAGGGATTCTTGGCCCTCGGATTTTGAGCGGTTGCGATAGGGCTCCATGTCAGTAACAGAGTATGCTTTCAGTTTCACCTGTCTAGCCAAGCATGCACCGGCTTTGGTAGCCACGGTCCGAGAGAGAGTGCGGAGATTTATTGAGGGCCTTATTCCGCCCATCTGGTCCAGCATGGCCAGAGAGTTAGAGACAGATATACCTTATCAGCAGGCAGTGAGCATTGCCAGGAGGATTGAGAGCATCCTCCCTAGAGAGCGGGGAGAGAGGGAGGCCAAAAGGTTTCGTGAGTCGGGCCATTTCTCTGGTGCCCGCACTTCAGCAGCCGGTCATTTGGGCAGGGGTTATTCCGGTCGTCCAGTTTATTCAGCATTGCCAGCAGCCGGTAGTACTCCAGCTCTTCCAGTACCTCAGGAGCCTTATTATGCTCCCCCAGTTTCTAGTGCACCTCCTGCGCGGGGTACCTCCAGGGGTCAGACTAATGGGGGTGAGGTCGGTCAATCACAACCACCACGTCATCCTAGAGCTTGCTTTAAGTGCGGGGATACTCGCCATCTAGTTAGGGAGTGCCCCAGGCGTAGGAGAGGAGCACCTCCACAATCTTCGCAGCCTCAGCGTGGTTCACAGGGCCAGCAGGCCATCATTCTAGCTCCAGCTGCCACTCCACCTGCCCAGCCAGCCAGGGGCGGGGATCAGGGTACCAGAGGCCGCCCTCAAGAGAGGGGTCGGGCCAGATTTTATGCTATTCCTGATCGCGCTGCGGCTGTTGCATCGGATTCTGTTATCACATGTATTATTCTAGTTAGTCACAGAGAGGCATCGGTTCTATTTGATCATGGTTCCACTTTTTCATATGTGTCCTCTTATTTTGCTTTTACATCTGGGTGTGCCTCGGGATTCTTTGAGTGCCCCCATTTATGTTTCCACTCCGGTGGGAGATTCTTTGGTTGTGGACCGTGTGTATCGGTCGTGTTTGGTTACCATTTGTGGTTTTGAGACCAGAGCGGATCTATTGTTGCTCGGGATGGTCGATTTTCATATTATTCTGGGCATGGACTGGTTGTCGCCCCATTATGCTATTCTTGATTGTCACGCCAAGACTGTGAAGCTGGCTATGCCAGGCATTCCACGTATTGAGTGGAGTGGTACTCTAGATCACACTCTCAGCCGTGTTATCTCCTTTCTCAAAGCTCAGCGTATGGTTGAGAAGGGGTGTGCTGCTTATCTAGCTTATGTGCGGGATGTTAGTATTGACACTCCTTCTATTGATTCCATCCCAGTGGTACGTGATTTCACTGATGTATTTCCAGCTGATCTCCCGGGCATGCCGCCCGACAGAGATATTGATTTTGCTATTGATTTGTTGCGGGCACTCGGCCCATTTCTATTCCACCGTACCGTATGGCTCCTCCTGTGTTGAAGAAGTTGAAGGATTAGTTATAGTAGTTGTTGGGTAAGGGTTTCATTCGACCCAGTGAGAGGCGATTTAGGGGCGATTTTCAGAGAAAAAAAAGGACGGTTCTATGCGTATGTGTATTGACTATCGTCAGTTGAACAAGGTTACAGTGAAGAACCGGTATCCTTTGCCTCGCATTGATGATTTGTTTGACAAGTTACAGGGTGCACATGTGTTCTCTAAGATTGATTTGTGCTCTGGTTATCATCAGCTGAAGATTCGGGAGCCAGATATCCTGAAGACTGCCTTCAGGACTCGGTATGGTCACTACGAGTTCCTCGTGATGTCTTTTGGGCTGACTAACGCCCCAGCAGCCTTTATGCATTTGATGCACAGTGTGTTCAGGCCATATCTGGACTCGTTCATGATTGTTTTCATTGATGATATTCTAGTATATTCTCGGAGTCAGGAAGAGCATGAGCAGCATTTGAGGATAGTGCTTCAGATTGTGAGGGAGATGCAGCTATACGCCAAGTTCTCTAAATGTGAATTCTGGTTGAGTTCAGTGGCATTTCTAGGCCACGTGGTGTCGAGCGATGGTATTCGAGTGGATCCGAGGAAGGTGGAGGCCGTGCAGAGTTGGCCCAGACCCTCCTCCGCTACTGAGATTCGTAGTTTCCTTGGTTTGGCCGGCTATTACCGTCGTTTCGTAGAGGGGTTCTCTTCGATCGCAGCACCTATGACCAGATTGACCCAAAAGGGTGCCCCTTTTCAGTGGACAGATGAGTGTGAGGCGAGCTTTCAGAAGCTCAAGACAGCTTTGACTTCGACCCCTATCTTGATGTTGCCTACATATTCGGGGTCCTATATAGTATATTGTGATGCCTCACGAATTGGACTCGGTGCAGTATTGATGCAGGACGGTAGGGTGATTGCCTACGCGTCTAGAACATTGAAGATACATGAGAAAAACTATTCTATTCATGATCTGGAGCTAGCTGCCATTGTTCACGCCTTGAAGATTTGGCGTCATTACTTGTATGGGGTACCTTGTGAGATCTACACTGATCATCGAAGCTTGCAGCACTTGCTTAAGCAGAAGGACCTAAATATGCGTCAGAGAAGATGGTTGGAGCTACTGAAGGACTATGATATTACTATTCTCTATCATCCGGGCAAGGCTAATATGCTTGCCGATGCCTTGAGTCATCGGGCAGAGAGTTTGGCATATCTACCAGCTTCGGATAGGCCTATGGGAATGGATGTTCAGGCTTTAGCCAGGCTGTTTGTTAGACTGGATCTTTCGGAACCCAACCGGGTTCTGACTTGTGTGGTCTCTTGGTCTTCTCTATTTGACCGCATCAGGGAGCGTCAGTTCGACGACCCTCACTTGCTTGTCCTCCAGAATAGAGTTCGGCGTGGTGATGCTCGAGATGTTACCATTGGGGATGATGGAGTTATGAGGATGCATGGGCGTATTTGTGTGCCCAATGTAGATGATCTTCGAGAGCTGATTCTAGCAAAGGCTCATAGCTTGCGGTATTCCATCCATCCGGGTGCCTCGAAGATGTATCAGGACTTGAGACAGCACTACTGGTGGAGGCGGATTGTAACGACCCGACCGGTCGTTTTAGAAAATACGCCCCAATCCCTAATTTAACTGTTCCCCTAAGTTCATTTCTGCTATTGTGGGTTGCCGGGAGAGTTGGTTCAAAAAATTTGAGCATTTTGGGACACTTAGTCCCTAAATAAGAGCTTTGAAACTAGAAAACGGTTCGTAGCCGGAACAGTGTTAAGACGATCTCGGAACGGAAATCCGATGGTTCCATTAGCTCCGTTAGGTGATTTCGGGGTTGGGAGCGCGTTCGGAATATATATTGGAGGTCCGTAGCTCAATTAGGCTTGAAATGCCGAAGGTTGAAATTTTGGTGAATCCGAACGATAGGTGAGATTTTGATCCGGGGGTCGGAATGGAATTCGGACAATTTCTGTAGCTTCGTTATGTGATTTTGGATATGTCCGCAAATTTTCAGGACATTTGGACGTCATTTGGCCGGGTTTTGGATTGAATGTTAGTTTTGAAAGTTTTGAAGAAACTTAGGCTTGAATCGATGTGATTTATGGGTTTTGATGTTGTTAGACGTGTTTTTATGATTGGAATAAGTTCGTATCGTGTTTTGGAGTATGTTGGTGGTTTTCGTTGGGGTCCCGGGAGCCTCGGGATGAATTCGGACCATCAAGCGGGCATTTGGAACATGTAAAGTCTGCAGAAAAACTGCAGATCACTGGGCAAGATTTAAGCCATCGCGTTCGCGAGGGCCTTGTTCGCGTTCGCGTAGGCTGGGTGCTGCAGAGCATCGCGTTCGCGTCCAAGGCGTCGCGTTCGCGTAGTGGAAGAAGGGGAGGCACCGCGTTCGCGATCCCTGTGTCGCGTTCGCGAAGAGCAAGGCGGGTTGGATGGGAAATAAGGTCATCGCGAACGCGTGGACTGGCGCCGCGTTCGCGAAGGTTTAGCCGGCTGTGCATCGCGGACGCGAGTGGCGTCACGCGAATGCGAAGGGTAAATGGGCTAGAGCATCGCGAACGCGTGACAGGCCACGCGAACGCGATGAAGGAAAATGTCTGGCAGTGAGCTTAAGTTCAGAACATAACACCCGCGGACCCCCATACACAAAAACGCCATTTTTGAGCTCCAAGAGAGGTTTTTGAAGGGGAAAACGTTGGGATATCATCGGGAAATCATCGGGGGTAAGTTTCTTGACCTTAATTCGTTGGTTTATCATGAAATCCGTGATTATCTCACTGAAATTGGAAGATTAAAGGTGGGTTTGAGCCCTAGGCCTAAATGTTAGAAAATCTTTGATTTGAATGGGCAAATGGAGTCCGATTTCGATAAATTTTATATGCACGGACTCGTATTGAGATAAGGAACCCGAATATATAATTTTTGTGATTTTTCGATAAGCGTACCGAAAGTCGGGTTTTGGCAACTTGTGGGTTTTGGTGTATTTTGAGTTAATTTGATTGGGTAATGCCCAATTGGCCTATTTTGATGTGATTCTATTGATTTTTATCGGATTCTACACTTGTGGAGGCCGACATTCGTGGCAAGAGGGTTATTACTTAGCGGTTTTGTACCGGAATTGAGGTAAGTGGCTTGTCTAACCTCGTGTGGGGGAATTTTCACCCCTAGGATATTATGTGATAGTTTAAAAGCCTTGTACGCGAGGTGACGGGCGTGTACATGCGCTGGTTGATGAACACGTATTTTATTCAGAAATGTTCGATGAGCGATATCCCTGTCTTTGGTTGTTAATTTGATATTTTACCCGGTAGTGGTTAGAAGAGCATGATTAGGTAGCAATTAACTGTTTAGTTGCCTAACTGCCTTATTTGAATTCCTTGTTAATTATTGGCACTATTTTTTTTCGGTGAAGTTATAAAAGCATAATTATTCACTCTGTGGATTTCTTAATTGGCTGTGCTTGTGGACTGCGGGTTCGATTCCCGGAGACCCAGGGCTGTGGGTTCGATTCCCAGAGACCCGACGTGATATTGGTAGGGACTACGGGTTCGATTCCCGAGATCCTGAGTTATTGGTAGGGACTACGGGTTCGATTCCCGAGATCCTGAGTTATTGGTAGGGACTACGGGTTCGATTCCCGAGATCCTGAGTTATTGGTAGGGACTACGGGTTCGATTCCCGAGATCCTGAGTTATTGGTAGGGACTACGGGTTCGATTCCCGAGATCCTGAGTTATTGGTAGGGACTACGGGTTCGATTCCCGAGATCCTGAGTTATTGGTAGGGACTGCGGGTTCGATTCCCGGAGATCCTGAGTTATTGAGATATTATTGAGACATGGGCTGCGGGTTCGATTCCCGGAGACCCAGAGGTACTGAGAATGGGACTGTGGGTTCAATTCCCACGGATCCTGGATTTGTTTATTTGAGTTGGTTATTTGTTGTTAGCTTAATTGTAGACAGTTGCAGTAATCATCATAATGTTGTTATTTCGGAAATTATTATCATTTAAACTGTTTATTTTTTTGTCATCATTATATTATTGTTTCTCAGTAGGGCCCTGACCTTCCTCGTCACTACTCCATCGAGGTTAGGCTTGGCACTTACTGAGTACCGCCGTGGTGTACTCATGCTACTCTTCTGCACATTTTTGTTGTGCAGATCCAGGTACATCAGAGCAGGCTCGTACTAGGTGATTCTGCAGCTTTCTGGGAGACTTCGAGGTATGATCTGCTACGTCCGCGGATCCGGAGGCTTCCCTTCTATTCTAGTACTACTAGTTGACATTTTTCTTCATTTCGTTGTTAGATACTCTTTACTCATAGAGCCACAGTTGTATTTCCCTTTTAGTCTGTGTTACCGTGGGGTTTCGGATCTTGGTAGTGTTTATTTATTGTGTGACGGATGTATGTGCCAAGTGGCACGGATTACATATCTTTTATGTTATTTTCCGCTGTTTCTTATTTAAGTAATTATAACTTATAGATTCCGCAACGTGTTAGGCTTACCTAGTCGTGGGGACTGGGTGCCATCACGACATGTTCACAATTGGTGAACTAGGGTCGTGACAAGTTGGTATCGGAGCTCTAGGTTCATAGGAGTCACGGGACACAGACCGGTTACTTAGAGTCTCGCTGATCAATACAGAGACGTCTGTATTTATCTACGAGGGGCTATGTAGCTGTTTAGGAAACTCTTCATTTCTTTTGGATTCCTTGTCGTGCGACATTTTTGGCATCAAAAATCTAAACCACTGCTTTCTATTCTCTCACAGATGGTGAGGACACGAGCTAACCGCGATGATCAGGTACCCGCGCCCCCTGTTGCTGCCGTCAGAGGCCGGGGCCGAGGTAGAGGACGAGGACGCGCCCGAGGTGCGGCCACAGCACCATCGCGCGCTGCCGGCTGAGGTGCCACAGGTAGGCCAGGTTGGAGCGCAGGCACCTGGTACACCGACTACAGCTGCTACTACTCCAGCACTACAGGAGACCCTGGCCCAGTTCATGAGTATGTATAACACTTTAGCTCAGGCAGGACTGCTTCCTCTCGTCGCAGCTATATCTCAGGCCGGGGGAGGGGCCCGGACTCCCGCAGCCGTTACACCGGAGCAGCGTGTGCCAGTGGGACATGTTCCAGATGTTTTGGTTATGCCTCCTGCCGCCCTAGCCCAACCCGGAGGTGGACCAGCTGCCTCTGAGGACGAGCAGCGTAGATTGGAGAGGTTCATATGACCCTCCAATGTTTAGTGGGTTGGCTTCAGATGATGCATTGGGCTTTCTGGAAGAGTGTCATCGTATTCTTCGTACTATGGGGATTGTGGAGACCTGCGGGGTTTCCTTCACTACTTTTCAGTTTCGTGGGGCCGCTTATGATTGGTGGCGCACGTATGAGTTGGATAGTCCGGAGGAGTCTACTTCATTGACCTGGACGCAGATTTCAGATCTATTTTTGAGAGAGTTTGTTCCTCAGAGCCTTAGGGATTCTTGGCACTCGGAGTTTAAGCGGTTGCGATAGGGCTCCATGTCAGTATCGGAGTATGCTATCAGTTTCACCTGTCTCGCCAAGCATGCACCAGCTTTGGTGGCCATAGTCCGGGAGAGGGTGCGGACATTTATTGAGGGCCTGATTTCGCCGATCCGATCCAGCATGGCCAGAGAGTTGGAGACAGATATATCTTATCTGCAGGCCGTGAGCATTGCCGGGAGGATCGAGAGTATGCTCCCAGAGAGCGGGGAGATAGAGAGGCAAAGGTCTCGTGAGTCGGGCCATTTCTCTGGTGCCCGCACTTCATCAGCCGGTCGTTTTGGCAGGGGTTATTCCGGTCGACCAGTTCACTCGGCATTGCCCGCAGCAGGTAGTACTCCAGGTCTTCCAGCACCTCAGGAGCCTTATTATGCTCCCCCAGTTTCCAGTGCACCTCCTGCGCGGGGTCCTTCCAGAGGTCAGGCTAGTGGGGGAGAGGCCGATCAGTCACAGTCACCGTGTCCTCCCAGAGCTTGCTTTGGGTGCGGGGATACTCGCCATCTGGTGAGGGAGTGCCCCAGGCGTAGGAGGGGGGCACCTCACCAGTCTTCGCAGCATCAGCGTGGCTCTCAGGGTCAGCAGGCTATCATTCCAGCTCCAGCTGCTATTCCACCTGCCCAGCCAGCCAGGGGCGGGGGTCGGGGTTCTAGAGGCCGCCCTCGAGAGGGGGGACAGGCCAGATTCTATGCTATTCCTGATCGCGCTGCGGCTGTTGCATCCGATTCTGTTATCACAGGTATTATTCTGGTTAGTCACAGGGAGGCATCGGTTCTATTCGACCCTGGTTCCACTTTTTCATATGTGTCTTCTTACTTTGCTTCTCATTTGGGTGTGCCTCGGGATTCTTTGAGTGCCCCCATTTATGTTTCCACTCCGGTGGGTGATTCTTTGGTTGTGGACCGTGTATATCGGTCGTGTTTGGTTACCATTTGTGATTTTGAGACCAGAGCGGATCTATTGTTGCTCGGGATGGTCGATTTTGATATTATTCTGGGCATGGACTGGTTGTCGCCCCATTATGCTATTCTTGATTGTCACGCCAAGACCGTGACGCTGGCTATGCCAGGCATTCCACGTATTGAGTGGAGTGGTACTCTAGATCACACCCCTAGCCGTGTTATTTCTTTTCTCAGAGCTCGGCGTATGGTTGAGAAGGGGTGTGCTGCTTATCTTGCCTATGTGCGGGACGTCAGTATTGACCCTCCCTCTATTGATTCTGTTCCTGTGGTACGTGACTTTGCTGATGTATTTCCAGCTGATCTTCCGGGCATGCCGCCTGATAGAGACATTGACTTTGCTATTGACTTGTTGCCGGGCACTCAGCCCATTTCTATTCCACCGTACCGTATGGCTCCTCCTGAATTAAAGGAGTTGAAGGATCAGTTACAGGAGTTATTGGGCAAGGGTTTTATTCGACCCAGTGTTTCGCCTTGGGGTGCTCCTGTATTGTTTGTGAAGAAAAAGGACGGTTCTATGCGTATGTGTATTGACTATCGTCGGCTGAATAAGGTTACAGTGAAGAACCGGTATCCTTTGCCCCGTATTGATGATTTATTTGACCAGTTACAGGGCGCACATGTGTTTTCTAAGATTGATTTGCGCTCTGGGTATCACCAGCTGAAGATTCGGGAGCCAGATATCCCGAAGACTGCCTTCAGGAACCGGTATGGTCACTATGAGTTCCTCGTGATGTCTTTTGGGTTGACTAATGCCCCAGCAGCATTTATGCATTTGATGCACAGTGTGTTCAGGCCTTATCTGGACTCGTTCGTGATTGTCTTCATTGATGATATTCTAGTATATTCTCGGAGCCGGGAAGAGCACGAGCGGCATTTGAGGATAGTGCTTCAGATCCTGAGGGAGAAGCAGCTTTATGCCAAGTTCTCTAAATGTGAATTTTGGTTGAGTTCTGTGGCATTTTTGGGCCACGTGGTGTCGAGTGATGGTATTCGAGTAGATCCGAGGAAGGTGGAGGCCGTGCAGAGTTGGCCCAGACCCTCCTCCGCTACTGAGATACGCAGTTTCCTTGGTTTGGCGGGCTACTACCGTCGTTTCGTAGAGGGTTTCTCTTCGATTGCAGCACCTATGACTAGATTGACCCAAAAGGGTGCCCCTTTTCAGTGGACAGACGAGTGTGAGGCGAGCTTTCAGAAGCTCAAGACAGCTTTGACTTCGGCCCCTATATTGATGTTGCCTACGGGTTCGGGGTCCTATACTGTATATTGTGATGCCTCACGAGTTGGACTCGGTGCGGTATTGATGCAGGACGGTAGGGTGATTGCCTACGCGTCGAGACAGCTGAAGGTGCATGAGAAGAATTACCCTGTTCATGATTTGGAGCTAGTTGCCATTGTTCACGCCTTGAAAATTTGGCGTCATTATTTATATGGGGTTCCTTGTGAGATCTACACTGATCACCGGAGCTTGCAGCACTTGCTTAAGCAGAAGGACCTGAATATGCGTCAGAGGAGATGGTTGGAACTGCTGAAGGACTATGATATTACTATTCTCTATCATCCGGGCAAGGCTAATGTGGTTGCTGATGCCTTGAGTCGTCGGGCAGAGAGTTTGGGGAGTTTGGCATATCTACCAGCTTCGGAGAGGCCTATGGCGATGGATGTTCAGGCTTTGGCCAGGCAGTTGGTTAGACTGGATCTTTCGGAGCCCAGCCGGGTTCTATCTTGTGTGGTTTCTCGGTCTTCTCTATTTGACCGCATCAGGGAGCGTCAGTTCGACGACCCTCATTTGCTTGTCCTTCGGGATAGAGTTCGGCGTGGTGATGCTCGAGATGTTACCATCGGGGATGATGGAGTTATGAGGATGCAGGGGCGTATCTGTGTGCCTAATGTGGATGATCTTCGAGAGCTGATTCTAGCAGAGGCCCATAGCTCGCGGTATTGCATCCATCCGGGAGCCGCGAAGATGTATCAGGACTTGAAATAATATTTCCGGTGGAGGCGGATGAAGAGGGATATAGTTGATTATGTTTCCAGATGCCTCAACTGCCAGCAGGTGAAGTGTGAGCATCAGCGTCCGGGTGGATTGATGCAGCAGATTGAGATTCCAGAGTGGAAATGGGAGCGCATCACCATGGACTTTGTATCTGGGCTTCCACGGACTATTAGGAAGTTTGATTCTATTTGGGTTATTGTGGATCGGCTGACCAAGTCCGCCCATTTTATACCGGTGAGCACTACTTATTCATCGGAGCGACTGGCGGAGATCTATATCAGGGAGATAGTTCGGCTGCATGGTATTCCAGTTTCCATCATTTCGGATAGAGGCACTCGGTTCACTTCACGGTTCTGGAGAGCCGTACAGCAGGAGTTAGGTACTCGGGTAGAGCTGAGCACAGCCTTTCACCCCCAGACCGATGGGCAGTCCGAACGCACTATTCAGATTTTGGAGGATATGCTCCGTGCGTGCGTGATTGAGTTTGGAGGTTCGTGGGATCACTTCTTGCCACTGGCGGAGTTTGCTTATAACAACAGCTACCAATCTAGTATTCAGATGGCACCGTACGAGGCCCTATATGGTAGGAGGTGCAGGTCTCCCGTGGGTTGGTTTGAGCCGGGCGAGGCCAGGTTACTAGGTACTGATATGGTTCAGGAGGCTATGGACAAGGTCAAGGTGATTCGGGACAGACTTCGTGCGGCCCAGTCTAGACAGAAGAGTTACGCGGACAAGAAGGTTCGCGATGTGGCTTTTATGGTGGGTGAGCGGGTTCTGCTTCGAGTCTCGCCCATGAAGGGCATTATGAGGTTTGGGAAGAAAGGGAAGCTGAGTCCTAGATTTATTGGCCCTTTTGAGATTTTGAGGCGTGTTGGGGAGGTTGCTTATGAGTTGGCCTTACCTCCCAGCTTAGCCGGAGTTCACTCCGTATTTCATGTCTCCATGCTCCGGAGATACCATGGTGACCCGTCGCACGTGTTGGATTTCACATATGTTCAGCTAGACAAGGATCTTTCTTATGTTGAGGAGCCAGTAGCCATTCTAGACAGGCAAGTCAGAAAGCTAAGGTCAAAGAACATCGCTTCGGTAAAGGTTCAGTGGCGGGGCCGGCCGGTCGAGGAGGCGACTTGGGAGACCGAGCAGGATATGCGCAGCCAGTACCCTCATCTTTTCACTACTCCGGGTATGTTTTCTATGCTCGTTCGAGGACGAACGAATCTTTAAGTGTGGGAAGATGTAACGACCCGACCGGTCGTTTTAGAAAATTACGCCCCAATCCCTAATTTAACTGTTCCCCAAAGCTCATTTCTGCTATTGTGGGTTGCCGGGAGAGTCGGTTCAGAAAATTTGAGCATTTTGGGACACTTAGTCCCCAAATAAGAGCTTTGAAACTAGAAAATGGTCCATAGCCGGAACAGTGTTAAGACGATCTCGGAACGGAAATCCGATGGTTCTATTAGCTCCGTTAGGTGATTTCGGGGTTGGGAGCGCGTTCGGAATATATATTGGAGGTCCGTAGCTCAATTAGGCTTGAAATGCCGAAGGTTGAAATTTTGGTGAATCCGAACGATAGGTGAGATTTTGATCCGGGGGTCGGAATGGAATTCGGACAATTTCTGTAGCTTCGTTATGTGATTTTGGATATGTCCGCAAATTTTCAGGACATTTGGACGTCATTTGGCCGGGTTTTGGATTGAATGTTAGTTTTGAAAGTTTTGAAGAAACTTAGGCTTGAATCGATGTGATTTATGGGTTTTGATGTTGTTAGACGTGTTTTTATGATTGGAATAAGTTCGTATCGTGTTTTGGAGTATGTTGGTGGTTTTCGTTGGGGTCCCGGGAGCCTCGGGATGAATTCGGACCATCAAGCGGGCATTTGGAACTTGGAAATTTCTGCAGAAAATGCAGCAGCAGTGCAGCAGACGTTAAGCCTACGCGTTCGCGTGGCAATGGCCGCGTTCGCGTAGGCTGGGTGCTGCAGAGCATCGCGTTCGCGTCCAAGGCGTCGCGTTCGCGTAGTGGAAGAAGGGGAGGCACCGCGTTCGCGATCCCCGTGTCGCGTTCGCGAAGAGCAAGGCGGGTTGGATGGAGAAATAAGGTCATCGCGAACGCGTGGACTAACGCCGCGTTCGCGAAGGTTTAGCCGGCTGTGCATCGCGGACGCGAGTGGCGTCACGCGAACGCGAAGGGTAAATGGGTTAGAGCATCGCGAACGCGTGACGGGCCACGCGAACGCGATGAAGGAAAATGTCTGGCAGTGAGCTTAAGTTCAGAACATAACACCCGCGACCCCCATACACAAAAACGCCATTTTTGAGCTCCAAGAGAGGTTTTTGAAGGGGAAAACGTTGGGATATCATCGGGAAATCATCGGGGGTAAGTTTCTTGACCTTAATTCGTTGGTTTATCATGAAATCCGTGATTATCTCACTGAAATTGGAAGATTAAAGGTGGGTTTGAGCCCTAGGCCTAAATGTTAGAAAATCTTTGATTTGAATGGGCAAATGGAGTCCGATTTCGATAAATTTTATATGCACGGACTCGTATTGAGATAAGGAACCCGAATATATAATTTTTGTGATTTTTCGATAAGCGTACCGAAAGTCGGGTTTTGGCAACTTGTGGGTTTTGGTGTATTTTGAGTTAATTTGATTGGGTAATGCCCAATTGGCCTATTTTGATGTGATTCTATTGATTTTTATCAGATTCTACACTTGTGGAGGCCGACATTCGTGGCAAGAGGGTTATTACTTAGCGGTTTTGTACCGGAATTGAGGTAAGTGGCTTGTCTAACCTCGTGTGGGGGAATTTTCACCCCTAGGATATTATGTGATAGTTTAAAAGCCTTGTACGCGAGGTGACGGGCGTGTACATGCGCTGGTTGATGAACACGTATTTTATTCAGAAATGTTCGATGAGCGATATCCCTGTCTTTGGTTGTTAATTTGATATTTTACCCGGTAGTGGTTAGAAGAGCATGATTAGGTAGCACTTAACTGTTTAGTTGCCTAACTGCCTTATTTGAATTCCTTGTTAATTATTGGCACTATTTTTTTTTTGGTGAAGTTATAAAAGCATAATTATTCACTCTGTGGATTTCTTAATTGGCTGTGCTTGTGGACTGCGGGTTCGATTCCCGGAGACCCAGGGCTGTGGGTTCGATTCCCAGAGACCCGACGTGATATTGGTAGGGACTACGGGTTCGATTCCCGAGATCCTGAGTTATTGGTAGGGACTACGGGTTCGATTCCCGAGATCCCGAGTTATTGGTAGGGACTACGGGTTCGATTCCCGAGATCCTGAGTTATTGGTAGGGACTACGGGTTCGATTCCCGAGATCCTGAGTTATTGGTAGGGACTACGGGTTCGATTCCCGAGATCCCGAGTTATTGGTAGGGACTACGGGTTCGATTCCCGAGATCCTGAGTTATTGGTAGGGACTACGGGTTCGATTCCCGGAGATCCCGAGTTATTGATTATTTATTGAGACATGGGCTGCGGGTTCGATTCCCGGAGACCCAGAGGTACTGTCAATGGGACTGTGGGTTCAATTCCCACAGGTCCTGGACTTGTTTATTTGAGTTGGTTATTTGTTATTAGCTTGGTTGTAGACAGTTTCGGTAAATATTGTTATTTTGGAAATTTTGTTGTTATATGTTAAACTGTTTATTTTGTTATCATCATATTATTATTGTTTCTCAGTAGGGCCCTGACCTTCCTCGTCACTACTCCATCGAGGTTAGGCTTGGCACTTGCTGAGTACCGCCGTGGTGTACTCATGCTACTCTTCTGCACACTTTTGTTGTGCAGATCCAGGTACATCAGAGCAGGCTCGTACTAGGTGATTCTGCAGCTTTCTGGGAGACTTCGAGGTATGATCTGCTACGTCCGCGGATCCGGAGGCTTCCCTTCTATTCTAGTACTACTAGTTGACATTTTTCTTCATTTCGTTGTTAGATACTCTTTACTCATAGAGCCACAGTTGTATTTCCCTTTTAGTCTGTGTTACCGTGGGGTTCCGGATCTTGGTAGTGTTTATTTATTGTGTGACGGATGTATGTGCCAAGTGGCACGGATTACATATCTTTTATGTTATTTTCCGTTGTTTCTTATTTAAGTAATTATAATTTATAGATTCCGCAACGTGTTAGGCTTACCTAGTCGTGGGGACTGGGTGCCATCACGACATGTTCACAATTGGTGAACTAGGGTCGTGACACGGATGAAGAGGGATATAGTTGATTATGTTTCTAGATGCCTCAACTGCCAACAGGTGAAATATGAGCATCAGCGCCCGGGTGGATTGATGCAGCAGATTGAGATTCCAGAGTGGAAATGGGAGAGCATCACCATGGACTTTGTATCTGGACTTCCACGGACTATTAGGAAGTTTGATTCCATATGGGTTATTGTGGATCGGTTGACCAAGTCCGCCCATTTCATACCGGTGAGCACTACTTACTCATCGGAGCGACTGGCGGAGATCTACATCAGGGAGATAGTTCGGCTGCCTGGTATTCCAGTTTCCATCATTTTAGATAGAGACACTCAGTTCACTTCATGGTTCTGGAGAGCCGTACAGCAGGAGTTAGGCACTCGGGTGGAGCTGAGCACAGCGTTTCACCCCCAGACTGATGGTCAGTCCGAGCGCACTATTCAGATTTTAGAGGATATGCTCCGTGCATACGTGATTGAGTTTGGAGATTCATGGGATAATTTCTTGCCACTGGCGGAGTTTGCATATAACAACAGCTACCAGTCCAGTATTCAGATGGCACCGTATGAGGCTCTATATGGTAGGAGGTGCAGGTCTCCCGTGGGTTGGCTCGAGCCGGGCGAGGCCAGACTACTAGGTACTGATATGGTCCAAGATGCAATGGACAAGGTCAAGGTGATTCAGGACAGACTTCGTGCAGCCCAGTCTAGACAGAAGAGTTATGCGGACAAGAAGGTCCGCGATGTGGCTTTCATGGTTGGCGAGCGGGTTCTGCTTCGAGTCTCGCTCATGAAGGGCGTTATGAGGTTTGGAAAGAAGGGGAAGCTGAGTCCTAGATTTATTGGTCCTTTTGAGATTTGGAGGCGTGTTGGGGAGGTTGCTTATGAGTTGGCCTTACCTCCCAGCCTAGCCAGAGTCCATCCCGTATTTTATGTCTTTATGCTCCGGAGATACCATGGTGACCCGTCGCATGCGTTGGATTTCACTTATGTTCAGCTAGACGAGGATTTGTCTTATGTTGAGGATCTTGTGGCCATTCTAGACAGGAAAGTCAGGAAGCTAAGGTCAAAGAACATCGCTTCAGTAAAGGTTCAGTGGTGGGGTCAGCCGGTCGAGGAGGCGGATTGGGAGACCGAGCAGGATATGCGCAACCAGTACCCTCATCTCTTCACCACTCCAGGTATGTTTTCTATGCTCGTTAGAGGACGAACGAATCTTTTAAGTGTGGGAAGATGTAACGACCCGCTCGGTCATTTTTGAAATTTACGCCCCGATCCCCAATCTAACTGTTCCTCTAAGTTCATTTCTGCTATTGTGGTTTGCTGGGAGGGTCGGTTCTAGAATTTGGAGTGTTTTGGGACACTTAGTCCCTAAATAGGAGCTTTATAGTTGAAAAATAGGCCGTGGTCGAAACAGTGTTAAGACGACCTAGGAACGGAAATCCGATGGTTCCATTAGCTCCGTTAGGTGATTCCGTGGTTGGGAGCGCGTTCGAAATGTAATTTGGAGGTCTATAGCTCAATTAGGCTTGAAATGCCGAAGTTTGAAATTTTGGCGAAATCCGAACGATAGGTGAGATTTTGATCCGGGGGTTAGAATGGAATTCCGACAATTTCTATAGCTTCGTTATGTGATTTTGGATATGTCCGCAAATTTTCAGGTCATTCAGACGTCGTTTGGTCTGGTTTTTGATTGAATGTTGATTTCGGAAGTTTAGATGAAAACTTAGTCTTGAATCCGCTATAAGTCGATGTTTTCCGTGTTTAAGGACATGTTTTTATGATTGGAACAAGTTTGTATTGTGTTTTGGAGTATGTTGGTGGTCTTCGTTGGGGTCCCGGGGGCCTCGAGATGAATTCGGACCATCATTCGGACATTTCGGAACCTTAGAAACTGCAGAAAAATGCAGCAGCAGTGCAGCAGACCTTTGGTCATCACGTTCGCGTGGCATGGCCCGCGTTCGCGAAGGGTCAGCTGATAAAAGCATCGCATTCGCGATGGTCGAGGCCGCGTTCACGAAGGTCTGGTTCGAGAGGCATCGCGTTCGCGATGGTGAGGCCGCGAACGCGTAGTACAAATTTTGGAGGCTGGGATTTTTCTTCAATGCGAACACGTGAAGTGTGTCGCGTTCGCGAAGGGTCGTGTTGGTAATGCATCGCGGACGCGTGAGCTAGGGACGCGAACGCGAAGGGTAAATTCTCAGTCAGAAATATTAAAAACCATAACAGTCCATCCGCGACCCTATTTCACAAAACCTCCATTTTTGAGTTCCTAGAGAAGAAATAGATGGGGAATCACTGGGATATCATCGGGAAATCATCGGAGGTAAGTTTTTTGGCCTAAATTCGTTGGTTTATCATGAAATCCGTGATTATTTCATTGTTAATGGAGGTTTTTAGCCCTAGGCCTAAATTATAGAGAATCATTGATTTGAATGGGCAAACGGAGTCCAATTTTGATAAATTTTATATGCATGGGCTTGTGTTGAGATAAGGAACCCGAATATATAACTTTTGTAATTTTTCGAGAAGCGTACCGAAAGTCGGGTTTTGGCAACTTGTGGTTTTTGGTGTATTTTGAATTGTTTCGATTGGGTAATGCCCAATTAGCCTATTTTGATGTAATTCTATTAATTTTGATCAGATACTACACCTGTGGATGTCGATATTCGTGGCAAGAGAGTTGTCTCTTAGCGATTTTGTACCGGAGTCGAGGTAAGTGGCTTGTCTAACCTCGTGTGGGGGAACCTTCACCCCTAAGATATTGTGTGATAGTTGAAAAGCTTTGTACGTGAGGTGACGGGCGTGTACATGCGCTAGTTGTTGTAACTCACTTTATTTGAATAGTCCAATTTGTGATATTTCTGTTGTTAGTTGATTAAACTGCGACTTTTACCTGATATTCGTTTGGAAAAGCATGATTAGATAGGATTTATCTGTCTAATTGCCTATTTGCCTTACTTGAACTTCTTGATAATTGTTGGCACTAGATGGTGAAGTTGTAGTTAAGCATATTATATATTCTCTGTGCGTTTCTTTATTTGTTGTGTTGGTGGACTACGGGTTCGATTCCCGGAGATCCTAGGACTGTGGGTTCGATTCTAGAGACCCGGAGTTGTATTGTTTGTGGACTGCGGGTTCGATTCCCGGAAATCCAAGGGCTGCGGGTTCGATTCCCAGAGACCCGAAGTTTATTGATATATATTATTAAGATATGGACTGCGGGTTCGATTCCAGGAGATCCTGAGATCATTGAGACACATCCTGAGGTAATGAGGCACGGGCTGCGGGTTCGATTCCCGAAGACCCAGAGATACTGTTATTGGGACTGCGGGTTAAATTCCCGTAGCTCCTGGATTGTTGATTATAGAGTAGGACTGTGGGTTCAATTCCCATAGGTCCTGGACTTGCTAGTTTGAGTTTTGTTGAGTTGATTACTTGTAGTTAGTTATTCGTAGTCTGTTGTAGTAATTACCTTATTGATGTTACTTCATACTTATTCTCGCATATTCCTTCTTACTACTATTTTTGATTATTATGTTATTGTTCTTTCAGTAGGGCCCTGACCTTCCTCGTCACTACTCCATCAAGGTTAGGCTTGGCACTTAGTGAGTACTGCCGTGGTGTACTCATGCTACTCTTCTGCACACTTTTGTTGTGCAGATCCAAGTACATCAGAACAGGCTCATACTAGGTTACTCAGCAGCACATTTGGAGACCTCGAGGTATGATCTGCTTCGTCCGCGGATCCAGAGGCCCTCCTTCTATTCTGATAGTATTAGTAGATGTTTTCCCCTCATTTCGTTGTTTTAGATACTCTTGACATATAGAGCCGCAATTGTATTTCCCTTTTAGTCTGTGTTACCCATGGGATTCCAGGTTTTGGTGGTATTTTTATACAGTGTGTTTGACGAGTGCATGTGCCAAGCGGCACGGATTACATTCCTATTTATATCATTTTTCCGCTATTTCTTGTTTAATGTTCACAAACTTGTATATTCTGCAATGTGTTAGGCTTACCTAGTCGCGGGGACTGTGTGCCGTCATGACAGGTTCACGATTGGTGAACTAGGGTTGTGACATATATTGGGAATAAGTACTAAGGAAAAAAAATATAAAATACAAGAAAATACAGAAAATAATAAAATAAGTACAATTTGAAAAATTCAAAACAAGATAAAATACAAGAAATACAAAAATACAAGGTTTGGGCCAAATTACAAAATGCATAGCCCAAATAAGACCTGGCCCAATTGAATTGAATTGGCTGCCTATACATGAGATCAAACGACAACGTTTAAATCAAACAGATCTGGGCCGTTGATAAAGTTAATCAAACGGACTAAAATAAGTGGTCAACTAATAAACAAAACGACGTCGTTAATTGAAATGATCACAGTCATCCAATTAATTAATCTAACGGATTAAAAGAAGGACACACTTAAAACAAACGACATCGTTTAATTGAAGCAATCAAGATCGTCTATCTAGTTGATCGAACGGACTAGAGGAAAACCTAACTAAAACAAGACGACATCGTTTAGGGGGCAATTAAATCCTGGCCACTCATCTAATCTAATCTAGCGGTTGGAAATCAATGATACACGTGCAATATATATCTACACCCCTCCGTTCATATCCCTTATTATACACACACACACACACACACACCATTTTAGAGACAAACCCTAGCCACCCTAATCCCCTTCCTCCTCTCCACAGGCCTACGGAACCCTACCGGTGGTCTGTCACTGCTCATCTTCTCCGGCCAATCCTTTTACCCATGAACCTTCTCCTCCTCTTCTACCACCTATCATACCAGCCCTGTCTAAATACCCAGATCTTGATACTCCGGTCGTCGGAACCCTAGCCGGCGACCATCAACCAACGAACTAGTCTTCCTCCTTTACACCCCAGAGCCGCCTTGAAATTCTCTATCACCCCATCTAAGTCTCACCCCTCGAATGTTACCCCTGCTGCTAGAATATTTAAAAATATTCCGTCGGAACCCTACTCAGGCAGATAACCAAAACCCAAAACCTTTCCAGATCTAACCCTAGACCCTTAAATACTCCTTTTTAACACCCAAATGAGACTCTAAGAGTCTGTCTAGAAGATCAACCGTAAAAAAGAGACTCAAAGTCTGTGAACCACCGGAAAACCAAGAAGAAAAGGAAGGAAAATGAAGAAAGATAAAGGAAAAGAAGAAAAAAGAAGAAAGAAAGAAAAGGGAAAATAAACGTTAAAAAGCTAAGTTACCCTGAACCTATTCTTCTCTCTACTGTGCTTCATTCTTCTATCTTCATTATTTGCTAAAACCTACTGCATGTTCAAAGTCTTCTGTGTACTTGAAACTATCTGAATACTCTCTTGTTCTGATTATAGCCATTTGTTAAATCGCATTCTATATAGTTGTTTGATGTTCTTATTTAATAGATCCTTTCTCGACTAAGGGTTTTGATTAATTAGTATTCAACCATTATCAATTTGTCTCTCTGAATTCTGATTAATTTAAGATTAGTTGTAATTAGGGTTATATGTGCAAGATTACTGTAAACTGGCTACTATTGCAATACAGTTTAAATGTTTGGCTTTTCGGAACTTTTGAGTACTTAGTCAAATAAGGGCTATATATGCAAATGATTAATGTGGCTATTATTATAACACAGTTGGATTTTTGATTTGTAAAAGTTTATTTCTGGCTATCTTTGTAAAAGCGGTTAACTCTGAAAGGGTTTTACTTAGTCCAAATTGGTTAAATATAAAGACAAGTCTCACGGGTTATATTTTAAATATTGTTGACTACCCAAGGTCTTAACAGACCTAAGGATAGGTCGGGTAAATACATATAAGACGTAAGGGGTAAAAGGGGAATAAAAAATAGTATTTCTGAATATAACCTAGAAATAATAAGGGCATAAAAGACAATTGGGCCTGTTTTTTGTGTAATTAGCTGAATAATAAGGGGCAATTCAGGTAGAGTGAAATGGTAAATAGGTAATAAACCTTAACAAGTGAGGGTAATAAAGGCATTAACGCCTAAAAGAATGATATAGAATATCCTAGAACCTTCTAGCAGGGGTTCAAGTGTATTCTTATAAAAAATAGCTTAGACTTAACTGAAATAAATCAAAAAGAGTAGGGGTGGGAAATCTGAATATTTAATTCAAATTTCCCTCCCATTCTACTCTATAAATAGGCCTCTTCAGGCCTTATTTCAAAAATTCAGAAGATTTTATATACTGAAATACACTAATACATACTGAAATACTGTTATTGTCTAATTGTTGCTAAGTCGAGTGGTATTCTTGAACTTCTGATCGTTATTCTTCGTCGGTTGATAAGTTTTCTAGGTTTTCTACTTGTGTTGATCGCGTTTTACTGGGTTTTACCTATTTTCTTGGTTGAACTTGCTGGGATCTCTATTCCAAAGTCTTACCTGTTGCTGTGAATATTTGCATTACTTCTGTTGATATTTGGTTGTTGCTGTCGTTGATATTCCTTCTTCTCAACCTTAGAACTCATTGTTTCTCTCATTTGAATCAGCTACACTACTACTTCATGGAGCTGTAATTGAAATGCTTTTGAAGGAAGGAGAAATGTTTATTAGTTCAATTTTCAATTGTATATCTATACTTTTGTTTTGTAGCTATAGATGCTTAGTTCTTATGTAATTCATATAGGATTTGGGTTGTAATAAGGACTGGACTGAACGAATATACTTCAAATTCTAGTAGTAGTGATAATGATAAAGGAAATAGATTAAATATGTTAGTAAAAAACGATCACCTAAATCTGAAAGTAAAAATGGCTTAAACTGTGATGATTCACTTAGATTTACAACTATTCTCAAAATCAGACGTGTAATATTAGTACTTAGATATATTATTTTGTTAATTCTAAATCGTAATCAATTAATTCGAAAATATGAGTTAGTTGAATTTTAAATCATGTTAATGTTTTAGTATTACTGAAACTGGTTTAACTATGAAACTTACGTTAAATTTTGTGATATGGCATAGAAAAAATGGTAATCTGAATATAAGTAAAGTGTAAATGGTAATTTGAATTTGTTTAGTTGGAGGTTTAGAATAATATTCTCATTCTAGCAAACTATAGAGAAATTCACGATCAACTTTGATTAATGAATTCCAACTCCGTTAATTTAGAAGCTAAACAATGACGAGTTGATAGAAACTATATGTCAACGTGCTTAGTTAATTGACAATATTAAAACCAGAGATGATTAAATATAAATCGACATTAGTAGGCCAGGTTAATTTCTGATACTGAGTGATATTTGTTGATATCACTATTAATTGTATAAAAAAAAATGATCCAACTTGCTTTGAATGTTAATGATTTTGGCCTAAGTGTAAATAAAGGCCCAGATCCAGTCCAATTGGCTTTTGAGCCTGAGAGAACATATCCGAATACTATTGACTCGTCTGTGAGTAGCCAATTGCACATTGGTGCACACTGTTAGGCTAATACATGTCCAGGTCCAGTAATGAATAATGGCTTGGATTCTAATAATTAATAATAAGGACTGCTCCAAAACAGTTATAATTAGGGGAAAACAGAAATAGAAAATATAGTACATAAATAGGTTTGACCTTCTAAAATGAAAAGGGACGAGCCTCGTTACAAGATAAAAGCACACGGGCCCCCCAAATAATAATTATAAACTTTAGACCCGGAATGATCGTTTAGACAATTTCACGATATTTCTCAAATATAACAAGAATAGACATCATTAAGCATAATTTAATATACATTCCTTGAACGGGTGCACATTTATGTGACCCAAATCCTACACTCAACGAAGTCGACATATATTCAAAGCCACAGGCGTACTGGTACGGTGTGGTCGAGGATGTATCTTTACAATGCTGCAAATTCGCAAAAATTAAAAAGTGGTATACTTGCACATAATCAAAATATATAATTTGAAATCAGGAAAAATCAAAACAATAGTTGCACGATTGTGCTAGAACCACATAATTCGAGAGGGCCTAACACCTTCTCCCGAGTTAACAGAATTCCTTATTCAGATTTCTAGTTCGCAGACTCTAACAGAGTCAAACTTTCCTCAGTTCGGGATTAAACCGGTGACTTGGGACACCATTATATTCTCAAGTGGCTACTCTGAAAATAAAATAACTAATCCCGTTCTGATTGTCCTTAAAATGGAAAAAACTCCTGTTGAGCCTTCACAGGTAAAGTGTAGAAATGCACATTTTCTTTATCTAGTAGAGCTCCGTAAGTAAAAAAGGAGGTGTGACAACTCTGGCAACTCTGCTGGGGATAAGAAACCCAGAACTTCGGTTCAGGGTTTAAGAATTCAAGCTCATTTAAATTGCTATTTTGATTATATCTGATTTCATGATATGCTTTGATCAATGTGCTATATGTTTACCGCTTTGATATTACGTTAATTGTATATAAAAGTAATGTCGAAAACCATTCTCTTCTTACCTCCGGGGATGTGCTTACTTGTTGAGACTCCCCTTTCTGTTAAGTCAAATACCCAAATAAGAAACAGAAGCCAGAAAAGTTACAAAGCCGGACGATCCTGCGGGTCCCCGGTACGTAGCCCCCTCCTCGACCCGAGTTGTCCGCTCGGGTACACAGTCTAGTACCAATGAAAAATTAGGATGTTGAGCCTAGAACTAGGATTATTATTTGCATCATATCTGACTTAGGGGACTCAGTACAGGGGTTGGGTCCGTCTAGGACGGGTAACCCGGATATAAAAAGACCAAGCATGATTATGTATTGTAGTTATTTGTCCTGGGACATTATGCTGACCGGCTAAATACCTGAAAAAGAAAAGAAGAGAAAAGTAGCAGTTTTTAGAAAAACCAATACTAACGAAACGCTGTTGAAATTTCAAAGGAATTATCAAAAATAGTTGGGTTAAGTTAGTTTTGTCAAAATAGTTGGTCTAAAATAATTTGACCGAACTACGCTGATTTGATTCTCACTGGATGTGAGATACGTAGGCAACCCTCAACGGGTCCAACCACCCCTTTTCAAAAATAACCAAAAATATTAATAAATCAAAGTGATGCTATTTTTAAAAATAGCCGAATGTTCCAAAAGGACGTCAGAAGGCTGTTCGCGCAAAAATGGCCACTTTTGAATCACTTTCCCTAAATAATAAATACAGCCTTAAAATCTTCGGAAGAAGTGTTGAAAGGTCGTACTCGCAAATAGGGACTTTTTGAAAAAATAATGAAAAGAAATTTTCCTTTGGAAAAATATTTTTATCTCTTAGGTCAAATAATATGTGGTTAAATCACCTTTAATAAATGTGCAGGATGAGCACAATGCAAAATGAACCTTTTTCACTAATGAATAAGATCCCTTTGGAGTTACGACTTTGGTGGAATGACTTGGGTCAAGATGGACAAGATGAGGTCAAGAAATACTTGAAACGTCTTACCGGGTTGCTAGATATCATACCCCGGGGAGACATTTCGAGCCTTGGTCACCTGTTGGGATCCTGCACACAATGTGCTCCACTTTTCGGACTTTGAGCTCACTCCAACACTAGAATAGATTGCTAATTACATCGGTAAAAATGAGGTCCCTCTGAAAGACAAATATCCGGTTGCTCCAAGAGCCATCACCGCACAGATTCCTGGATTCCTTGAAACTAGCCAGAAGTGTTCACAATGAAAATTTGGTTCACGAGTCACTATGGCCTTCATATACCATAGATATGGTCACGATGGAGGATTTAACAACCCAACAAACAAACTCTGCAGTAAAGCAAACCGGGCTAAATGGGAGGAACATAGGCGTTTTGCTTTTATGGTAACCTTTTTGGGTTTGATAATATTTCCAAGGAAGGATGGGAACATAGACATCAGAGTTGCCGGGAATATCAGTACTCTCCTTATTCAGGACAACAGTACTTTGGAACCAATGATAGTGGCCGATATATTTCGTGCTCTCACAACTTGTAAAGCTGAAGAAGATTTCTTCGAGGGATGCAATTTGCTATTACAGATGTGGATGATCGAGCACTTATGCCATCACCCTCAATTTCTGAGTTATGGATCATCACAAAAGACTTGCATAGAAGAATTCTACACGAGGATAAAAGGGGCCAAGTTGCCGGAAGGGTCTAAAGGTTGGATCACATACTTCCCGATCACTTACTGCTAGTCAGATCAAATGGGCATTCAGGTGGCTTCCCATCGATAAAATTATATACATGTCAGCAGAAGGATCGCACTTTCTTTTAATGGGACTCAAAAGTATCCAACCTTATGCGCCATATCGAGTATTACTGCAATTCGGAAGATATCAAATAGTGCCAAAAGATGGGGATCTCAGCATCCAAGTGATAGAAATTAGTCCCGATGGGCAGTTTCCTGAGGCAAAAGTCAGACAAATATGGAATGAGTGTCAATGTTTGAAAGTGGACACTTGTGTAAGGGATCGGGCCGTAGGTGAAGTGTCACCTGGTTATTCCGCATGGTACAGAAGAGATTATGAGCATGAAAGACCAATGAAGAGAACTCACATTCAAGAATTTGCCGAGCTGTCAAAAGAGCAATGGGATTGGTTGGCCAAGGAGAAAGAATATCGAGCCAAAATCAGTATGTTAGAAAAGCAAGTTCAAAACCTCAAATTCGAAACCAGCTTTATCGAGCCAAAATCAGTATGTTAGAAAAGCAAGTTCAAAACCTCAAATTCGAAACCAGCTTACAAGCAGCGGCTGATGAGGGTGAAAAGAAACAACTAATTAAGGAAAATGAGGCATTAAAAGGTCAGATTCTGAAAATGAGAGCAGCAACTGAAACCCCTGTTCGACATGCTCGGGATGAAAAATTGATTGATAATTTGCAGTGAAAGGTGATCGACTACAGTATTGTTCTAGACAAAGCCGTAAAAGAATTAATCTGGATTCGGAAGCAATTGGTTAGAAATGCTGAAGAAAGGGCTCGGATGATCCAACAATTGAAAGAGGAACATAATATTGAAGTTGCCCGATTGGGAAAAACGATTGTCACGGCCGAGGTCAAAAGTAGAAAACAAGTAAAAGAGTTTGACATAGAAAGAGAACACTGCTATATGGCGATGGCCCGGTTAGAAATGGAACTGCAGCAGCTTCAAGAGAAAAGCCAGCAGACTCTAAACGCTCGTGCCGAACAAATAGGGAGGTTACTTCAAGAGAAAGGAATGATCAGAGAAAGAATTGTTAGCATTGCTCATTATATCACTCGAAATGCCAGATATGCGAAGATATGACCTAGTCCACATTTGCCGCTTCAGCAATGATATTTGTAAAGCAAGTAATGAGAGATTTAGATAAATTCCAAAAGGGATTAGCATATAGGCCCGCGGTAAGACCAAACAATGTCTCGCGGGCACTAGGGTCTTTAATGTATTCTTAGGACATGCATTTTGAGTTTTGTACTTTATTTCTGCATTTAGAAGGCTGTAGTATAATTATGATTAGTATGTCATCTTTGTAATCAATGATTGGGTATTAATGAAGTTGAGAATTTCCAAATTTGTCGTTATTATTCTTTTTCTGTAAATACTTGTGCGATAGGCAAATATATAGGACCGATCAATGAAAAATGAAAAAAAAGGACAATAAGAAAAGAAATGAAAAGTGAAAAATGACAAGGAAAAAAAAAAGAACGTCGGTGGTAAATATAAGGAAAATAAAAGAATTGGCAAATCAAGAAAGACAACAAGGACGGGATGACGCATATTGCCAGGCAAAATTGTGTTCTTAACATGTAATTTTGACCTATTATGGCCTAACCACTAACAAATTTTGTCGTTGTTGAGTAACAGATAAGTGGTAGTAATTGGCATTCTGGCAACTCACAATTACAACACTCGTTCCAAGAATATGACAAAGGCAATTACTCAGGAAATTGAAGCAACAGTTATGGATCCAGTGCAGGAAGACGAGGTAGTGGTTGTGAATATCATGAAAGAGGAGATGTATAAGCTCAAACAACAAATGGCTGAGATGTACCAGGCTTGGGCGAAGGGCCAACCTTTACCCACATACCCTGCCAACCCCACATATATCCCTCCACCAGTCCCAACACAAGATCCACCCACTATGAATTCATCCTCCACTTATCCTACATATCTACCCTACTACGCAACCACATCACAAGCACCACCTCCAATCCCTAAACAAGTTCCACCACCACACCATATATTGCTCTTATATATGTGGCACCACCACCAGCCACCTTGCACAAATCCTCCAGTGAACCACTATTCCACGTCCAAGACAACCATTATTATCCCCCGGAACCTACTTTCCGACATCATGATTCCTATACCCCTCTCATTGATATGGATGAAGAGGAGAAACCAATTAAAAATCCCGAGCAAGAAGAGATGGCTAGAAAAATGAAGAGCCTCGAGCAATCATTCCATAATATGCAAGGCTTGGGTGGTCAAGTAAGTGTATCTTACAAGGATTTATGTATGTTCCCTGAAGTGCAACTGCCAGCAACATTTTCACTGCCGAAATTCGATTTGTATGATAGCTACGACGACCCAGTAGAACATTTAAGAGGGCTCTCCAACAAGATGCGTGGAGCCGGTGGGAAAGATGAGTTACTCATGGTTTACTTTAGCCAAAGTCTCAGTGGTTCAGCTCTCGAATGGTATACCCGGCAAGACCATACCAGATGGTTTATTTAGGACGGGCTAACCCAGTAATTTGCAAACCATTTCCAGTATAATTTGGAAATTATTCCAGATAGACTGACGCTGACAAAGATGGAGAAAAATCTGGGAGAAAGTTTTCGAGAATATGTCTTTAGGTGGAGGGAGCAAGCTGCTCGGGTAGACCCACCAATGAAGGAGGGAGAGATGGTAGACTATTTTCTACAAGCTTTGGAACCAACGTACTATGGGCATTTGGTATCTGCCATTGGAAAAACATTCAACGAGGTAGTTAAAATGGGAAGCTTGGTTGGGGAAGGATTAAAGTCAAACAAAATCATGAGCTATTCAGCCATCAAGGCTACGAACCAGGTAATCCAGACAGGTATGGGTGGAGCAATCGGGAAGAAAAATAAGGAAGATGTGGCAGTCATAGAAGGGAGGTCTTGGTCCAGGAGTTCCAATCCATATTACCATCAGCCTCGCCCGCATCAATCCTACCCGCCAACACCATATAGCCCACCACAACACTATCACCCTCCTCATGGTCCACAATTTTCTGTTCATCATGCCCAAACCTACCCACCACCTTCTACTCCATGGCGAACTCCAGCACCTCAAAATATTTACCATACCCAAAACACATACCCACCACCAAAAACCTAGAAAAATCCCAATGGAACAAGTTTTCGCCCTAACCCTGGAGTCAAGAATGACAGGACACAAAGAAATAAAACATTTACTCCCTTGGATGAGTCGTATACCAGTGTTTTCCATATACTAAGACAACTCGGGATGTTAAACCCCATAGAGCCCAAAATCCCCAATCCACCACCGAGAAACTTGGACCAATCTGTCCATTGTGAATATTGTTCAGGAGCCCCAACTGGAAAATGCTGGCACCTGAAGTCTGCAATACAGGAGCTTATCGACTCCAGAAGAATTGAGGTTCAAGCTCCCGAGGCTCCTAATATAACACAGAACCCTTTGCATGTGCACCATGAGACCCACATGATAGAAGTGGTACAAGGGGGAAATTGCAAGAAGCCCTCTCAGGTTGTAATGATGATCAAACCAAGCAACAACACGATAGAAGAGAAAGTCATAAGTGAGAAAATACCAGTCAAGCCACTTGTGAGCAAGCCAATAGTGGTAGCAGAATCTGAGCTTGTAAAGGTGATAGTGCCCGAAGCAAGTACAAAGCCCGTATTGACTGTAAAAGGAGTGCAGCTAGAGGCAGTTGTTATCAAGACAGTCACTCAAATGCCCGTAGTGAACACCAAAACTGTGCCTTGGAATTACAGTAAGGTAACAGTCATGTATAAAGGAAATGAAATCAAGGAAGAGATTTGTGAAACCCACGGTTTGACTAGGTCAGGGAGATGTTTGCTCCCGGTAAACTGAGGAAGGTAAAAGTAGCAAAAGACAATTTGGCCAATGTAAAGAAATTTGTCACTGAAGAAGAAGCCGAGGAATTTTTGAAGAAAATGAAAGCTCGAGATTATTTTATAGTTGAGAAGCTGAGGGAAACACCAGCACAAATATCTTTGCTGTCTTTGTTAATTCATTCTGATGAACACCGAAAGTCATTAATGAAGATCTTGAATGAGGCCCATGTACCAGAAAAGATCACAGTGAGTCATTTAAAGAAGATTACAAATAAAATCTTCGAGGCAAACAGGATAACATTTTCAGATGATGAACTACCGTTGGAGGGGACAGAGCACAACATAGCATTAGATCTCATGGTAAAATATGACATTTGTTGCTGATACTGAGTGACATTTGTTGATATCTCTGTTAATTGTATAAAAACAATGAACCAGCTTGCTTTGAATGTTAATGATTTTGGCCTAAGTGTAAATAGAGGCCCAGATCCAGTCAAATTGGCTTTTGAGCCTGAGAGAACAGATCCGAATATTATTGAATGGGCTGTGAGTAGGCAATTGCATCTTGGTGCACACTGTTAAGCTAATCCATGTCCAGGCCTTGTAATGAATAATGGCCTGGATTCTAATAATTAATAATAAGAACTGCCCCAAAACAGTTATAATTAGGGGAAAAACAGAAAAAGAAAATATAGTACATAAATAGGTTTGACCTTCTAAAATGAAAAGGGACGAACCTCGTTACAAGATAAAAGCACACGGGCCCCCAAATAATAACTATAAACTTTAGACTCGGAAGGATCGTTTAGACAATTTCACGATCTTTCCCAAATATAACAAGAACAGACATCATTAAGCATAATTTAATATACATTCCTTGAACGGGTGCACATTTATGTGACCCAAATCCTACTCTCAACGAAGTCGACATATATTCAAAGCCACAGGCGTACTGGTACGGAGTGGTCGAGGATGTATTTTCGCGACGTTGCAAATTCGTAAAAATTAAAAAGCGGTATACTTCCACATAATCAAAATATATAAGTTGAAATAAGGTAAAATAAAAACTACAATTTAGGGACCGTGCTAGAACCATGGAATTCGGGAGTGCCTAACACCTTCTCCCGGATTAACAGAATTCCTTATCGGATTTCTAGTTCGCAGATTGTAACAGAGTCAAACTTTCCTCGGTTCGGGATTAAACCGCTAACTTGGGACACCATTATATTCTCAAGTGGTGACTCTGAAAATTTAAATAACTAATCCCGTTCCAATTGTCCTTAAAGTGGAAAAACTCCTGCTAAGCCTTCACAGGTAAAGTGTAGAAATACACATTTTCCTTATCCATTAGAGCTCCGTAATTAAAAAAGGAGGTGTGGCATCGGCTAAGAATATACTCAATTCAGGGATTGGAGCCCTAATTTTGGCTAAGGAAAACCTGCTCAACTTAGGGATTGGAGCCCTAATGTTGGCTAAAGAAAAGCTGCTCAACTCAAGTATTGGAGCCCTAATGTTGGCTTAAGGAAAAAATGCCCAACTCAGGGGTTGGAGCTCTAATGTTGGCTAAAGGGAAAACGCTCAACTCAGGAATTGGAGCCCTAATGTTGGCTAAAGGTGACTAGGGGGTGGAGGCCCTATGTCTAAAATGGAATAAAATTGGAGCCCTAATGTTGGCTAAAGGTGACTAGAGGGTGGAGGCCCTATGTCTAAAATGGCACAACTCAGGGATTGAAGCCCTAATGTTGGCAAAAGGTGACTAGGGAACGGAGTCCCTATGTCTAAAATAGCACAACTCATGGATTGAAGCCCTAATGTTGGCAAAAGGATGAAAGATTGATATTGGGATTCTGAACTACCCCCCCCCCCTCCTTTTTTTTTCTTTTTTCTTTTTTTGGATTTTTTTCTTTTTCTTCATCATTTTTTTCTTTCATTTTCTTCATTTTTTTCATTTTTTAATTAAATAAATGTAGGAAAGGACTTGGAGGAAACTTCCTTTTTGGATCGATTATTTGCTGTAAAGTTGTTTCTAACACTAGCGCATTTCTTTTCCTTTTTGGTTGCACCTGCTTCTTGCACGGTTGCTTGGATTTGCACTTGTTTCAATTTTTTTTACAAAGAACAATTATTAATTTGAAACGGTGGTTGGTTTTGTGGCCTTGATTGTTTTTATCATTTGATCTCAGTCCAACTTCTTTGATGAAGATCTCAATTGCAAGTGCTTGTTTGCTGGGGACCAATTTCATTTCAGGCACCGAGAACCTCTATTTTTTTCCAAATTTTTCCATGACAGTTGGTCGATGGAACTCAACCTTTTAGACTTTATTTTGCCTTCGCAGGACTTTCCCTTCTTTTTTTTGAAGCATTGGGGAATTTTTGGCTCCTCAAACTTTACTGGAATGGCTAGTTGCGTGGGACTTAACCTTTTCCAATTTGTTTCGCCTTCATAGGCCTTTTATTTCTTGCTTCTTTCTTCCAACTTCAACTTCAGAGCATTGGGCGTACCTTAACTTTTCAACTCTTTTTTGAGACGGTTAGTCACGTGGGACTGAACCTTTTTAACTTCATTTGCCTTATAAGCACTTCAGTTTGAATTTATCCTTCCAAGAGTTTTCAATTACCGAGAATTGGCTGCCTTGGCCAGTCGAGGTCGACTTGATGCACCTGCTATAGCCGGGCATCTTTTTGCACTTTATCTTGCACCAAATGAGAACCCTGTGAATCAATCTTGCCATCCTTTCTGTCTCAGTTTCAAAATAGTGTTAGACAGAAAAGGATTCGAAGAAAACAAACAATAGAAGGAGAATGAGTTTAAAAACAAGAAGTGTCCCTCTCGGGAAAGGAAAGAAGGACTTATCTAGAGTATATGCGGACTTCATTGAACATGACATGCCTTTTGGACTGGATGCCCGATATATGTAAACCGTTCGACTCTTAGAAATTTATCACAACTTTGCTTCAAAATTCGAGAAACCTTGCCAGGACTTTGTCGGCGCCGATGGCTGTGAGGATCCTCTTTTTGATCAGGGGCACCCTTTGCGAGTATTCACGAGCCGAACTTTCTTATTTCTCTACTCATCATCGCCTTATAGTGCCCGTGTGGGCTTTTTACTAACAAGACTCTCATTTAGATTTCTCTCTACTCACCATCGCCTTACGATGCCCGTGTGGGTTTTGATAACAACACGACAGGGATTCAAGATTTACTAAAGAACAACAAGAAACGTGCGGAATCTAAAAGAAAATAAAGAAACGAATAAAAGACAAAAATTAAAGATAGAATGAATTTAAGAAAGAGTTTCTTGAATTCAAGAAGTCTATTCTTGAAGTTGAATCCTAACAACAACAATTATCTAACAAAGAACTAATCGCCTTTGGTAGAAATTAAAAACAAGAAAGATATTGTGAAACCTGACTTTAGAATAAAAAGAACAACAATAAGCCTAAACTTATCACCTTTCTTGAATACCTAGAAGTGATCTAAGATTTTAAAAAAGGCTCTAATTCTTACCACCTCAAGTTGAGTCTTGAAGGTTGAAGAATAAATCCAAGAGTAGCCACACAAGAGTGCAAGAAAAATATCACAAGTTTTTATTAATAATAATCTAAATAGTCTGCCTAAAAACAAAGAAGATACCCCTTTATATAGAGGGGGTCACGAATTTATCCTTAAAAATTAGGAAATAAAGTCCTAAACTATTTTGGACAACAAGTCCAACTAAAATAGGAAAAGATAAAACTCTAGGAAACCAAAACCAAGTCAATCTTGGAAAGTAAATCTAGCAATCTTAGTAAAAAGAAACTATTAACCTTAACTAACTAGGAAAGCAATAAATATGTCCTAACAAACTAGGAAAATTTAGGTGCCTTTATGGCTGGTGCTTGGACCCCAATCAACCTCCTCTTGGACTTGGACTTGGACCACGAAATAAGTGTAGCACTTAGCTAAAGCCTCTACATAATTTTGTAGATCTTGTTCAACCATTAGCGCCTTCTTGATCTCCCATTGAGGCCCAATAATCTTGTCTTGCTTCTTCTTAGCTTGAGACCTCGTGAACGGCTTTCTTGGAGCTTCTACAGCTTTATCCTTGTCCATGAAGCTATCCGTTTTTCACCAATAAGACTCTCTTATTCTTTTACTTTTTTTAATGTATCAGACCCAAGTAGTTGTATTCTCTGATCCTTGAACATTCTCACTGATTGATCAGAAGGACTTGAACACGGTTTGGGTAAAAAAGATTTGGATTGAGTTACAACTTTAGAACCTTTTAGGCGGGATCATTGCCGAACCATTATAACATCTCCCCCAGTTTCACTTTTGGGGGTCTCACGACCCAATACCCAAATTCGGTCGTGATTCCGCCTCCCGTGAAGACAAGGCCAACCAACAGAACAACAATGCCTTATTTAACAATTCATAACTATCAAAGAACAATAATATGACTTATTAGCATTCAATAACTGATATTTATCACTCAGCACAACCCGACCGGGGTGTTACAAGTCACGAGCATATAATGAGTAGGGACACTACTATTGGGCCAACAATATAAATATATATACAAGATGAAATCGAAATTCAAAAATGAAGTGTGGCGCCGCGAACGCTGGCGGGGTCACCTTGCTCAAATACAATAGTAAGGCCTTCGGTCCCGCTAACAACCCGCTATCGGGTGAACAATACCTGCAAATGCACTCGAGGTGTAGGGAGTAAAGTGAGTACCTCCAACTCAGTGGTAATAAGAGTAAATAATAACTGAGCAGCAATAAATCATGTAAAGCAAATCAACATGCTATATGGTACAGTGTAACCATTTAGAGAACAAGGAAAAAGATTAAAATTCCTTTAGAAAATATCTTGAATCAGTTCAAAACCTCTTTTGAGAATATCTTTTCTTATCAGTGAAACAATTAAATGCGGAACTTGTAGTACAAGTGTCACGACCCGGATTTTCCCCCAATATCGGGATCGTGATGGCGCCTACTCGTGGTAGCTAGGCAAGCCACTGTATTCATACTATCCTATTTTTAACACAATTTTAATTAAATAAATGCGGAATACTTTATCGAAATGGAAATAATAAATCACAAGGTAAAAATCATACCGAAATCCTCTACCCAAGACTTGGAGTCACCAACTCACAAACTACTATGGAATACTACACATAAAAGTCCGAAGGAAATATAACATAATTCTGTTTGTCTCGGAACAATGAGACTACAGCTATTAACATAAATAAAGAAAGAGACGCCGGGCCTGCGGACGTCTGCAAGCTACCTCGGTCTCAAATGTGATCAACTCCCACGCAATCTATTTACTGCTGCTGCTGCTCCTGATCGTAACCTGGACCTGTGCAAAAACGCACAGAAGTGTAGCATCAGCACAACCGACCCCATGTGCTGGTAAGTGCCTGGCCTATCCCGGCGAAGTAGTGACAAGCCTAGGACTAGACACTCACATAAACCTGTGCAATTCAATATATATATATATATATATGTGTACCACAAAATAACAAGAAATAATCAAGTAATAACACAATAAGGAATATCTTAAAGAATTCAACAATTAACCACAGTTAATAATTTCACAAAGAAAACAAAGTATAATGTAAACATGAATTATATCACTTCAAGAAATAGCAAGCAATTGCACGGCATCACCCTTCGTGCTTTTACTCTCATCCTCACCAAATAAACAAATAAAGTACACGGCATCACCCTTCGTGCATTACTCTCATCCTCACCAAACAAACAAATAAAGTACACGGCATCACCCTTCGTGCTTTTACTCTCATCCTCACATCCATAGTACGGCATGATCCTTCGTACATGGTTCAATAACAGGGCACGGCATGATCCTTCATGCATAATCAATAAATAAACATGGCACGACATTAACCTTCGTGCATAAATAAATAAACATGGCACGGCATCACCCTTCATGCATTATCACTCTTCCTCACCCAAATAACAATCACAGTTAAGGGCAGAGAAAGAAATAACAATTCATAAATCGTCCCATCAAGGGCAATCAATAATTATCTTCACAACAAGTCCCAACAAGGGAGAACAATAACGATTCACCTGTAATATATCTCAAAATAATCATTTTCCAACGACTCACGGTCATACTAGACGCCCGTGTATGGATGCTCGTCACCACAGCCCATACACCGCACTCGATCACATAACACATAACACATAATCCTATTCCCTCAAGCTAGGATAGAACAAACACTTACCTCGAATGCTTATGAACAATTCACCCCGTGGAAATGTCTTTTCCTTTTGAATTTGACTCCAATCCAATCGTATCTATACACAATTGATTTAATATCATCAATTCTACTTAACAAACTAGTTCATATTGCTAAATATGGTTTTTACAACATTCTGCCCGGAATAGTAAAAACCGACCCCGAGCCCACATAATCGAAACTCAAGTTTCGAACCAAAATAATTTCACCCAATCTTCCATGAGTTCAAATATACAATTTGTTCTTAAGTTCGACTCCAAAACGAGGTCTAAATCGCAAATTCTTTGAAAGCCCTAACTATACCCATTTCTCAAATTTTCAACCAATTTATACATGTTTAAGCCTAAGGATTTGATTGATGTTGATGAAAAATGAAGAAAACGAGTTAACAATACTTACCCAATGAACTTTGATGAAGAAATGCCTCAAAAATCGCCTAAAATGTTGTGGAGAAGAGAGTTGAACAGAAATGGGATTTTTATCCCGTTTCTGTTCTGTTTTCTGTCTTAAATTCACTGGGCGAAAATTTACTCTATGCGATCGCAGGGCCTGTGATGCGATCGCATAGAAGAAAATAAGGAGACAGCAAAATTGCTCTATGCGATCGCGGAGGACAAATGCGATCGCATAGCAGGAAATGGATGAACTGAAATTACTCTATGCGATCGCAGGGAATGGTACGCGATCGCATAGAAGGAAATTCTGGGCCTCAGTCTTACTCTATGCGATCGCGAGGAATAGTATGCGATCGCATAGGATGAAAAGTGGAAGCTATGAGATCGCATGGGCTCTATTGCGATCGCACAGAAGGATTTTTGGGACCTCTAATCTTTGCTCTATGCGATCGCAGCCTCACCTATGCGATCGCATAGAAGAAAATCTCTGTGCAAAAATTGCGGAGTTTCTGCTGCAATTTCAAGTTCAAAACCATCCCGTTACCTATCCGAAACTCACCCGAGCCCTCGAGGATTCAAACCAAATATGCACACTAACTCAAAAACATCATACGAACTTGCTCGCGCGATCAAATCACCAAAATAACATCAAAATCAAGGAATTTAGCCTTAAATCTCAAGAATTCTTTCAAAATTTCATAACTTCCAAACTTTCCAATTTAAGGCCGAAACACGTCAAACGACGTCCGTTTCCAACCAAACTTTACAGGAAGCGCTTAACCAATATATATGACCTGTACCGGGCGTCGGAACCAAAATACGATCCCGATACCAGTACTTTTTAATAAAAAATCAGTTTCATTTTCCTTAAACATTTTCGGAAAACAATTTAACAGAAAAATTGTTTTACCGGGGTTCTAGACCTCGGATTTCAATTCCGGACATATGCCCAAGTTCCATATTTTTCTACGGATTTTCTGAAATAGTCAAATCACGGATCCGGTCCGTTTACCAAAAATGTTGACCAAAGTCAACCATATCAATATTAATATCAAAATTCTTCTACTTTTTCACATATTTCACATATTTCAACATAAATATTTTTCAGCTTTGTGCTCGGACTGTGCACGCAAATCGAGGCAACATAGAATGAGGTTTTCAAGGCCTTCGAAGCTCGAAATGATTAATTAAATAAGTGATGACCCTTTGGGTCGTCACAATCTCCACCTCTAAAACAACCGTTCGTCCTCGAACGGACAAAAGAAAGAAGTACCCGAGTCGTGAAACAAGTGTGGGTAACGGCTCCGCATATCGTACTCGGACTCCCAGGTCGATTCCTCCACAGGTCGACCTCTCCACCGAACACGCACGGAAGGAAAATTCTTCGACCTCAACTGTCAAACTTGCCGATCTAGAATGGCCACCGACTCTTCCTCGTAGGATAAATCATTGTCCAATTGGACAGTACTGAAGTCTAACACATGTGTGGGATCGCCGTGGTACCTCCGAAGCGTAGATACATGAAAAACTGGATGCACGACTGATAAGCTAGGTGGCAGAGCTAGTCTGTAGGCCACCTCTCCCACTCGGTCCAGAATCTCAAATGGACCAATATACCTAGGGCTGAGTTTGCCCTACTTACCGAACCTCATCACGCCCTTCATAGGCGATACTCGGTGCAATACCCGCTCACCAACCATGAACTCTACATCTCGAACCTTACGATCCGCATAAGTCTTCTCTGGACTGGGCTGAACGCAATCTCTCCTGGATAGTCTTGACCTTGTCTAAGGCGTCCTGTACTAAGTCTGTACCCAACAACCGAGCCTCTCCCGGTTCAAACCATCCTACTGGTGATCGACATCGCCTACCATACAACGCCTCATACGGAGCCATCCGGATGCTAGATTGGTAACTGTTATTGTAGGCGAACTCTGCCAATGGTAGAAACCGATCCCACGAGCCTCCGAAATCAATAACACAGGCTCGAAGCATGTCCTCGAGAATCCGAATAGTCCTCTCGGATCGGCCATCCGTCCGAGGATGAAATGTCGTACTCAACCGAACCTCGGGTGCCTAACTCCCCGCCGAACCGCTCTCCGTAACCGCGAGGTAAACTCGCGTACCCCGATCGGAGATAATAGATACTCGGCACCCCACGGAGACGAACAATCTCCCTAATGTAAACCTCCGCTAACCTCTCCGACGAGTAGGAGACAGACATTGGAATAAAGTGTGCCGATTTGGTCAGCCTATCAACAATGACCCAAATAGCATCAAATTTCCTCCGAGTCAAAGGAAGTCCAGGTAACGAAGTCCATAGTGATCCGCTCCCATTTCCACTCGGGAATTTCAATCCTTTGGAATACACCACCAGGTCTCTGGTGCTCATATTTCACCTGCCGACAATTTAGACACCGAGCGACATACGCAACGATATCTTTCTTCATTCTGCGCCACCAATAGTGTTGCCGTAAGTCCCGGTACATCTTCGCGGCACCTGGGTGAATAGAATACCGCGAACTGTGGGCCTCTGCTAAGATCAACTCTCGAATTCCTTCGACATTAGGCACACAAACTCGACCCTGCAATTTCAATACCCCATCATCATCTAGATTTACCTGTGTGGCACCTCCCCGCTGTACCGTATCTCTCAACTCACGCAAATGAGGATCATCAAATTGCCTCTCACGGATACGCTCTAATAAAGAAGAACGAGCGACCGTGTAGGCTAACACCCTGCTAGGCTCAGAAATGTCTAATCTCACGAACCGGTTGGCTAAGGCCTGAACATCTAGAGCTAATGGTCTCTGATTGACCGGAATATATGCAAGACTACCCATGCCGGCATACTTTCTACTCAATGCATCGGCCACCACATTGGCCTTACCTGGGTGATATAATATAGTAACATCATAGTCTTTTAGCAACTCTAACCATCTCCGCTGTCGTAGATTCAACTCCTTCGTTTTGAACAAATACTGTAAGCTTTTGTGATCAGTGTACACCTCACATGTCACACCATATAGATAATGCCTCCAGATCTTTAAGGCATGAACCACTGCCTGCTGCTAACTCAAGATCATGAACTGGATAATTCTTCTCATGTATCTTTAACTGCCTCGAAGCATAAGCGATAACCTTACCATCCCGCATCAATACCGCTCCAAGCCCTGTACGAGATGCGTCACAATAAACTGTATAAGGCCCTGTACCTGTAGGTAGTATCAACACTGGTGCTGTGGTCAAGGCTGTCTTGAGCTTCTGAAAGCTCGCCTCACACTCATCTGACCACTGGAACTGGGCACCCTTCTAGGTCAACCTGGTCATCGGGGCTGCAATAGAAGAGAACCCCTATACAAACTGACGGTAATAGCCTGCTAACCCCAAGAAACTCCAAATCTCGGCCACTGAAGCTGGTCGAGGCCAATTCTTGACTGCCTCAATCTTCTTTGGGTCTACCTGAATACCTTCCACTGATACAATGTGACCCAGAAATGCTACCGAACTCAGCCAGAACTCACATTTAGAAAATTTGGCATATAGTCGGTTATCTTTCAGAGTCTGAAGAACCACTTTGAGGTGTTGCTCGTGCTCTTCCTGGCTGCGGGAGTACACCAGGATGTCATCTATGAAGACTATCACGAACAGATCTAAGTAAGGCCTGAATACCCGATTCATCAACTCCATGAATGCAGTTGGGGCATTGGTCAACCCGAAGGACATGACCAAGAACTCATAATGCCCATATCTAGAGCGAAAGGCAGTCTTAGGAATGTCAGCCGCCCTGATCTTCAGCTGATGGTAGCCTGACCTCAAGTCTATCTTAGAGAATACCCTCGCTCCCTGGAGCTGGTCAAACAAATCATCAATCCTCGGCAGTGGATATTTATTTTTGATAGTCACCTTGTTTAACTCCCGGTAATCAATACACATACGCATCGAGCCATCCTTCTTCTTTACAAATAACACAGGTGCTCCCCAGGGGGAAACACTGGGCCTCATAAAGCCCTTCTCAAGAAGGTCCTGCAACTGATCTTTCAACTCTTTTAGTTCCGGCGGGGCCATACGATAGGGTGGAATAGAGATGGGCTGAGTACCCGGTGCCAGATCAATACAGAAATCAATATCCCTGTCGGGTGGCATGCCCGGCAGGTCTGAAGGAAAAACCTTCGGAAACTCCCGTGCAATAGGGACCGACTCAATGGAAGGAACTTCTGCGCTGGAATCACGAACATAAGCCAAATAAGCTAGACACCCCTTCTCGACCATAAGTCGAGCCTTAACATAAGAAATAACAGTGCGAACGGAGTGGCTTGAGGTACCCTCCACTCTAATCGGGGTGATTCTGGCAAGGCTAAGGTGACAGTCTTAGCATGACAATCAAGAATAGCATGGTATGGGGACAACCAGTCCATTCCCAATATGACATCAAAATCTACCATATCCAAGAGCAACAGATCAACACGGGTCTCAAGACCCCCAAATATAACTACGCACGAACGATGCACCCGATCGACTACAATAGAGTCACCCACTGGCGTAGCCACATAAACTGGAATATCCAGAGCATAGCTGGGCACAACCAAATACGGTGCGAAGTAGGAAGACACATAGGAATAGGTAGATCCAGGGTCAAATAATACCGAAGCACCTCCGTCACACACAAGAATAGTACCCGTAATCACGACATCTGATGCCTCTCGCCTCCGGCCCGGCCGGTAAAGCATAGAATCGGGGATCCGCACCTCCCCTCCGAGTCGCGTCTCTAGGACGACCATCAACCGGCTGACCTCTACCTCTCGCTGGCCGGTCTCCACCTCTACGGTCTCGACCTCCACCTCTATAACTCTACCCCCGCCTCGGCTCGGCCGGGCGGTGCCGAGGGTCAGCCGGGGCTCGAATCATGGGACGAGGACCTCGCCGCCGAGAGTTGCCCGCCGCTATAGGGCACTTCCCGATAAAATGACCCGGGTCGCCACAACCGTAGCAACTCTTAGACCGATAGGGCTGCTGGCCCCGACGACCCGAATGGCCTCCACGAACACTCGAAGAGGCCGAGCACTAATAGGAGACCGGTCCGAATAATACCCCGAGAACCACGATCACCCGATCCACCCCGTGGCTCGAAGGGCGGAATGAAAAGGCTCGGAAGACCGGCCTCTATCAAAGGATTCTCTCCTACCACAGGAAGAACCACCAAATCTACCCGAATGACGAGGCCTCTTATCTTGAAGAATAACCGCCTCCCCTAGCAAGCGCCATCTCAACTCTGCGTGCTGCATTGGCTGCCTCCCGAAATGATATGTCACTCCCCACACCCATAGCCATCCGGAGTCTAATCGGCTGATTGAGCCCATCTATAAATCCGCGGACCCTCTCCCGCTCCGTGGGAAGTATCACCACCGCATGACGAGCCAAGTCGATAAATCTCGTCTCATACTGTGTAACTGTCATAGTGCCCTGATGGAGGCGCTCAAACTGCCTCCGAAGTACATCCCGCTGAGTAGCAGGGAGAAACTTCTCCATAAATAGTTCCGCAAACCGGTCCCATGATAGAGCTGGGGACCCTGCTGGTCGAGTCAGGCAATAATCTCTCCACCAAGTCTTGGCGGATCCCGCAAGTCTGAAGGTACAGAAATCAACTCCGTTTGTCTCCACGATCCCCATAGTCTTGAGAATCTCATGACAACTGAATAAGAAGTCCCGAGGATCCTCTGATGCGGCTCCACTGAATGTAGTGGTAAATAGCTTGGAGAACCGATCAAGCCTCCATAACGAATCGAAAGTCATGGCCGCTCCATCGCCGGCATAAGCTGTGGTACCTGACTGAGTGGCCACAGCTGGCCGAATCATCGGTGCTCGAGGCCGAGGAGCCATCGGCTCCGGAGTATGAGCACTAGAGGAGTCCGGGCCCCTCCTCTAGCCTGAGAAGTAGCTGGGGCAACTGATAATAAACCCGCTCTGGCAATGCTGTCCATGAATCCCGCTATTCTGACCAAAGCATCCCGGAGATCTGGGGTAATTAAAGCCTCTCCTTGGACCTGAGCTGGGCCCACTGGAGCTGCTGGAATCGGAACCTCCTCGTACAATCTCAATATGGGGCTCCACCTCTGGGGTAGCTTCCTGGGGCTGAGCTCTACCCCTACCACGGCCTCTGATACGGCCTCGACCCCTGCCCCTCACAGGAGCTGTCTGGGGCTCAGGCTGCTGGTCAGCGGACGAAGAAGTACGTGTCCTTACCATATGCGAAAGGACAGAATAGAAATTCAATCAGTAATTGAGGATCAAGTAGCACGACAAGAAAGAACAAACGAGAGACTCTTTCCTAACTCAATAGACTTTGGAGGACAAGTACAGACGTCTCCGTACCTTCCTCTCAAACTCTACTAAGCTTGTTCGTGAGTGGTGAGACCTATGTAACCTAGAGCTCTGATACCAACTTGTCACGACCCGGATTTTCCCCCAATATCGGGATCGTGATGGCGCCTACTCGTGGTAGCTAGGCAAGCCACTGTATTCATACTATCCTATTTTTAACACAATTTTAATTAAATAAATGCGGAATACTTTATCGAAATGGAAATAATAAATCACAAGGTAAAAATCATACCGAAATCCTCTACCCAAGACTTGGAGTCACCAACTCACAAACTACTATGGAATACTACACATAAAAGTCTGAAGGAAATATAACATAATTCTGTTTGTCTCGGAACAATGAGACTACAACTATTAACATAAATAAAGAAAGAGACGCCGGGCCTGCGGACGTCTGCAAGCTACCTCGGTCTCAAATGTGATCAACTCCCACGCAATCTATTTACCGCTGCTGCTGCTCCTGATCGTAACTTGGACCTGTGCAAAAACGCACAGAAGTGTAGCATCAGCACAACCGACCCCATGTGCTGGTAAGTGCCTGGCCTATCCCGGCGAAGTAGTGACAAGCCTAGGACCAGACACTCACATAAACCTGTGCAATTCAATATATATATATATATATATATATATATATATGTGTACCACAAAATAACAAGAAATAATCAAGTAATAACACAATAAGGAATATCTTAAAGAATTCAACAATTAACCACAGTTAATAATTTCACAAAGAAAACAAAGTATAATGTAAACACGAATTATATCACTTCAAGAAATAGCAAGCAATTGCACGGCATCACTGTAAGGCCCCGTAAAATTTTTGTGCATAAAATCTAGTAGCCGTGGTGTCATGGTCCGAATAATGTGTTAGGAATGATTTAAGTTTCAAAAATGTAAGGAATCAATTTTCCAGAAAAATGTCAATATGCGGTCAAGAATGCGACCGCAAACCTGACATGCGGACCGCATTCTGACCGCAAATCGTTCCAGAGAGTTTCCCAAAAATTTGTCAAATGTGCGGTCGATATGCGATCGCATGTCAAATCTGCGGTGCATTTTGCGACCGCAGATACAACATGCGGACCGCATTCTGGCCGCATTCCTTAACAGAAACTTGTAAAATTTGGGGCAATTCTGCGGTCATTATGCGGACCGCGTGTTGATTCTGCGGTCGCATAGTGACCGCATATTTGACCCCGGCCCAGATTTTTGTAACATTTTGACCCGATCTCTTCTTTAATATAACACCCTTCTTCTTCATTTTATCATATTATCTTACCAAAGATTAGAGAGAGAAGAGAGGGTTCTTAGAGAGAGAAGTTCTTCATCTTCAAAGATTGTTCCAACCATTTAATTCCAAGGGATCCTAGGGCAAGGATTCAACATACCCAATCTTTTCAAGGTAAAAACCCTAACTATTTTCTTGATTTTCAGTTTTAATTGGGTAAAGAGAGGTTTTCATATAATAGCTTTTAAAAATAGAATTTTTACACTCATGCATGATTATTGAACTTGATTTCTAGTAAAAAGAAGTGAGTAGAAGTAAGAGTCTTCACGAACAAGGTTGGCAAGAGTAAGATAGCTTGGGTAAGCATAAAGTAGGAAGTTAACGGGAGAAAACTCATCACCAGGTATGTATGGCTAATTTTGATTCTTGTGAAATCGCCTATATGTGTGAAGTTTGTTTGTTTCGTGTTAAATTGACAAATGGTGAAATTGTTGATGTTGTTGTTAAATATTCAAAGTTTGTTGTTGAGCTATGAGTGATGTGAAATGAGAGTTTAATTTGGCAAAATAATTGTGAATAATGACTATGATGGCCTATATGGCACCTTGTGGAAAACAAACGAAACACTTGAGAATTGGTTTATTGTGGAAAGAGATGAAACACTTGAATTGTGGAAATATTGTAACATGGTTGTGATATTGAATTGAGAAGAAATTGAGAACATGAACCAATGTGTAAGTTGCCTATTTGAACTTGTTGAAATTGTGTGTAGTACCTTATCTGCTGTTTGAAATTGTTGTGTTTTCAACCTGTAAGGCGGGGTCGTGTTGCGCGCCGCAACGTGGTGAAATAAGGCGTGGGTTGGGGTGATAAGGGTGGCCGAGGTAATAAGGGTGGTCAGGGGCAATAAGGATGGAAAGCGATCGAAATCGCTATTGAAAATTGATACAAAAATCAATAATGTGAAATTGTGAAAGGAGACAACAGGAGAGTTTGCAACCTGTGGGGCACTGATTGCCCTTTGTTTGACTACTTGTGCTTTACGTGATTGATTGGTTATTGTTAAATTGGTTGATCGTAGAAAGTGCTTTGTGTGAGAATTATTTGAAATGAGGAAAATGTGGAAACATGGTTGGCTCTGGCTTAATTAATTGTTGATGTAATTTAATGGCTTGAGTTTACTTGGGACAAAGTTTGTCCATACATACCAGTACAATTCAAGTGTACCGACGTCCCTTTTGCCGGGGACGCTACATTCGTGTTATGATTGTAGGTGGATCAATAGCAGGCACTTCAGCTCATCGGCAGTAGTATCCTTCTCCTTCCACTGCCCATTTTGGTGAGCCCCTTTCTTCCTCGGGGCCTTGTGTGGTTCATGCCACTCGGTTTAGATTTCATTTTGGTTTTGTAAGGTATAGCCGGAGCCTTGTTACCGGCAAGTATTGTATTTTCCCTTTTTGTATCCTAGAGGCTCTGTAGACATGTAAACTGTGGGACTCCAGTATTATGTAGATATTATGTTATGTCGGGCGTTGTAAAAAATTACAAACTTGTTAATGAATCACTCATATGGTTTTATTTGTTTAATGTGAAATCAATTATGATTAGTAATATATTTGGTTAATGAGAAACAATCAACACAGGGGTAACGCGTGGGAATGAAAGGCACCCAGGTCCGCTTGACTGGGGCAACCCGGTCAGGCGCCGGTCATGTTCCTCGATTTGGGGCGTGACAATCACCCTTCGTGCTTTTACTCTCATCCTCACCAAATAAACAAATAAAGTACACGGCATCACCCTTCGTGCATTACTCTCATCCTCACCAAACAAACAAATAAAGTACACGACATCACCCTTCGTGCTTTTACTCTCATCCTCACATCCATAGTACGGCATGATCCTTCATACATGGTTCAATAACAGGGCACGGCATGATCCTTCGTGCATAATCAATAAATAAACATGGCACGGCATTAACCTTCGTGCATAAATAAATAAACATGGCACGGCATTACCCTTCGTGCATTATCACTCTTCCTCACCCAAATAACAATCACAGTTAAGGGCAGAGAAAGAAACAACAATTCATAAATCGTCCCATCAAGGGCAATCAATAATTATCTTCACAACAAGTCCCAACAAGGGAGAACAATAACGATTCACCTGTAATATATCTCAAAATATCATTTTCCAACGACTCACGGTCATACTAGACGCCATTGTATGGATGCTCGTCACCACAGCCCATACACCGCACTCGATCACATAACACATAACACATAATCCTATTCCCTCAAGCTAGGATAGAACAAACACTTACCTCGAATGCTTATGAACAATTCACCCCGTGGAAATGTCTTTTCCTTTTGAATTTGACTCCAATCCAATCGTATCTATACACAATTGATTTAATATCATCAATTCTACTTAACAAACTAGTTCATATTGCTAAATATGGTTTGTACAACATTCTGCCCGGAATAGTAAAAACCGACCCCGGGCCCACATAGTCGAAACTCAAGTTTCGAACCAAAATAATTTCACCCAATCTTCCAAGAGTTCAAATATACAATTTGTTCTTAAGTTCGACTCCAAAACGAGGTCTAAATCGCAAATTCTTTGAAAGCCCTAACTATACCCATTTCTCAAATTTTCAACCAATTTATACATGTTTAAGCCTAAGGATTTGATTGATGTTGATGAAAAATGAAGAAAACGAGTTAACAATACTTACCCAATGAACTTTGATGAAGAAATGCCTCAAAAATTGCCTAAAATGCTGTGGAGAAGAGAGTTGAACAGAAATGGGATTTTTATCCCGTTTCTGTTCTGTTTTCTGTCTTAAATTCACTGGGCGAAAATTTACTCTATGCGATCGCAGGGCCTGTGATGCGATCGCATAGAAGAAAATAAGGAGACAACAAAATTGCTCTATGCGATCGCGGAGGACAAATGCGATCGCATAGCAGGAAATGGATGAACTGAAATTACTCTATGCGATCGCAGGGAATGGTACGCGATCGCATAGAAGGAAATTCTGGGCCTCAGTCTTACTCTATGCGATCGCGAGGAATAGTATGCGATCGCATAGGATGAAAAGTGGAAGCTATGCGATCGCATGGGCTCTATTGCGATCGCACAGAAGGATTTTTGGGACCTCTAATCTTTGCTCTATGCGATCGCAGCCTCACCTATGCGATCGCATAGAAGAAAATCTCTGTGCAAAAATTGCAGAGTTTCTGCTGCAATTTCAAGTTCAAAACCATCCCGTTACCTATCCGAAACTCACCCGAGCCCTCGGGGATTCAAACCAAATATGCACACTAACTCAAAAACATCATACGAACTTGCTCGCGCTATCAAATCACCAAAATAACATCAAAATCAAGGAATTTAGGCTTAAATCTCAAGAATTCTTTCAAAATTTCATAACTTCCAAACTTTCCAATTTAAGGCCGAAACACGTCAAACGACGTCCGTTTCCAACCAAACTTTACAGGAAGCGCTTAACCAATATATATGACCTGTACCGGGCGTCGGAACCAAAATACGAGCCCGATACCAGTACTTTTTAATCAAAATTCAGTTTCATTTTCCTTAAACATTTTCGGAAAACAATTTAACAGAAAAATTCTTTTACCGGGGTTCTAGACCTCGGATTTCAATTCCGGACATATGCCCAAGTTCCATATTTTTCTACGGATTTTCTGAAATAGTCAAATCATGGATTCGGGTCCGTTTACCAAAAATGTTGACCAAAGTCAACCATATCAATACTAATATCAAAATTCTTCTACTTTTTCACATATTTCACATATTTCAACATAAATATTTTTCAGCTTTGTGCCCGGACTGTGCACGCAAATCGAGGCAACATAGAATGAGGTTTTCAAGGCCTCAGAAGCTCGAAATGGTTAATTAAATAAGTGATGACCCTTTGGGTCGTCACAACAAGTCAGCACAAAAATCAGCCCCTCGGGCATAAACAAGTATGCATAATTTAGCTCATAAGCTTGCCCTACAGGCAATGTTCTTGTTGCCATTGTTGACTCACCCATTTACATCATAAAGTGCCATTGTTACCACTGTCTCCAATTCCTCCTCTTTAAAAGTGACCAGACAATATCAGAACAGCAAATAAATATCTCAAGAAATAACCACAACAACGAAAAATGCACAAAAACATAAATGCAATCCAATGCATATGACGGTACACTTCGGTACCCACTGCGGCGTGTAGTACGATCCATTTAACATCGACGGTGCTCATTGGGGGGTATGTAAAGACTCCGGAGGGGCTCCTATAGCCCAAGCGCAATATCACCCATGTCTTGGCTTCAAACAGGCTCTCGACTTCAATATTAATATATCATCACTACGGCGTGTAGCTCGATCCATAAAAAGGGAATCATCCTAACATTGGGTCCTCGACCCATCTCAGTCAAATAAATGCATAGCCAACCGGGCATGACATACTATCGGGATCTCAACCTTCTTATCCTTTATCGTTTAATATCGGTGATTTAAAAACATAGTTCATTTATTATTTCAATAGTAGAAAACATGACTGAGAGTATGTGATATGCACACAAGTGAGATAAAACACATAAGGATCCCCTAAGAGTTCTACAGGTCGGCACTAGGCCCCAAACACGGTAATAAGCCCAATTCATGGTAACATCGAGTAAATTACAATCAATTACGCAGTAAAATCAACAACCGGGACGGACCAGGTCACAATCCCCAATGGTGCTCTACCCCACGCTCATATCCGACATGCAAGTCACCTTAATACATGACTATGATGTGCAAATCCGGAGTTTCAAACCCCGAGGATATCATTTACAAGTATTACTCACCTCGAACCGGCGAAATCTCTAGCCTGCAATGCCTTTTCCCCTCAAACTGGCCTCCACGCGCGTTGAATCTAACCAAAATTAGAGAGAATGCATCATAATATGCTAAGGGGACAATACCCAATCGAAAATAATCGAGAAAGAGCAAAAATCTCGAAACTAGAAAACCCGAGCCTCGGGCCAGCTTCTCGAAAAATTACAAAACTTACATTACCAGATTCCTCGTCTCGCCACAAGTCCGCACATACTAAGAACTCCCAAATCCAAGCTCAAATGACCTATTAAATCCCAATTAAAAATATCAAAAAATCAAACCCAAGGTTTACCCATTTTTGGTGAATTTCAACGAATTTTCATGTTAAATCTGACATAATCTCATGTATTTTAGGCTAAGGAACTTACCTCCAATCGATTCCCAGTCAAAACCCTACAAAAATCTTGTTAAAAGCTCCCAAGGTTGTTCAACAATGGAGAAAAATAACCGCAAATCGCAGATGAAATGTTTTAAAACATTCTACCCCAGGTGACATTTTCTTTTTCGCGAACGCGATGGCTCACCCGCGTTCACGATGGCAAAAAATCCACTGGGCCATTGTTACTCTTCGCGAACATGGATCCCGTCCCGCGAATGCGATGCCTCAGCTGCCTCCCCTATGCGAACGCGTTTCCAAGACTGCTAATCCAACCCCGCTTAAGCGAACGCAATTCCCCCGTCACGGACGCGATGCACTAACGTCAGGAGGTCCCCATAATCCCTCTATGCGAACGCGTTCCCCAGACGTGAATGCGAAGACCAAAGCCTCAGACCCAAGCAAATGCGGCTAGTGCCTCGCGAGTGCAAAGGCCAAATTGGCCTGCAACTGATGTGCAAAAATCTATAGCTCCTCAACTCCAAAATGGCCCGGTTGGCCACCCGAAACTTACCCGAGGCCCCCAGGAATTCAACCAAAAGCACCAACATATCTTAAAACATTATCCAAACTTGGTGCAATCATCAAAACACATCAAACAACACTAAAATCATAATTCTCATTGGATTCAAGCCTAAGTTCTTTCAAAATTTCCGAAACACGCATTTGATTAAAAACCCAACCAAGCGACGTCCGAATGACCTGAAATTTTTCACACACATCACGATTCACATATCAAAGCTACAACAACTCTCAAAATTCCATTCCGATCCTCAGATCAAAATCTCACCTATCAACCGGAATTCATCAAAATACTAACTTCGCCAATTCAAGTCTATTTCTATACCGGAGCTCCAGACTTTATTCCGATCGCACTCCTAAGTCACAAATCACTCCCGAAGCTCATCGAATCACCGGAGATCACATCTGAGTCTTCTAACTCAAAGGTTAATGTCCGGTTGACTTTTCCAACTTAAGCCTTCCTTTAAGAGACTAAATGTCTCATTTCTTATCAAAACCAATCCAAATCAACTCTCACACACCACATACTGATAACGTAGCATGAAGTAGAAATAAAAGGAGAGAACGGAGCAGTAACACATGAGACGACGGATCGGGTCGTCACATCCTCCCCAACTTAAACAAACGCTCGTCCTCGAGCGTACCCAGAGTTGTTCTCGAAGCTAGCCAACAACTAAATTATTTTACCAAGTATGTACCTGAGGTGATCCCATGTCACCCTATCTCATATAGGTCCGACAACCCAATATAGCTGAAATTCATAGTCCATCTAAACCATAAATTACATTGCACTTCCCGAAATCATACACCATATCCGAACCTCACGTCTATATTCACAATAAACCCGAACCAACTATAATAACCCATACCTGCCACCTCAGGTGAAATCATACAACATGCTACACAATCCAACACTCGAAACGACAGTCTCTATATTCACAACAATTGCCCATAATACTCAATTACCGATAAGAACCTCTTATTAGCTAAAGCATTATTCCAACACTTTCATATACTACCAACGCTAATTAATACATGCGATAAACTGCAACCATTCCTCAGATTACCCGTACATGAAGCCACTTCCCTTTTTACTAACACAACAACAGATTTCCCAACCAAACCTCGATATAACCCTCTAACCAGCTGAAATCACATCTGACTGTACCCATTAATGACTCCAATGATCACTTCGACTCTAACACACCACTCTAGTGATATGGCACCTCAACACCGGCCTAAGCCACAACTTGCATAATCCACGCACCAATGATGGGCGATCCAAACATACTCAAATCATGGAAATGACTCAATGAAAGAGCTGTACCCCGAGCTCAACAGTTCCATTACTACACAAAGCCGGGACCCCATCTCACATCTTAGAAATAAAGTATCTGAATCCTCTTCGGAAAGTCATAACTTCACGTGGCCTCGCCACAACGCGTGATCTTGCCCAAACACTATTACACATGAAGCACCTCAAGTTACCATGCTCAAAATATTTAGCCACGCACATATTGATGTCAGAAATCAAGCAATCCATCACACCCACGGTGAAATAAGTGATATACACTATTCAACCCCAAAAGGACACAACTGATACGTTATTTGCCGAGCAACACCCAATACGGACTTTCTTCAAAAACCAGGAAGCAAGGCATACAAAGTAACATATGGAAAACTATTCTCAATATCACACTGTTGTGGCGTGCAACCTAACCTAGATAATATATCCATGGCGGCGTGCCATCCGATCTATCCGATCCAAATATACTCATGGTGGCGTGCCATCCGATTCACACATACTCATGGCGGCGTGCCACCCGATCCATATATATATCTCACATAAAGAGATAAACATCGAGCCAAATTTGCTCATTGCAAAAAAACACCGAGTACGGTCATAAGCATACTGAGTGCATACAATATCTACATATAGCGTTATAAGCTACATAACTCAAGCGCAATTAAGGTTTTCCTCTCAACTTCCACTATGAATCTCGATATCACCGCATCATATGTGCCCATAGTCCGTATATCATAACGCCTCGCAATGCAGAAGACAACTCATAGAACTCTCTAGATAGCTGATGAGCTCAACAATGGTTGAGTCAACCTATCCCTCGACAATACGATTCGGAGCCAACCAAGTCAACCGAGTCAACCCACACTGAAACATGTATCCGAAAGAAAAATTCCCTCAATACTGGAACTGAATCATTGGTAGAAACCTTTGCACTGACATCTGTTATGAAGGCCCAATCAATAAGGCAATGTTTGCCAGCCATCTGTTGGTCTGTGGAATACCAACCACTCTACTATAACATAATCCGATGCAGCCCACCACGCAACCTGTGGCATTTCCGAAATAGCCCATAACGGAATAATCCAAAATTAATCTAACACTGAGACAACAAGTCTGCACTTCAACATCACATCCATAATCCAATATACCATCAACGAAAGATTCATTCGGTATCCGATTCCCAATTGCCGCTAATGGTACCAATACGCACGATCCACAACCACTACATAGGCGGTACATGAGAACTCCTTGTGCCATCAACAAACTCAATTATCAAT